>CM050169.1:69001274-69370848 GCA_027410445.1 Discoglossus pictus
TTTCAGTTAAGCATCCTATGCCAGCCACTATTGGTCTACCAGGTGGTTTCTTTTGATTTTTGTGTATTTTATGTATTATATAAAATGTGGCTATCTTTGGGCATAGAGAACTGAGAAACTCTGAGATTTTTTCATGACTTTAGTGTCTAAACCCTTCTGTAATATACATTTCAACTCATCAATATATTTCTCTGTAGGATCTTTATCCAATTGTTTGTAACTCTTTTTGTCTTTAATGAGTCTTTCACATTCTATGATGTAATCATTTTTATTCATCACAACAATGTTTCCTCCTTTAACTGAGTTATGGATAATTATGTCCTCATTTTGTTGCAATTCTCTAAGGGCATTACATTGTTCTTGTGTTAAATTATAAGAAGTCATATTCTTATCAGTGAATTTTTCTAAGTCTCTTACCACATTATGAACAAAAAGTTCAATGTTGGGACTTATAGATAAAGAGGGGGTGTACCTGCTTGGAGGTTTCAAAACAGAAAATGGGCCTTGAGCCTGGAATTGCTTACTCTCTGATTGTAGATTTTCAAGTTCACTAATCATTTTAAGATCTAGTAGTTCTGGTGTATTGCCCTTTGCCTTTTTAGAAAAAAAAAATTTTTAGTGCCAGTTTTCTCACTAATAGGTTAGTATATTTTACCCATTCAAAAACATTAAACTCCCCTGTTGTGGAAAAGTTAAGACCTTTTTGTAAGACTGAAATATGATCTTGTGATAATGGGTAGGTAGAGAGATAAAACATTTGCATTGAGTCTAGGTTCTCTTTGGTCTCTTTAGGGGTTTATACGTGTTGGAACTTTTTCTTACCCCTCCTGATCCTGTTTTTTGGTCTAAAAAAAGAAGGCCTTTGGGATCTATTGTCTCTCAAGGCGTTGGTGTGGTTCTGTGTATCTGTATGTTCTATATCTGACCATTCTGACTCGGATGTAAAAGGACTCTCTACATGTGTCTTCGGTTTATGGATTTTTTTAGATCTTCTAAAAATATTTCTGATCTGGAAATCATTAAGATCTCTTTGAAATTTTGGTTGTTTCCTATCCATAAGCAGCTTTCTCAAATCTTCAATATCACATTGAAGTTTATAAGAAATTGGTCATACATATTGGCCTACAATACATTATGATAATGTTATTATTTTCTCTCTCTTCCTTTATATATATATATATATATATATATATATATATAGATAGATATGTGTGTGTGTGTGTGTAGATATATAAATGTCATTAAGAGGTCAGTCAGTCATTCCCGAGTTAAATTCCAAAAGAAACACATCAAAGGGGTGAGAAAAACACATAATTGCAATTTTCACATCTGTCATATAGACAAGATTTATGGGGTCTATTCACTTAAATACAGGGCACCACCCATGGAGATGATAATCAATGATAATGGTAATTGTTTTAGTACAGTTGACTAAAGAGATCTATTGATTAAGATTGCGAGAAAGTCTACTCTGTCAACAGATCCAATTAAGATATAGAGGGGGGAGACAGCCCAAATATCATATAAAAAAACAGCTTAAATTCACAATGGCAGAAGGAGAGGGGACATAGAGATCCCACACAGAGAGGTTCTGAGGTGACCAGTAGACCATAGGTGGTAACTATACCTCTCAATATTTTTGATCCACGCAGGGTAATTATATTGCATGTCTGATTGATGACTAATTCTTTTTCTTTCTCCCTGTATACTGATGATATATATATTGGGGTAAAAATATTAATTACTGTTTTCTTTCTTGCTGTATACCAATGATATGTGGATATATATATATATATATTAATTAATGTTTTGTTCTTTCTGGATACTGGTGAAATGTTTGCTGTTCTTCTTTCCTCTTGAAGGGTTAAAAATAATTTAGGTGTTTTCTTTTTGTAGGAGCCAGCCATTAAATATCAACTAATTGTGCTTATATATAAATATATAGGATATATTTTGTTTATATTTTGTTATTTCATAAAACTTTACATTTGTGATTATTTGTTTTTGTGTTACTTTGTTTTCCCACACGTTCTTTTATGATTGTTTGTTTTTGTGCACAGAAATATATAAATATATGTTCATTCATAAATCTTATTGGTGTGTTTTATTTGTCAATCATTCTCAAAAGAATAGAATCTCTAGAAATTACCCTTTAATTTCTTACAGTTGGCGAGCCAGGCAGGAGAGATATGGTATGATATTTAAAACATATTTATAAGAATATTATTTCTGTGCTTAAACACATTTTCATGTCATTTACTTGTGAGGAAATAATTTGGTTTAAATTATATGGTTGCTATGCTTGGGTTGAGTAGTCTTTTCACAGGTTTCAGTAAAGTTACATCTGTTATTTTGGGATAAACATTAGCTTTTGTTTACATGAATAGAAGTGCTAATAAGGGTATTGTTGTTGAACTAATACAAAGTGTGGTTTACTGGTGAATGAACTGTATTGGAGATAGTTAATATAAGTGGTTACATTATAAAGTATTTTTGTTGTTTAAAACTTCTGTTGTATAGTTGCATAAGCTGTTGGTTTATATAGCTGGTACGTTTTTATTTTTCATTTATTTCCTCTTTCCAAAGTTAATTGTGAAAGTAAGAAATTTGTATAAATAATGGAGGGTCTAATGAAAACGATTTCTAAAGTTGCTAACCCTGAAGCTATTATAAAGTCCATGGTGGATGCATCAGACCCGTGGTTCCAAGCTACTGTTTATGTTTCAAATGCTATTAATGAGAAAAAATTGTCCAAGTCAAAAGGAAAAAGAGCCCTTATTTTTGCTGCAAAATGGATTGCAGAGCAGTATAAAATAGTAAATGTACAGAAACAATCGCTAGAATCGAAAATATCTGAGTTAAATATGACTCTAAAATCTCTACAGGTCACTGCAAATGCAGCAGCTGCATTAAGTATAGGAAACCAGGAGACATTATTAAAAAATAAACAATTATGCAGCGAGAATGAGCAGCTTCTGGAAAGGCTAAAAGATGCAGAGGGAGCAATCAGATGTCTGGCATCTCGCGGACATAAAGAAGCTGATCATTCTCAATGTTTAGCAGAAATCAATGACCTGAGAGTACAGCTAGGGAAAAGAAATGCGGTGGTGGCTGCCTTTAATATTTCAGAATATAGTGAGAGAGATGTTCAGGAGATGAACTGGGATATGTTTTCTAGAGGAGAGAATGAGGATAGTATGCCTTTGCAAATGGCTCCTGTTTCCATTGAGTACAAAAGGGATGCCCAAGGACTGGCAATTTCTGAAACAAGTATTTCTAGGCCTCTCACTAGTACTGAAATACATTCCCTTAGCAAAGAACTGGGACATATAGATTTTGGGAGTGACCCCGTAGAAGTATTGTTAAAAGTAGAACAATTTGATAAAATTCACAGAAATTTTAATGAAGTAGATAAATTTGATGTCATTGTTGCCAGTTTGGACAGCTCATTAAAATCTAGTCTTTCCCCAGCTGTGTTTGTTCATCCTAGAACAAAACAACAACTCATGGAGGAATTGTTAAAATCACTTGGCTTAGATGA
The DNA here is from genome assembly GCA_027410445.1 of Discoglossus pictus. Lineage (NCBI taxonomy): Eukaryota > Metazoa > Chordata > Amphibia > Anura > Alytidae > Discoglossus > Discoglossus pictus. The sequence continues at coordinate 69,004,816 of CM050169.1, forward strand.
AGCTGATCACCACTCAGCATTTGGTAATTGTACTCAAAGGAAAGGAGAGTCAGTTCAGGGGTATATAGATAGATTATATGCTTTTTATAAGTTAACTCTTCCAGCAGGAACACAAGGAAGTCAGAATGATGACATTTTTAAGAAAGCATTATTAAATAGAACTTGTCCTGAGATTCGTAGATTAGTGGGTCTATCTGTATCACCTCAGAATCAGTTTCCAAGAATCTTGAATTGCTTGAAGAGGGCTGAAGCAATTCTTAAAGACCAAAATAAATCTAGCAGGGGCAGAATTTCTGCAGTAGAAGGGCCATCACCACAACATAGATATAGTCAGTATCATTATAAGCCTTCAAATAAAAACCAAGGACCCTTAATTAAGGGAGAAGCCTTTAAATGTTTCACATGCGGTCAGGTGGGTCATTTTTCCAAAAACTGTGGTTTTTCAAAAGCAAAAGCACCTGATACGCCAATGACCTCAGTGTATGCAGAACTGAGGCAAGAATTGGATAGAATGAGTAAAGACTTGGAAAAAATTAAAGCAGTCCAAGTAACTAATCAGATTGCTGGCCACAGTCCCTCTGCATAGGGATCTGTTGCATCTCTCTCACCTGTTGTGGAGTTCGGGCGGGATAGATGCAATAGGCCGATAATCACTGCTGCTGTGGAAAGAGGCCCACAGCAGAAGATGTTGGTTGACACTGGTGCCTCTGTATCTATTATTCACACTAAACAACCTCATTTACACCCTCTATCAACAGGAAAACAAATAATACTAGAAGCCTTTCAAGGGTCTCAGACAGAAGCAGTGGAGGCCAGAAATGCTAAAATCTGGATTAGGGATAATGCTTTTGATCTGAGTGCATACCTAATGAATTTACCTGAATCTGTTTCTATTCTAGGGTCTGACTTCTTGAGGAATAATGGTGCAGTAACTGATTTTGTAAATAACAAAATTTGGTTTAAGGAAAAAGGTGAATATTGTGTTATTTCTGATTCTCCTGCAGTCTATGCTATTAAGAAACCGGAAAGACTTGATTTACCTACACACATAGACCCCAGGGTGTCAAAAATAATACAGGATTATGATCATGCATTTGCCAAACATAAACATGATTGTGGTAGAATGGAAGGAGAGGAAGTCATTCCTGGTAGTGCCCACAGTGCGCAAAAACAATATTCCCTCCCTAAAGGTTGTGAGCCTTTTATTCAGCAAACAATTGATTCATTATTAGAACAAGGTGTATTGAGAGAGTGTGAATCAATAACAAATTCACCAATTTGGCCAGTACAAAAAACAGATTTATCATGGCGCTTATGTGTTGATTATAGAAAATTAAATTCCATAACCCCAGCCTGTGCACCGGTTGTCAGAGAAACCCCTACCCTTCTTTCCCTTATCCCTTCTTTTGCCAAGGTATTCTCCACACTGGACATTTCGAATGGCTTTTGGAGCATAAAACTAGAGAGAGAATCGCAGTACAAGTTTGCCTTCACATGGAGGGACCGACAAATAACATGGACATGTTTCCCACAAGGGTTCCATAATTCCCCAACAATATTCCATAAAAAGATGGCAGCATTGCTAAAATCCTTCTCCAAACCATCAGCCGTGCTCCAGTATGTTGATGACCTACTACTGGCCACAGAGAGGGAAGAAGAACATCTTGCCCTCCTGACAGAGTTTCTTGAATTGCTTGGTGTTGCTGGTTTAAAAGTAAATCCTAAAAAATGTCAACTCATGCAGACTTCAGTCACATTTTTGGGGATGTCCATAACAGCTGAAGGAAAGCTTCCTGACCAGAACAAAGTGGACATAATCCAGAGACTAAATTTGCCTGTGTCTAAGACATCACTGAGGTCTTTTCTAGGTCTTGTCCAGTACCAAAGAGACTTTATACCACAGTTTGCTGACATGGCAAAACCTCTGTATAACCTGCTAAAGAAGGATGTACCAGATGACACCATCAGAACAGAATGGAAAGAGACTCATACAAAAGCTGTCAACGACCTGAAAGAGCTGTCATGGAAGCCACTGCATTGATATCGCCAGACCCTACTAAGACTTTTCATCTTGAAGTAGCAGCAACCGACATTGCCTTAGCTGCTGTTTTATGCCAAGAAAAGTATAATAAGCTGCGCCCAATTGCTTATGCTTCTCGAGTTCTGACACCTGTGGAACAGAAGTATACGGCTTGTGAGAGACACCTCCTGGCTACATTCTGGGCTATGCAACACTTCACATATATCACTGAACTGCAAAGCCTAATGATACATAGCCCTCACAGTCCGCTGAACTTATTGTTAAAACCAGGGGATACTACTCTTTCTTCTGCCCGACTCTCGAGATGGACATTGATGTTAATGCAGAGAGATCTGGACATCACGCCAAAGCACACAACCCTTCTACCGGCTTTGCTTCTTTACCAAGGAGAACCACATGAATGTCCCCTTCCCTCTGTCCTTACCCTTCCAAGCAACCCAATCTCAGACACACCAGTGCAAGGGTTGAATGTGTATTGTGATGGGTCTTCTTATCATGACCAGGGCAAAGCATACACAGGGTTTTCCATTATATTACCTGATAGCGTAATCATGCATTCTTGTCTCCCTCATTCTTCACAGTATGCAGAACTAGCAGCGATTGCTTGCACATTGGAGGAATGCAGTGAAACTGCAATTAATATATTTAGCGACAGCGCCTATGTGGTAAACACTCTCACAATGTTACCTTTGTATGTGCATAATGGGTTCAGATCCTCAGATGGAAAATTGTTAGTGCATGCTAATTTGTTACGGTATATTTGGAATTTGCTACAACATAGATTACTCCCATGTGCACTCATAAAGGTTAAAGGTCATTCAAAAGGTACTGAGCACTCAGAGAGAAACAGTTTGGCAGATCAAGCTGCAAAGAAAGCTGCAAAGCAGGCTGATTTGTGGAGTACTCCCAGGGCCCTTGAAGTTTCTGCCCTGCAAGTGACTACACCACCTGACTTGCTTTCCTTGCAGAAATCTTATTCTCCTTATGAGGTTGTTAGGGAATGGCATGTTGCAGGACAGCCTGCACCAATGCCAACTGAATGGGCCGATAGTACCACATTAATGTCAGATATGGGTCACAATTATATTCTCATGTACACAAGGAATGTAGGTTCTCCTGTGGTGTGTGTTCCCCCTGATTGTGCTGATGAATTTTTCCAAATGTTTCATTCTCACCCTGTTGGTGGTCATTACTCTGCAGATAGAACAATAGCAAAAATATTGAATTCTGTTTGGTGGCCTTCAATTAAAGAGGATGTTAACCTTAAATGCTCAACATGCCTCCCCTGTTTGCAAGTAAATCCTTCCCCTTGCACAAACAAGTCATTTTTAAGATCAGCACCCCCTCCAGATGGGCCATGGACCCATATTCAAATTGATTTCATTGGGCCCCTTCCAAAAACACCAGGTGGATATACATATTGCCTTGTAGTGATTGATGTATTTACCAAATGAATTGAAGCATTCCCTACTAAAAATCAGACAGCCCTTACAGCTGCTAAAACTTTACTCTTTGAATTGTTTTCAAGGTGGGGACTTCCAAAAGTAGTGGACAGTGACAGAGGCACATCATTCACAGGACAAATTTTCACACAGGTAGAAAATGAGGAAAAAAATCACTATATATAATATTCACACAATAGCATCCATTTTCACATAATGTACAGGACAAAATAAATAGAATAATAGAAATAAATAACAGTGAAAGTCCAGGAAAATAAAATAGGAAAAACTATTGCATGTGTAGGTTATGGGGATTACTTACTGAGCAAACTTACTGATATCGTCAGAGAAATTGAACTTTTGATTTTATTACAGATGACCAGATTTGGAAATGGTATGGCAAATCTGGAACTGGTGTGACCATGTACACTATTCGTGATTTGGGTAAAATTACCAGACACACAATAGAGAATGAAAACCCTTTTAGCTTGAAAATACCTCTTACCATTTCGTTACCTATCGTGTCTACAGAAGAAATATACAGAGACTTGGTGCAGATACATTCCCTTAGAAATCTTGATGGACATGTGTTAAAAGAATTCCACGATCCACCCCAACTAATGGTCAAACAGTCGTCTGGTGAATGGAAGACACCACATATGTCTTGTTGTACTAAGCAAAATGAACAATATGTATGAAGGTGTAACGTCATGGACACTGCCGAACCTCCATGTGGATTTTCATCAAAGAAAGAAGAGTTAAACCAAGAGGCTTCTTCCAAAATCTGTGCAATAAAATTAACAAAGTGGCATGAGGGGATGACCAGGGTAACATACGTTGGAGAGGGCAAATTTTGTATTGTGTCAACTGGATCCAGTTTGATATATGGCAATCGAGAGTGTTAATTTCAAAATCCAAATTTTTGTCTGATGGTCAACAACATTTTGAAAATCAATGGTCACACAGTTCTCCCAGTCCCAGTTTACCATGACATTTCCCAAATCAAGGTAAGGTTAAGGTATGAAGAGGAAATCAGTAGGTCTGTACCTGAATTCAAAATTCCTATACCACCATTATCAACAGACTTACATATGTTAATGGAAAGAACACCACAACATCTGTTACAGGTCAAACAGCATACAAAGATGGTGGAGAATGCTATTGATGAACTATCCAAAACAACCTGGGATTCTATTTATAATGCATCTCAACATCCGATTTTACGTCTAACCTTTAAAATACTCATTCTTATTCAGGCTGCCATTATACTATTTGGACTTATTGTATTCTGCCGAATCAAATCAAAGGTTTAAACTATGGAAAGACTATTATACAGAAAAATATAATAAAGAGAGAGCTCATTATTTGAAAATTCATTCACTCTCTAGGTGGGGAATATATAAGAAATTGGTCATACATATTGGCCTACAATACATTATGATAATGTTATTATTTTCTCTCTCTTCCTTTATATATATATATAGATAGATAGATATGTGTGTGTGTGTGTAGATATATAAATGTCATTAAGAGGTCAGTCAGTCATTCCCAGGTTAAATTCCAAAAGAAACACATCAAAGGGGTGAGAAAAACACATAATTGCAATTTTCACATCTGTCATATAGACAAGATTTATGGGGTCTATTCACTTAAATACAGGGCACCACCCGTGGAGATGATAATCAATGATAATGGTAATTGTTTTAGTACAGTTGACTAAAGAGATCTATTGATTAAGATTGCGAGAAAGTCTACTCTGTTAACTGATCCAATTAAGATATAGAGGGGGGGAGACAGCCCAAATATCATATAAAAAAACAGCTTAAATTCACAATGGCAGAAGGAGAGGGGACATAGAGATCCCACACAGAGAGGTTCTGAGGTGACCAGTAGACCATAGGTGGTAACTATACCTCTCAATATTTTTGAAACAAGCAGGGTAATTATATTGCATGTCTGATTGATGACTAATTCTTTTTCTTTCTCCCTGTATACTGATGATATATATATTGGGGTAAAAATATTAATTACTGTTTTCTTTCTTGCTGTATACCAATGATATGTGGATATATATATATATATATATATATATATATATATATATTAATGTTTTGTTCTTTCTGGATACTGGTGAAATGTTTGCTGTTTTTCTTTCCTCTTGAAGGGTTAAAAATAATTTAGGTGTTTTCTTTTTGTAGGAGCCAGCCATTAAATATCAACTAATTGTGCTTATATATAAATATATAGGATATATTTTGTTTATATTTTGTTATTTCATAAAACTTTACATTTGTGATTATTTGTTTTTGTGTTACTTTGTTTTCCCACACGTTCTTTTATGATTGTTTGTTTTTGTGCACAGAAATATATAAATATATGTTAATTCATAAATCTTATTGGTGTGTTTTATTTGTCAATCATTCTCAAAAGAATAGAATCTCTAGAAATTACCCTTTAATTTCTTACAAGTTTCTTTTTAAATTCCTGAAAATTGGGATCAACAATGTGCTCTTTGATTTTTTCTACCTCTTTCTTCAGGAGGGCACCTGTTTCTAAAATCAAGGTCATTAATTCACTGGAGTATTTTAATAAAATAGAATCCCATTTTTTAACAAGGTCTTCAGAAAGGTTTTGAATGGTTGGGAATAAGTTAATTCTTAAACCCCTGGGTACTAGACTGTTTGATAAATAGTTTTCCAGATTTGCTATCTCCCACCAAATTCTCTGTTGTTTTTTATTGATTTTATTCAGTTCCATAAACTGATATTTTAAGTTTGGTTCATTTCTTGTTCCTTGGTTCATTTCTTTAGTATTTCTACTAAAAAATATTTTGGCTTCATTTAGCCAATTCTCTTGACTCCAGTTCTGAGATAAGAAACCCATAGGTATATCCCTTATTCTGACTGAGAGAAAAATACTGAGCTTAACACCTTGACTAAGGGTTATTTGGGCATCTTCCCACAATGATAAGGTGCTAAAAGTGCTTAATATGCATTACTTGAGTTTCTTTTTTCTTTTTAGATAAACTATGATTGCATATTTTCTCCAATACATAGAGAATAATTTTCAAATCTAAATTACATTTAGAGTGATCAGGGCTATTTCAATCTATTAAAATCATAAACTTTATTGTTTCCATTAAACAAATGGAAAATAACAATTATTGACGAGGTGTTAGATACTGACTCAGTACATGTAAAGTACAGTACAATGCAGCGCCAATACATTGTTTTCCCAAATTAGTGAATTTCCATGGTTTGAAAAACATAACTTTCTATGTATCAGAGGAACAGATATCTGAGTCTTTTTTCTATTATCTCCGATATACTATGTTACCTTTACACATTAGTGAGATATTGGCAAACAGAAAAGAAAAACCATTGAAACAATGTAAATTGGCTCAAAATGGGGAAAAAAAATCCTTCCTGACTTCAGATACTGGCAATCAGATTCCTCCCTGGATCAATATCCCCCCTCTAATTATTCATGATAACCCTGAATGCCCTTTTTATTCAGGGAAGATGGGGAAGGAGGGAGAATGGGACGGAGGAGGATGGGGAGGAGGAGGATCGGAAAGAGGAGGAATGTGTCCTGAGGGAGCCCAGGCAAATTTGGTAGCACTGGGCCACCTCCAGATCCTCCCTGCAGTAACCCTGAGCGTGGCTCGGCGGTTACCGCTTTAAGGATGCAAAAATTAACCCTGAGGCACGCTCTGGATTACCTCTTGGAGGGTTAAAGGTATCTATCAAATCCGCTGTCACCACCTCCTTTGGTAGAGAAATCCACAGATTAACCCTTACTGTGTAGAACCATTTTCTTTCTTTAAGGTGGAATGTTTTTACATCTAACCTCAAAGGATGTCCTCTTGAAAACCTCTTGGCACAAAAAGTTCACTTGACAAAGCTTTGTATTGACCCTGGATGTATTTCCATATACCCTCTTAGATGTCTTTTTTCTTCTTAACTTAGCCCCTCCATTCCCCCCTATTGGTTTTGTTGCCATTCTCTGTACTTTTTCCAGCTCTAAAATTTCAATTTTATGAAGTGGTGCCCAAAATTCTACTCCCTATTCCAAATAAGGGTGTACTCAGAATTTGTATAGTGGCAGAATTATATTTCCTTCCCTGGCTTCTATACCCTTTTTTTAAATGCTTTTAATGTTTTAATGCCAATATTTTTCTTGCATTTGCAGCTGCTGCTTGGCATTGAGCACTGTTACCAGTGTGGGTGTCCACAAGTACTCCCAAATCTCTTTCAATATCTGATACCCCTAGATTTGTTCTAATAAGCTTATAAATTGCATGGCTATTTTTTCTTCCCAGGTGCATACCTTTACATCTATTAGTATTAAATCTCATCAGCCATTTCATTTCTAAAATTCATACAAACCCCTTTGGAGGGAAAGTACAGATTTTTCTGATGTAATTATCTTGCACAAATGTGTGTCAACAACAAAGATGGAGACAATACTTTCCTGTCCTACTTCTAAGTCATTAATGAATGTGTTAAAAAGGAAAGGACCTAATACTGAACCCTGAGAAACCCCACTTACCACATTAGTCAAATCGGAGTATGTTCCATTTACCACAACCCTTTGCTTCCTGTCTTTTAGCCATGAGCAGATAATTATTGCAATTCCTGTATCCCTTTGTTTGAACAATAGTCTTCCAAGTGGCACTGTATCAAAAGCCTTTGCTAAATCTAAAAAGACTACATCAACTGAGTTGCCGTGATCCAAGTTCCTTTTAACTGCGTCATAAAAACTAATTAGATTTGTGTGACACAACCTATCCCTCATAAATCCGTGTTGCCTCCTACATATAATCCTGTTCAAATAGACTTATTCTTGTATATTATCCCTTCTTAACCCTTCTAAAAGCTTCCTATTACAGAAGTGAAACTTACAGGTCTATAATTCCCTGCATGTATTCTTGCTCCCTTCTTAAATATAGGTCTCACCTCTGTTTTTTGACAGTATACTGAACAAAAGAACCTATTTAGCTCATCTGACTTATTCTGGTCACTAATTATCAGACGGCCTGTTTCACATTGTAATGTTCCTATAGCTATCTTCTTAGCTTTCTTCCCATTAATATACTTAAAAAAAACATTTTAGGTTTAGGGTGGGAGACGGAACCGGAATATGGTGTATGAGGTCCACTTGAGGACCAACCTGCCAATTGTTAAGCTTAGATTTTCTTACTAGTAAGACTATTCCAGCAAACTGCTGTGGTATGTGAGTGATAATTGATATGCTCAAACATATAATATTGCCAAATATAAATGAATTTTCAAACAAAGATTTGTTTTTATTATATCTTTTTCTTAATTCAGATGACTATCCTGCTAATAAGGTGTTTGCTAGATCAGAGCATTCCAATACAGCTGTCTTATCAGACATATGGAATATATAAGTAAATGTACGTAATCTGTTTTCGCTATTGCTTGAAGCAAATACCTTCCTTATAAATGACCAATCCAATTGTTACATCGATTTTCAACAAGACTTTCCCCAACTGGTCCATCAAATAGATATAATGATTGCTTTAAGGCATAAGTTCAAAACCCTAGTACAAGTCTTGCTGCTTCTAAGGCAAGATCAAGATAGAGTAGGTGTATAAAATATATGATAATGTTTGATGCAGTTTGCCTAATTCACTGCAAAATCTGTTTATTATAAGATATCTCACAATTGTTATATGAGCTCCAGCTGCAATCACTGCACTCCACATGGAGAGTCTGTCAGTACTCCAGTGGAATGTAATATCAGTAATGGCCACTTCCTCTCTGAGGAGGTATGTGGCCTGACCTGTAGCGGTTGCATAACCACTCTAATAAAAACTCCAAAACTAAAAACAATTCACAAAATGGAAATATGGTTGAATATATAACTCAAAGTAGTAATAATAACAGTACTAGTGCTATCATTATTAACACATAAAAATACATACAAAAACCCATAAAAAATTCTAATGTAACCCGTGTGAACACTGAAATGATAAAATGCAATAAAATTAAATAAATTAAATAGAAATAAAATAAAGTGGGTACCGTGTATGGACTAAAGAGTAAATCATATCTTATGGGATACAGTGGTGTACCAACAGAACAATCTATATATATATATATATATATATATATATATATATATATATATAGTCCTAAGCCGATCCTCAGGAATCTAAAGAAGGGGGTTAATACTCACTGTCCACAAAATACATGTCCAGACAATCTGACCTCTAAAAGACAACTATACTAGAGATACTAGAGTCTCCTAGTGCTGTCTATAAGGAAATCTTGATGTCCGTACTCCTTTAAAGTATGTGTTGCTCTATGTCACTCTGAAAATTATGAAACTTAGCTCAAAGCTCTCTCAATTATCAGTACTACTAGCGACTTGTCTGTCAAAAAATGATGGTGAATAACATTTTAAAGCTGGGAATGCTGTTTGTGACACAATGTGAGTCACTGAGACTGTTAAGCTTTTTGTTATCTAAAAAAGTACAAACATTTATAATAACGTTTTTTATTTTTTTAACAATGAGTTATTAAACTATATTAAGCTTTTTAATTGTCATGTATGCAGTAATAATATAACAATACATGAAATTTGTATGAATACATAAAGGTTTCTAACATGCAACTAATATTGTAAACAGTGGTGAATTAATTATTTTTAACAATACTTACATCAATAGGTCAACTTTGTATGAATGAGTATTTTAAACCATTACAGAATGCTTCTTAACATGCAACTTGTATTTGAACTACTGGTAAAGCACATAGGTATTGAATCCAGAGGAAGGCAAACAGTAAAAACCCCCATTGAAACTTAGCCAATTGTATCAAAGGGGAAAAAAAAATTCCTTCCTGACTCAAGTAACTGGCGATAGGATTACTCCCTGGATGAACCCTGTCTATTTAATTATACATTTACATTTGTAACAAATGATTATGCAGCTACTGACATAAATCCTTAATAACATTCAATAAAACAACTTTTGAAACCTTGTAAAATACAATGTTAACAATGCAAACATTAAGGTAAGGTAATAACATTTAAAATTAAATTAGTTAATAATATAGTGATCTTGAATATTGAATTCCTTTCTGACCCCATTAACTCTCTATGTAACAAAACATTTACATTTTCCAAACAAATGATTGTACTCCTACTAACATTAAACCTTAATTACATAGAATGAAACAATTGTTCAGTGCTTTGAAAACAGAATTTTAACATTACAAACATGAACTTAATGTATTAAAATGTAAACAGTAAATGTAAGAAACTGCAAGGTAACTGTTTTGTGGGGCCAATCCTGGCAAAAGTCCCTTCCAAGACATTCCATTGTTTTTTGTTTTTTTGTATGTCAAAGTGGTTCCCTTTAAAAGAGCCCACCAAAGTTGTAATTTTGTTTATAGGATATAGCCACTGTTTATTGTTGTTGTTTTCTCTTTTTTTTTTATATTTCATTTGTGTAGTGAAAATGACACAAAGAGTTTCCTCATCATATTTCGTCCGCGGGGTATAAACACTGTTCTCTATGTTTTTTGCCACTTTATAGAGTTTCCATAGCATAATAGTCCTCTAAAAAGAGCCTGAGTGACATAAAATTGCGTCCTCTAAATAAAACCACTGTTGTCTGTTGTGGTATTTTTTTTTTATTTGATTAGATATAAGAGCACTGTTGGTTATTGAATTGGGTTATTTGTGGCTTAGTTGTACTTTTTTTTTGTTTATACTTTAATTTACAATATTTCATAGTAGACAATGTTTTTTTGTAAAAATGTGTCCATTATCTAATAAATCACCTTGACTTTGGTTGTTTTCAATATAAACTTTTATTTCCCCTGGATTCTTGCATCTTGAAAATGCAACATACAGTTGACCATGGGCAAATACTTTCTTCTAAAAAGATTACAACGGATTAAAAAGTTTGTCCTTGTGATTTATTAATGGTCATGGCAAATGCCATGATGATGGGAAATTGTCTTCTCTGAAGTACAAAAGGTAAGCTACTTTCACTTGGTGCCAAATCTACTCTTGGTATGAAAACTCTTTCACCTTTATGGGTATCATTGAGAATTTCTGCATTTATGAAATGATCATTTAGTTCTTGAACAATTAATCTGGTACCATTACATAGTCCTTTTTTTGGGTTCCTTTTTATTTCGCAGTAACATGACATGCACCTTTTTTTTGCTGCAAAATATGTGGTGGCATTCCAGATGGAGTTAATCACATATATAGTTGTGAGCATGCGGGTCGTTCTAATGCTGCATGCTCGCATAGCGAGCCTGCAGCCCTCGCAAAGCGAGGGCCGCAGTTACTGGCAAAGGCGCTCCTTCCCAGCAACTGCGGACCTCGCAATGTTTACAGACTTACGACAAACAAATACGAGACGCGGCACTTAGAAAAAAAAACACTACAACCTCGCAAAAATACGACTTTAACGGACGGCCTGCAACATTTATGGACTTACAACAAACAAATAAGAGATGCGGCACTTAGAAAAAAAAATAAACACTACGACCTTGCAAAGATACGACTTTAACGGACGAACCTCGAAAAAAAAGGAAACACAATAAATACACACAACAAACACATAAAAAGCTTACCCACAGCAAGGAAGGGGGGGCAACCAGGACCTCTGCAAGTCAAGTTACACCTCCATTTAAGTCCAAATTACAGAGTTTAGACACCCGAAAATCCCCTAAACAAGAGAAAAAATGGATACAGAAAAAAATGAAAACAAGGATACATGACCATAAACACGCAAAACACCACCAAACAAAAACACATTTTTCAAAAAAGGCGGACGAGGTCCGAGAACAAGGACGCAAAATCAGCCACAGCCGCGTACCACACATTAGGCGCCTTTTTACAACACTAACTTACACAATGCGGACGTACACATCTACCCTAACGGATTCTCCTGGCGCACGCACACTATTTACACTAAACACTGAACACATTGCTGACACTTACAAAGCAGCTCCACAGCACTGAACACACACATTGTATGCTGCAGCAACATGAAAACAGATTGACAGCTCTTCAACACAATGCTTCCTGCATATATTACTTGAAAATAGGTAAAGTATATTCATTTATTATTTTATTAATTATTCATTGGCATACAATTAAAAAAACACAACACTGCTCATAGCACACAAACAACCAACAGCCTTACAATGAGCGCCTTTGTCGCTCATTGCGAGCCACTCAGCTCCAGGCTCGCGATGAGAGCCAAAGGATCTTAGAACATCAACAAAATTAATGACGCACACAAACAACATTACCTGCCTTACAATCTTATTGCTGTCAATTTTTGACGGGCAAGTCGCTAGTGAATTAATAAATTCATGTGAAAAGTTTGTCTGAGTTTCTTTGTCGTCCCCAAGTACACAATCTGCACTGTGATATTTTTTTTTGTAGTGCATCTATTAATTTTAATATTTAATTATTCAGAAGCAATGCATCTTTATTTTTGGACGTTAATATTACTTTGGTTGCAAGCTCTGCATAATCGTCACTACTTATTGTCTTTTGGAATATAGCTGATATAATGTCCTGTTTGCAAATCATTTGCAATGGAATTTCCACGGTATCATCGGGTAAATTATGAATTCCTTCTGTTTTTCCTTCTCCAATTTTGATGAGCCACTCATTGAATTAATTCTGTCCTTGTGATCTCATATTTTGTTCTAATTTGGGATGAGTAAAGAGTTTCCATAGTGTACTTGACTTGATACATGTTTCTACAATGTCTGTGTGATTTCCATGGACAACAGGTAATATTTGTCTAAAATCTCCACCTAACAACATCACCTTTCCACCAAAAGGCAAATCATTATCCATGACTTCACGCAACAAACGGTCAATGCATTGTAGAGCATGGCATGACATCATTGTAGCTTCATCGATTATAATTAATTTACATTTCTTAATAGTTTTTGCTTGTAAAGATGTCCTTCTTATGTCCAACACTGATGTTTCCAGAATGGGAACAGTCAGTTTAAATCCACTATGCACAGTTCTTCCACCTTCTAACAAAAGTGCGGCAATTCCAATTTTTGCAAACGGCAGTGTTATTTCACCTTGTGCGCGAACAAAACTCATCAATAAATTATATAGAATTTTTTTCCTGATCCACCAGGTATATATAGATAGAAATAAGGTTCTTTGAGCAAGTCATCCCTAGTGCACATTTTATGGCGTTAAATGCTTGCAATTGTAATGTATTTAAAGTTGCAAGTTTTTCTTGTGTTATTTAGTTTTGAAGCTAAATATGATAGTCTTCAAGGTTTATTTCATCTATGAGTCCTGGATCTGGCAGATTTAAATTTGCACAATTTAATCCATGAGAGAGAAAGACCTCTTGAATTTCAATTAATGCTTTTAATTCTGCAATAGGCTCATTGTCTTCAGACATATATTTTTAAATTTGCCCCACAAAGTTAATGCATTTGGAGCATTTGAGAAGATGCAAATGAATGCAAATAGTTCTCTCATCTGCTGTGGCATTTGACACAGTGCTGCTTCTTCTAGAGATCTTTCCCATTCTGTATCATCGGCCAGGAAGTATCTGTGTCGGGCAGCTAAATGAAATGTGTCATAAACTATGTCATTAACACTTCTCAACTGCTCAAAATTTTCTGCACCAGGAACATTTAAAAGGAGTAAACGTAATCAGAAACATTCAAGGTCTCTTGGACTTACAGTGTAAATTCTTGTTATAATTTTATTTCAACAGGCTTTTCATTTTCGCCATAATCTATTAACAAAAACATTATTTCTTTCATTTCAAACATTGAAATAAACTAAGTGTCTTTGGGGCAAATGTACAGATAATCGACATACTGCATGTGAGCGATCATGCATTTCAAATTTGAGAAGACGCCACATTGCTTCTGGCGCACTTACATGCAGGTTCATTATGTAATAACTCAGTTTGTTCTGGATTTTCTGCACTTTTGACCACTACAGTAGCTGCATCATAGCCTTTGTAAATATATTTGTAGACATATTTGATGGATTTTATAGAAGTGCAAGCTTCCACATTAATGTGTGCAATACACTTCATGATAAAATGTGCATTGTATGGCACAACATATCTGTTATCAACTTTTTTTTCCACAAAAAAATTGCATTTCGGCCTTCTCTTCTTCTATATAATGGATTGCCATCACACTTATCATAAGTTTTGTCTCTATATTCTTCTGGGAATTATTTAGTGCATTTTTTATTTTCCATACATAGTGATTGTGGATTAATATCTCCACATGGTCCATGAATCATGCGATGAGTTATAATCTCATATTGTCTACCATGTATTTCTGGATCTGGTAGTTCAGCAATGATCACTGAATCCACTTTATCACCAGTATCCAATTTATATTTTTCTTGAAGATTTATAAGCATATGTGCATGTGGAAGACCTCTTTTTTGAAATTCTATAGTATAAACATAAGCCAGACATTTTCCATATAACTGATTCCAAATAACTGGTCTATTGGAAGCAGTTTGTCCAATTAGCAGATTCTGTACAATCTTTGGCCATTGTGGATTACATGTAAATGTAATAAAATAAATCTGTTTTTCCAAATTTAGTTACACGAGCCATAGCATCATTGTATCTTTCTTGCATATTGCGAGGAGATCCTTGGAAAGAAGAAGGTAAAATTATGGCTTTGCCAGCTGGCAGCTCTCTGTTTGTAGCTAACTCAGTGACATAATCCATCAGTCCACAATACTGTTCTACACATAGTTTTTCTTGTTGATATTTTCTGAAATTGTAATTATTTGCCTCGACTTGCAAAAATGAATCAATGTTCCATTGTTGTGTCAGTGTTCCACCACATAAATGGATTAAATTCATCTCGAATGGCAGTTTGAGCCACTTTAAATTTAAGCATGGAAATATTATTTCTGACACGCACTTTAGAATTTGGGTAGGTGTCAAGTGTAAATTTGGGTTGCCATCCGGCTTCCCCATTGGGGTATGTGTTACGTACCGCAGGATGACTGTTACCCGCTGTGTGAAGTGTTATTGTGCTTGGATAAGTGTTCGCAGTAGGTGTTTTCATTTTACGTGCTTGGCTTTGTTTTAGTTTTTTTGTCGCAATTTTTTTTGTCACGTAGCCAATTTTTCAATTGTGAAACTGTTGAAATGCGACTTAAATTTGCAAGCAACCTCACTGACAGACGTCCTGGCTGTCCCCCCTTGCTGTGTGTGATGTATTTAAATGTTTTTTTTATTTATTGTGTTTTTTGTGTTTTTCGATGTGTGCGATTTGGCCTTTAACTTCGTACTTTTTGGACCTCAGATTTTTTTTTTCTATGTCCGGCGGGTCGTATTTTTTTATATTTTTTTATGTAATTCGTATTTTTTTTTCTAAGTCCCGCGGTCGTATTTTTTTTTCTAAGTTACACTTTTCTGCCGCTTTCCTTTGTAAAGTGTTGAGGGTCGTAATTTTTAAACAAATTTTTTTTTCAAACTGCTATGGGTCTCGCAGTGTGAATTGGATAATGAAGATTTCTGTTGAACTGCAGTCCCGTGGCTCATAGATTTCTTTTGAACTGTAGTCCTATGGCTCTCATCTCCATCAGCGCAGGGAGTGCCTTCGGCGCTCCCTGACTAAGTCGTCCAGGGTTGTAGGGATGAGCGCATATGGCGCTCATTTCGACCAGCACAAGGAGCACCTTCGTCGCTCCTTGCCAGCAACTGCGGCCCTAGCTTTGCGCGGCTTACAGTTGCGGCTGGTTCACTGTGCGAGCCTGCAAGCATTAGCAACAACTCGTATTGCTCACAACTATATATGTGACTAGCGACTTGCCCGTCAAAAAATGCCGGCAATAAGATTGAATGCAGGTAATGTTGTTTGCGTGCAACATTAATTTTCTTGTTGTTCTTAGATCCTTCGGCGCTCATTGCGCACCTTGCGCTGAGTGCCTTCGGCGCTCATTGCGAGGCTGTTGGTTGTTTGTGTGCTATGAGCAGCGTTGTGTTTTTTTTGTATGCCAATGAATAATTCATAAAATAATAAATTAATATACTTTACCTATTTTCAAATAATATATGCAGGAAGCATTGTGTTGAAGAGCTGGCAATCTGTTTTCATGTTGCTGCAGCATACAATGTGTGTTTTCAGTGCTGTGGAGCAGCTGTGTAAGGGTCAGCAATGTGTGCAGTGTGTAGTGTAAATAGTGTGCATGCGCGAGGAAAATCTGTTAGGGTAGATGTGTACTTCTGCATTGTGTAAGTTAGTGTTGTAAAATGGAGCCTAATGTGTGGTACGCAGCTGTGGCTGATTTTGCGTCCTTGTTCTTGGACCTCGTCTGGCTTTTTCACAAAATATGTATGTGTTTGGTGTTGTTTTGCGTGTTTATGGTCATGTAGCCTTGTTTTCGTTTTTTTCGGTGGACATTTTTTCTCTTGCTTAGGGTATTTTCGGGTGCCTAAACTCTGTAATTTGGAATTAAATGGAGGTGTAACTTGACTGGCAGAGGTCCTGGGTGCCCCCCCTTGCTGTGGGTAAGCTTTTTATGTGCTTGTTGTGTGTATTTATTGTCTTTCTCATGTTTTGAGGTTCGCACAGGTCGTCCGTTAAAGTCGTATCTTTGCGAGGTTGGAGTGTTTTTTTTTCAAAGTGCTGCGTCTCGTATTTGTTTTCGTAAGTCTGTGAATGTTGCGAGGTCTGCAGTTGCTGTCATGGAGCGCCTTCGGCGCTCCATGCCAGCAACTGAGGCCCTCGCTTCGCGAGCCTGCGGAGTTAGCAACGACCCGCATGCTCACAACTATATATGTGATAATGTTTTAGTGTTATAGAATCAGTTAGATTTAGCTCCTGTGTTCCCCCATTTACCAGGGTTCCACCATTTACTGTACTTTAAATAAGGGATTCCTGGGCATCCCTGGGCTCATAGGGGCTAGCTTTAGTAGAGGGAGATCAATGAAGTCCCCCAAGTATTTGTAGTATAAGGGTGCACTTATTAACCCCTCAAATGAATCAAATATAATAAATCAAAGCTTATATCTGAATCACTTGAAGTGCTATACTGTTTTTAGCATCAGATATGACACTTGTATAATGTTTCTGCTTCTACAAGTAGTGCTCAGTATGCGTAGGTTGGGTAGGAAAAAAAAGCCTACATATAGTATGTTAACTGTGCAAAGAACTATTATAAGCTATTGGAATTGCTTATAGGGAAATTTGACAGGTCACCGTAATTTGATAACGCAGTTAATTTTAGCCTATACAGCCATGCATTTGTGAGATTTGAATATATAAGTTACTGTTCAACTTGCACCATAAGTGCCTGTGCAAAAGCTTGGAATAGGGCCCTTGGTGAGGTCTTAAGTGTGAGAGGGGCATTTACGTTTCTGAAGACCAGGGCTTGTATTTACTGATGCAAGCTTACCTGCTTTTCGTCATGCGTGGGGGAAGGAGGTTGATGTCAAATTCATTCAGATTCAGTTTAACAAATTGTCTTTTCTTTTTCTTTAATTGTTACATTTTTAACATTGCAAATAAGAAGTAATTTGGAAAGATTCAGAAGGAGCTCCTGGTAATACAATTTTAAACCAGGCAATGCTGTTTGCCAGACAATGTGAGGCTATGGCCCCTCTGACCCCTTTGGTGCTCATTGCGAGCCCCACAATGGGAGGCTTCACCGCTCATTTTTGGCAAGCCTCAACTGTCCTGCTTTGCAATGATCACCTTCGGAAGATCATGGCAAGCCTCTCCCCCCCCGTGTAGTTTAGGGGCCTCACGATGAGTGTTACTGCCTTGGGTTGAATGTTACTGGCTTGGGTGAAATGTTACTGGCTTTGATTAAGTGTTACTGGCTTGAATTAAGTGTTACTGGCTTGGGGCTCTTTTTTTACTGACTTCGGCCTCGTTTTCATCCTGTTACGTTTTTTCGGCCGCCATTTTTTTCCTTGCTTAGGCGATTTTCAATTATGAAAAAATGAAAAATATGCCTCAACCTAACTTGCAACATCACTCCCAGGCTCCCTGGCTCTGGTCTATGATGTGTGTGAGTGTGTAAGTTATTTTTAGGCAATTTTTGTTTTTTTGCTGTTCTTTCCACTTCCGTGGTTCAGCCGTTAAAATTTTAATTTAGTGCAGCCCCGCAACTTGGGGCCTCGGCTTGCGAGGGCTGCAGTTGTATTTATGGGATTAGGTCATAAGTCCTACAGGCCTCACGATGAGCGCCTGGGTAGCGTGACTGCTGGAGACTAAGTGTTTGGGTAGGGGGATTGGGTCCAACCTGAGTTCAGGTCCAGGGCATACAACCAGAGCTTGGCGTAAAACATTTAACAACATAAACTAAAAAGTGGTAAAGTCTTTCACAAGGTCCTTATGGCCATTATAATATCCTTATGTTTCAACTGACCAGGCGGCTGATGTCCATCAGGTCCAGTGGCCAGTCTCAAAAGTCCAACAGCCCTATTAAATTTGCTCAACGTGTAAAACCGTAGCCCTTAACTAAGCCAGCAAGACTTATGGCTATTAAATTGGCCCCGTAAAGCTACCTGCAAATGATCTGGGGGTTACAAGCGGAAAAACCACACGGGATGTCGAAATCTGAACTATGTTGCTGTAAATCCTTTAATATGTCAAGCCCATGTTGACTGTTAAATGCCAACTGTTAAATTAAATGGTGGATGTGACCGGGGGGGGGGGGGGGGGGGGGGGGGCTTACACATGTAAATAAACAAAGGCAAAAAAAAAACACTTTTATGTCAATAAATAAATAAAACTGAAAAAAAATCTAAGAGTGCTCTGTTACATGCAAAAGAGCACTATATGGGAGGTAACTGGCCCTTTAAGGTCAAAATGAACTCTATATAAGCTATATTTTACAATCTACTAGAGAGCAAATTATGTTATAAAGAATCACTTCTCTCAAATTTTCAAATAAATATTTTCTTGTGAGTAGAGCAGCTGTTTGTACACAATTTCAAAGTAATAAAGCTTACTGACACAGAAATTATTCTTTCTTATTAAATTTAGGGAACTGTAAGGCAAATTTTAACTAATTATGTATTCGCTCACGTTAAGGATTTTGCAATATTAATTTATAGTCCTTTAGCCACTGTGTGCATCATCACATAACACCTCCCAATAATTACTGCAGCCACCGGTATGGTTAAACATCTATACCAATTATGTGCCACCATCTCTACTTACACCATTATGTCCTACCTCAGACCATTACTGGATCTTATTGAAAGGTTTAAGCTACACACACCTTCCATTCTCCCACAAGACACATGTTATCTTTAGTAGTACTGTGTAGTTTTTGTATTGAAGAAATTACTCATCTAAGGACATTTTTATAGTCCCATAACGACATGTAAAGCATGCAGCATGATCTTAGTTGAATCACATTACATTCATGTCTCAGTACCTCCATATTACCCCAAGTCTGGCTGTCTAAAACAAGAGAGAGAAAATAATAACAGTAACAAATGAGAACAACCCAAATATTCATAGCCATTCCTAAATTATTGTTTGTCACAACATAAAACCAGCTCAGTGGTCTGCTCCAGCACTGCTTCAATGATTAGGTCTCCGGGACACCAAGAGTTTGTAGAATCCTGCACTCGGCAGCTGGACAAAGTTGCAGAAAGTAGCACAACAAGCACATGCAAGATAGCATGCAATCTGTATAACAATGTTTAAACATTTGCCACTGAGCAAAAGCAAATGCGGCATTAAAACACAATTTGGAAATCATGAGCAGAGTATAATAATTAAGATTTAACAACATTTTGATAATAATACTACCCCTTTACTTAGGGTTTAAAATAAGATATTTTTTTAGAAATTGAGATGTGACTATAAATTACCGTATATACTTCAGTATAAGCCAAGGCACCTATTTTACCACAAAATACTGGGAAAACTTTGTGACTCGAGTATAAGCCGAGGTTAGGAAATGTGCTGTCCTCTTGTGCCCTCTGTGTCCCCCTCTTGTGTGCCCTATGTGCCCCTTTCTTGTGTCCCCCCTCTCTCTCCCCTGTGTCTCTTCCCCCTCTCCCTTCCCTGTGTCTCTTCTCCCCTCTCCCTTCCCTGTGTCTCTTTCCCTCCCCCTCCCTTCCCTGTGTCTCTTGCCCTCCCTCACCCTTATCACCCTCCTCAACCCCCCTCCTCATCCTCCCTCCTCAACCTCTCCTCAACCCCCATCCTCATCCTCAATCCCCCATCCTCAACCCCCCATCCTCATTCTCAACCCCCCATCCTCAACCTCATCCTCAACCTCCCTCCTCAACCCCCCTCCTCAACCTCAACCCCCATTCTCATCCTCAACCCCCCATCCTCATCCTCAACCCCCAATCCTCATCCTAAACCCCCATCTCATCCTAAACCCCCCTCCTCACTTTACCCCTCTAATTACCTCTACATTTCCCCTCACTTACCTTCCATCTGCAGCACCTGCTCTTCCGCGCTCCTTCCGGCTGCTTCTTGACCCGGCCAATGATGGCCAATGACGTGACGTGCATGTGACCCGGAGGGGAAAGAGAGCCATGGGGGGGGTGGGGGTGAAGAGAGACACAGGGGGAAAGAGAGACACGGGGGGAAGAGAGACACGGGGGGAAATAGAGACACGGGGTGGTGACTCGAGTATAAGCCGAGGGGGCCCTTTTCAGACTTAAAAAAAGGGCTGAAAAACTTGGCTTATACTCGAGTATATACGGTAATACAATTTTGACATGTAATGCAAGGCACCATTGAACTATTTTGTGCTGTTTTATTTTATGTTTATGTTTTATTTTTCGTTCACATTTATAAAAATTTAAAAAATGTAAACATAAGGGTTTTAATCCAGATTTATGAAATGTTCATTTTTTGTACTATGTCTTCCCGTTAGTTGATCTAATCCTACTCTTAGACAATCAAATTAATTCCTAAACAAGTCTTGTTCTTGTTTAAGCTGTACGTCCTCTGCATTAATCATTTAATTTTCCAATTTCAGCACATAATAAGGATCTCGGCCTAAATGGAAGGTTTCTGTTCATCCTATCAATACCATTCAAGTTACCATCTGGCAAAATGCTTGTTGTTCACACTTTGTGTTCATCTAGTATTAAGGGACCCTTTGATAAAGCTGGACAGAGATATGGAAGAATAATATAAGGTATACATGTGAGTCTGAGGCTAAATAAAGTCATTTGTCCAATCCAGACCTGCAGAGTTAACAGGTACTTACACAGCACAATTACGCTGCAACAGAGAAAGGCTGAAACAGTCCTATTTTGGCTAGAGGTGTAGATGGACCAAAGTGGAGATAGAGGAAAAGAAGCTGTGAAACAACTGGAACTGACAGTGTATGCAAACCTGCAAGCAGCACAGCTGAGATGAGCTCAGAACCAGACACTGACAAAGGTGCTAGAAGTACAAGACACATGGAAGAAAGTGTATTACCTATAAGAACCCCCAAGAAATGCAGTAAACATAAACTGCATAACTAAGGGTCCCTAGGTTTATAAATTTGGAGTGAAGGGTGGGCTCCCTGCCACCCGCTGTTATTGCTACAAACCAGGGAGTAGAATCACAAACAGGCTTCCTACAAGTACAGAGACTATATTTGTGTATGTTATGTTTTTACCCTGTAGCAGACAAGCTGTAAAGGTTTCTCAAGTCAGTCAGCTGGTTAAGTGGATGTTATTTTTGTTGCCACATTTATTGTTTTAGTTGTTATCAAAAGTTTTATTTGAAACTATACCTGAGCTTTTTGACTGTCTCTCAAAGCAAAATTGTAAGTGAACATGAGGACTCTAAAGACTCACTTTTTCACACTGGTCTCTTAAGATGGATTGCCTGATCTTGGATTTGGAGAACACCCACAGCTCAGTATCAAGGATATTGTAAAGGCCTTAATGCTGGATACAGCAGTTCAGCTGGAAAGAGAGCATCAAGAGAGCAACAAGAGAACAGCTGACAACTACAGGAGTTCAAGAAAATACTGGCAACCCAAGTGCTTCAGAATCAATCTGCCTTGCCAAAACGTTTTAAGAACAAGAGAACCTGAGCACTTCCACATGATATGAGAAAATGGGTAGGCCAAAAGGCCCTCAGTCCATAGACAAACTGGTCAATTGAATTGAATGCTATCAGAACGTAAAATGTTTGTTTTAATGGTCCCAGAGAAGAAAGAACCAGGGCATGGTAATGATCAGAAACACATTGGCCTACTGAAATGGTCACTGGGAATTCCTGGGGTGTACACCAGAATTCTATAGAGCTGAAAGAATGGAATATGAAGGAACAAAATTGGAAGATAAGGCATCTTTCAGCTAACAAGTAAAGCAAATAACCTTTGGGAACAAGAACAAATTGTTTCAGTGTGTAGAACACAGACATATAGCTGCCCAGGGTCCTAACCAAGAAGAAATGATGCAGTGGAGTGTTGGAGTGGATGTACCCCAAAGTGATCTAGTGAATATAGTTGGTCTGGTAAAACATTTGTTCACTACAGAGCAGAGGTACTATTAAATGGCAAGAAGGTCACATGACTGGTTGACTCTGGAAGTGCATTAACCCTACTGTCAGGAAGAGTGGTACTCAGAGATAACTGGGAGCCAGAAAAAAGGAGGGGCATACATTGTGTACAATTTAGAGTCATCCTAGCAAGACTTCCTGATTGAGGTGCAGGTTGTGCTGCACTGCAGTCCAGCTGCTATCATATTCATTAGTACTGGGCTGGAATGTTTCACATTTTAAAATGTGTATACAGGAAAAACAAAAAGAAAAGTCTGATTATGTAGAGGACAACAAATTGAGGGAAGTCTTCCCTTTCTTCCCCAGAGTTATTCTCCATTCAGGAGAAAGTAAAAAAAAGCAATAATAGAGCGACAAAAAGAGAAAAAGATGACAACACGAATCAAGAAGAAATAGGACCAAGAGAATGCTCTAGCAGTATCCTAGGCTAACCAAAAAGGTGTGGGAGAAACAGTGGCATCTACCTCACAGCAGATGACAACCAATCAAGATAGTGAAGATATGGAAGCAAAAGATCAGCCCTTTCTTGTGAATATGGAACATTTCAGAAGAGACCAAATTGATGGGATAAATTGAGTAGTGTACAGGGAAGATAAAATCCTCAAGGCACCTATTTCGTGTTGGAAACAGATGCCCTGTATCAGATTGTCAAGATTATCAATGAGGTTATAGAACAGTTGCTGGTACTCCAGGGACATTGAAAGAGCGTGTTGAAACTGGCCCATGGTCATCTCTTTGGAGGCCATCTGGGAATAGAAAAAACCCTAAACAGAAATAAGAAAAGTTTCTATTGACCTGAAATTTATACGGAAGATCACTGGTATTGTCTGTCCTTCCTAGAATGTCAGCTTACAAGTCCTCAACACAATTAAGTGAGCTACTGATACCTCTTACGATCATAGAACAACCTTTTAAAAGGATGGCAGTGGATCTAGTGGGAAAAGACAACTTAGTACATCCTGGTTGTAGTCGATTATGATACTCAATATCCAGAAGCTTTTCCTTTGAGGAATGCAAGCTCCATGAATGTGGCTAAATAACTGGTTCTTCTTTTCTCTAGAGCTGGAATTCCATGAAAAAAATGTGCAGACCAAAATTTCCATTAATGTCTAAAACAATAAATGATCTGTGTAGATTATCACATATTATAATTGTCCAACTACGATTCGTCGTCACGCTGTTTGCGTAGTACGTACGACTTAGCGATGAGTGATGCAGGCGCTCACTGCCTGCGAGCCGCGCGTAGTGAGGCGAGCCGTTAAATCGGAGCACTTCGGCATTTAGAGGCAATGAGAGCCGAAGGCGCTCACTGCTGACGAGCTTCGCGTAGTGAGGAGAACCGTTAAATACGTCACACGCACGACTTAGAAAAAAAAAAAAAAAACACCTCAGAACCAACCTTAACGTAACAAACCCCCACACGCACTAAAAATACGACTATAACGGCCGGCCCAGGGGAACTAAAAACAGTGAATACACACCAAATACTCACAAAAACTACATAAAAAGCTTACCCATAGCAAGGGGGGGGGGCATCCAGGACCTCTGAGTGAAGTTACACCTCCATTTAAGTCCAAATTCCCGAGTTCAGACATACGAAAATCACCTAAGCGAGAGAAAAAATGGGAGCCCAGACACGTACAACTTTCCCAAGAAGGGATCTGAGATAAGCTCATAAACACGCATTAACCGCAGGGGATCTGAGATAAGCTCGGAGCACTGCATTAACCCCACATTAACCATCGCAGTGGGGGTCCCAATTGCACGCATGTTTAGAATGTTTAGTTATTTTATGTAAACGTGTTGTAGTAATTTTTTAAATCTTTTTTACTGTAGGTTGCTGATCTGAAGAAACATCTCAAAGGTAAGTGGTCTTAATTATTTTATTGTAGCTTAGAATTAGGGTTGCTATATATAGATAGCATGTACTGTATATTAGATAGATAGATAGGGGGATGTATTATTAGATAGTATTGTATATTAGATAGTGGAATGTATATTACATTATATAGTGGGATGTATATTACATAGTGGGATGTATATTACATAGTGGGATGTATATTAGATAGTGGCATGTATATTAGATAGTGGCATGTATATTAGATAGGGGTGTATTGTATTGTATTTAATTGTATTGTATTGTATTTAATTGTATTGTATTTTATTTAATTGTATTGTATTGTATGTACTATATATATTTCCTTTTCAGGTGTGTAATTTTTTTTTTTTGTAGTGGGGGGGGGGGGGGTTGTAATGTATTTTTTAATTTTCTGTAATGATCCTTTTTTTATTTTTTGTGACTTAGGTTTTTTTTTTGTTCTGTAATGTACATTTTTTATTTTTGGTGATTTTAGTTTTTTTTATTTTATGTAATGTAGATTTCTGCTTTTTGATGAATTTAGTTACTTGAGGCACACAGTACACTCACATTGTGTGACAAACAGCATTTCAACACTTTCTTTTATTGACCGTCATTTTTTGACGGACAAGTCGCTAGTTTAAAATAATAGCATTGAGAACATCGGTATATCAACCCCAAACAAATGAACTGGTAGAAAATGTGAACCTAATATTAAAAAGAATAATAAGGAAAATGGTGAAATGCGATATAGAAAACTGGGACATGTCATTACCTTGTCTCCTATATGACCTCTACCAGATTCTCACCATTTCAACTCTTATATGGATTCTATAAAAGGGGATGCCTATTTGAAACATGGATAGATCAAGATGTGTCAGGAAAAAATATATGGAACAAAACCAGGAGCAAAAGTAAACCTGCTGTGATCATAAACTTCAGGACCCTTGTGTTTCAATCAATGGACAGAGTAATGGCACTAGTACCAACTGCAGAGATTAAACTTCTGGCAAGCTGGCAGGGACGTTATGCAGTCCTAGAAATTGGAGAAGTAGACTAAATGATCAAACAACCTGACCTTAATCAACAAGAGCAAATATATCATATCAATTTGTTAAAAGCATGGCATGAGAGAGAAGCTGAAGTGTCTTTTGTTTACTCTATTGCTCAGTCAGAAGAAGTGCCTCAAGAGGTATCGTTATCTCCAGACTTATCCCCACAACAAAGAGAAGTTCCACAAATGGTAGCCAGCAACAGATATGTCTTTATAGCCTATCCAGGATGGACCAGTGAGATCCACTAAGATATTATTACTAAACCTGTAGTGACAGAAAGAGTGAAGCCATACAGTATTCCCGAAGGAAATAGAGATGATGTAAGACAGTGAATGGTGTAGTCCAATTGTACTGATTCCAAAGCCAACACGCTTCTGTAGTGACTTCAAATGGTCAACTGAGATGTCTAAGATTGCACAAATCCTCAGATCTAATGAACTGATAGATCAATTGGGAAAAGCCAGATTCCTGTTTACTTTGCATCTGACAAAGAGATATTGGCAAGCGCGGGGACGACGAAAGTAGCAAAAGAGAAAACAAATTTCTGCACCCGTGACAGTTTTTTCCATTATGATCTATTGCCATTTGGACTATATGTAGCCCGAACATCCTTTCAGAGGCTTATGGACAAGTTCCTATGCTGCCACCTGAAATATGGGTCTGCATAATTGGACGACATAATAATATACATCTCTGATTGGGATTCTCATTTGAACAGATTAGAAAATTCTTAGAGATGCTAAGTAAAGTGGGTCTGATGGTTAATTCATGCAGAGACAAAATGTTTGGGATATGTTTGTATGTATATGATTTGACAAAGGCAAGGACTTCAGATGCTGTAAAATGGTACCAGGATGCAAACTAGGCTTTTTAAATATTAAAGGCATTCCTATACCAAAAGCCTATATTGGTTGGCACCGGATTTCAAAAGACGTTTCACCCTCCAAACTGATGCATTGGATTTTGATTAGGAGCAGTCTTGTCACAAGTGATAAAGGTGGAAGAACACCTACTTTTGTACTTGAGTAGGAAACTACTGCAGAGAGAACAAAAGTACCAGGGAGTTTCTGGTGGTAAAAAAGTCCATGGGTGCTCTTAAGTATTACCTGTTGGAAAGACATTTTGCTCTCGTCTCAGATCATGCCCTACTGAAATGAATGCAGTGAATCAGAGAGATACATGCCAGGGTGACAAGGTGGTTTCTCTTATTGCAGCGATATAAGTGACCTGGATCACAGGGCAAGAAAGGAACACACAGATGTGCACACCTACTTGAGAATCCACTGCCTCTCGGCTTAAGTCGCTAAGCCCCCTGCACGATAAAGCTGGGTAGAGATATGGTAGAATTATAAAAGCCATATATTTGAGGCATTTGCCCAATCCAGTGCAATAGTTAAAAGGCTCTCAAACAGCACAATTGGGCTGCTCTGGAGAAAGGCTGGAGCAGGCTTATTTAGAGTTTAGATTTAGCTAGGCCTCGGCCCCCTCAACTGCACCAGCCCGCCCGACCTTAAAGTGGTTCACTGGTGGCTCAGATGTACTGATATCTGTTCACTCATTGCCAGGGGAAGGAATCCCGAATGACATCACACACGTGACTTCATTCGTAATTCTCTGCCCTGGAGAAAAGACATGCTGCAGGGTAAGGATAGCAGTACTGCTGAACCACCAAGGAATCACACCTAGATTACATTAAGGTAGGGGGCTGGTGCTGCTGTAGGGGCCATAGGGTCGACGTGGGCTGCGTAAGTCGGGGGACCACAACACTACAGAAATAAATTAAATACATATATCACACACTTATATAGACATATATATATATATATATATATATATATATATATATATATATATATATATATACTGTATATATATACGGTATATATATATATATATACTAGCGAATTGCCCGTCAAAAAATGACGGCAATGAAATTGTAAGGTAGCTAATGCTGTTTGGTGTATAATAATGAAATATGTAATACATTACTAAATGAATATACTGTACCTATTTTGAAGCATTGTGATGAAGAGCTGGCAATCTGTCTTGATGTTGCTGCAGCATTAGTGGTGTGGAGCTGCTGTGTAAGCATGCTGAATGTGTGCACTGTGTGGTATGAATATCCGTAGGTCGTTTGTTGCGTTTTGCGAGTTTGTTGTGGTGTTTTGCGAGTTTCTTGTGGTGTTTTGCGAGTTTAGAGTGCTGTAGCCTCGTTTTCGTTTTGTTCGGCGGCCATTTTTTTTTAGTCTCTAAACTGTTTTATTTCGAGTAATATCGAGGTGTAAGTTGTATTTTTGAGGTCCTGGGTGCTCCCTCTTGGTGTAGGTAAGGTTTTTATGTATGTGCTGTGTGTATGTATTGTGTTTTACATTTTGTAATGTTCGCGAGTTGCGTCCGAGTGTTGCGAGGCCGTAATGTGTGTGAACGTGTGTCGTATGTTGTTTGCGAGTGTCGTAATGTGTGTGTCGTGCTGTTTGGTTTGCGACGTGAAGTTTGCGAGGGTCGCAGCCGCTGGCATGGAGCGCCTTCGGCGCTCCATGCCAGCAACTGAGACCCTCGGCCACTGCCCTCGCTTTGCGAGGGCCTTGGCTCGCTGCGCGAGCCCGCAGCGTTAGCAACAACTCGTACGCTCACAACTATATATGTGATATATATATATATATATATATATATATAGATAGATATATATAATATTTTTATCATATAAATGGTAATGAGAGGGGGGCATAAATGTGTCTCCCCTGAGGGGGGCGAGGGGGACATTTTTATTTTACATTAGTTCCCTCTATTTAATAGCTCCACTGGGTATACATGTAAGATTGCACAACTGGGCTACTGTTCCTCTTTCCGTCCTTCCTTCCTTCCAGTTAGACTAATTGGAGAGTTGTATTGCATGCCTAGCAGTGATTTAAATAGATGTATTTCACAGCCATGTGAAATATTTCTCATAATTCACCAGGTCCTTCTATTCAAAAACTCTACTAGGTTTACACGTATGACTGCTCAACTGGGCTACTGTTCCTCAATGTTGTTCAGTCATTACTCAGTCATTTCTTACTGTCCGTGACACTATGGACCACAGCACGACAGGCTCACCAGTA
The DNA here is from genome assembly GCA_027410445.1 of Discoglossus pictus. Lineage (NCBI taxonomy): Eukaryota > Metazoa > Chordata > Amphibia > Anura > Alytidae > Discoglossus > Discoglossus pictus. Next base: position 69,033,830 of record CM050169.1, read on the forward strand.
AGCCACTGCCCCTCTGAGCTCCCTTAAATTCATGTCCATTGCTTCAATGACCTCATCTATCTATCTCTGTGTGTCTGCCGTCCCCTTTTTCGTGTTCCTTCAATCTTTCCCAGCACCAGAGTCTTCTCTAGGTGATTCCAAATTATTTGAGCCACAGCCAAGTGATCATATCTCCCTGTGAACAGTTTGGCTTGATTTGCTATACTATTGATCTGTATACTATACTATCTGAGGTGGTTCACATTTCTCCCAGTTAGATGTATTGAAATGTATATGTTGAATAAATAATGTTGCTCTCCTTTTCAGATTTCAATCATTTGTTTTTTCCATGTTTGGTTCTGGCTGTTGCTTCTTGGTCAGCATACAGATTCCTTAGAAGGAGGTTGAGATGGTCTGGTGACCCCATCTCTATAAGAACTTACCACGTTTTGTTGTGAGCCACACAGTCAAAGTCTTTAGAATAATTTCTGAAGCAGAGGTAAAAGTTTTCATCTGGAACTTTCTTGCTTTCTCTATTATCCAGCGGATATTTGCAATTGGATCTCTTGTGCCTGTGCCTGCCTTGCACATCAGGTATTTCTCAGTTAATATATTTTTGGAGCCAAGCTTGCCCTATCATAAGCATTACATTGCTGGTATGTGAAATGAGTGATTGTTTGATAACTGGAACACTTTTTGGCACTGCTGTTTCCGGAATTAAGATGTAGCCTGACCGTTTCCAGCCTACTAGCCACTGTTGAGTTTTCCAAATGTGTTGGCAAAATGCAAGCAACACTTTCACAGCATCATTATTTATGATTTTGAAAAGTTCAGCTGGGATTCCATCAACTCCTGCAGCCTTGTTATCAGCAAGGCTTCTCCAAGATGGCTGGGGGGTTCCAGTCCCTTTAGGGCCCCTCTGTCTCCCTTGCCCTCCTCCTTGCACTCCTCTGTCCCCCTTGCCAACCCTCCTTCCTGCACCCCTCTGCCTTCCTTGCCCACTATCCTTGCACCTATCTGTCAACCTTCCTGCACCCCTCTGTCTCCCTTGCCCCTCTCCTAGCTCCCCTCTGTTCCCTTTCCCATCGTCCTTAAATCCCTCTGTCCCCCCTTTTTGCACCCCTCTGTTCCCCATGCCCCTCCTTGCACCCCTCTGTTCTCTTGCCCACCTTCTTTGCATCACGCTGTTCCACTTCTTGTACCCCTCTATTCCCCATGCCCCCCCTCCTTGCACCCCTCTTCCCCCCTCCTCCCATCTTTGCACTCTACCTTCAATCTTTGCTCTGTACCTGCATTCATTCAGCTCAGAACAATTATGATTAGTTCAGAAGTTTTTTATTGTTATAAAATAATTATAAAATACTAGATATGGTTAGTACAGTTCTTTAAGATGAAATGGCTGATATAATTATTTAACAATAAAACAACTTGATGGAGTAACTGATTTCCTCTAATGCAGGGGTGCGCAAGTTTGGTCCTCACACAGGCCAGGATTTGAGAATATACCTGCTGCATAAAGGTGAGACTATCACTTTTTCAGTCATCCTGATTGACTCACCTGTACATAGAAAGGAAATCCTCAAATGCAGTGCTGTGTGTGGCCCTCCAGGACCGAACTTGCCCACTCCTGCTCCAGTGGAATTTCTAATGTTGTCTATTAATCAATATGAGCTTCCAGGTCACTGTAAATGAGTACTGAGATTAATCATAGTTTAAAGCATAAAGAAGGGTTGTAATTAGGAGGCAACAGTATATTGCATGTGTCAATGTATACAATTATATTGACATGTACAAAACAAACAGTGGTCTATTACCCTAGATGACTGACTTGAAGTATATATTTTATTTTATTAACTGTGTGTGTTCACAGTGTAATGTTCACTTTGAAACACTTAATTCTATTAAGATTGTATTGTATTGATCTTTAATATATTTTTATAGCAAGCTGCAGAGAACATTTTCTGGTGCAAGCATAACATGTTTTATGGCTAGTAATCATTTTAACCCTTCTGTGAAAGCAACCAAAACAAAAATGCTTATTTTTTAATATACCAGATATAGTAATTTTTTTTTACAAAATTCACCATGGTCAAAGTGAATTTTTAAAAATAAAATAAAGGTCTGGGGACGTTATTTTTTTTATATACAAATATTTTAAAATAATCAACTGAAAAGGACATAGGAATGAAGAATACATTGCGGATTTATGCCCAGAAAAAGGATGTTGTTGTTCAGTCATCTTCATGACCAGTTCCGTCTGTAAGTAACTGCTTCTCTGAGGTCAAACAAGTTCATGTGCACTGCTTCCGTAATACAGTCTATCTTATCATTTGTCACCTCTTCATTGTGATGACGCGGAGGCTGCACAGGCTCCCTGGGTCAGCCCGCAGCGTTGCGTGACCCAGCGGAGCCTCTAAGGCTGCATCAGCCAATCAGAAGCGGCGGGGGCGGGAGTTCCGCAGCATTCGCGTGCCGGGAGTCAGTTCGGCGCGGTCTCCGTGGAAAATCCTTCCCTCCCACCCTAATTTAATTGTATGTAAAAAGTTGTTATGGTATTTGTCACGATCTACTGCTTCTCAGTCGCTTGATAAGGCTGTTATTGCCAAACCTACCCAGCAGATCTACCAGATTGTTTTGATCTCTTCACTAAGACAGCTGATGTCTCTTAAATTAGATGTAGTCTTTAAGAATATGAATGCAGGCTCAGCATTATAAGAAATCAGAAACTGTTTTTATTTCTGTGGACAAGGGCTCATCTATAAGGCATCATAACAGCAACTTCATTCATACAGTTATTGTGGTTATCTTCTTACCTCCCTTTTTAGATAGGTGCATATCTGTCTTCAATATATGTCTTCTTCCCTTGGCCTAGGAACATATATATATATATATATACTTTAAGACATTCAACCCAGCATTATCTCAACTGCCCTCAGAGACACCAATACATCTCTCTCTCTGTCAGAAAAAACTCAACTGCCAACTGCTCTCTCCCCTCTCTGACAGTTACCACCGACCACACAACATTCTAAACCATTTAACTCCTTACACACTGGACACAATTAATCATATAGTCATCAACATAACATAACATTTTACATATTAATTAACATGACATAACACATATAGGATAATCAAATTAACATAAAAGCATATTAAACAACTAAACTTTTACTGACCCCAAAGGGGGTTCAGGGGAATCATGACAACTACTTCCCCCTTTTATTAGTGTAGCCTAGAAGATCATCCTGATGGATAATTCTCTAGCTACACTGTTTTTACTTGTCCTCCTGTCTAGAAAGTCTGTCCGCATTCTGATGGACTTTTCCTCGTCTATGTTGGATAGTAAAATTATAAGTCTGTAAGGCCAAGCACCACCTCAGTAAACGGCCATTATCCCCAGCCACCTTAGATAACCAACATAGGGGATTATGGTCTGTAACCACAGTAAATTCCCTTCCATACAAGTAGTGTTGTAGCTTCTTAAGGGCCCATACCACAGCCAAACACTCCTTTTCAACTGCTGCATATGCCACCTCCCTGGGTAGCAGCTTTCGGCGGAGGTAGGCAATGGGGTGCTCACATCCCTGCTCATCCTTCTGACACAACACAGCCCCCAGTCCATATGTGGAAGCATCCGTTTGTACAATAAAGGGCTGTTGATAGTCTGGAGCAGCTAATACAGGGGAGCATGTGAGAGCATCCTTCAAGGCCTGGAACGCAACTTCACAAGCAGAGGTCCAGTCAACCAACTTGGGCATCCTCTTCTTTGTCAAGTCGGTCAGAGGCTTGGCCATAGCACTGTACAAAGGAATAAACTTTCTATAATATCCTGTGGTCCCAAGGAAAGCCATTACCTGCTTCTTAGTTTGGGGGGGGGGGGCATGCAGCTATCCCCTCAACCTTGGCTGGTTCTGGCCTAATCTGCCCACTGCCCACCCAATGGTTTAAATACTGTACTTCAGCCCTGGCCCACTGACATTTGTCTGGGCGAATAGTCAATCTGGCCTCCTTTATAGTATCCAGTATACTTTTGATATGCTGAAGGTGATCCTCCCAAGTATTACTGAATATGGCGATGTCATCCAAGTAAGCCTGAGCATACCCTTGGTGCCCCTGTAATAATTGATCTATTAACCTCTGAAAAGTTGAAGGGGCATTCTTCATCCCAAATGGCATCACCTTGAATTGGTAAAGACCAAAGGGGGTGATGAAGGCCGACCTCTCTTTGGCTGTCTCAGCAAGGGGAATTTGCCAGTACCCCTTGGAGAGATCCAGAGTGGTGAGGTACTTGGCAGTACCTAGACGGTCCAACAACTCGTCCATGCGTGGAATAGGGTAAGCATCAGTCTTGGTCCTGTCATTTAGCTTACGATAGTCCACACAGAAACGAGTGGTGCCATCTTTTTTAGGCACCAGTACTACTGGGGAAGCCCACGGGATATTGGAACGTTCAATCACCCCTAATCTTAGCATCTCCCGCAGCTCATCAAAGATACTAGCCCTCACTGTCTCTGGTACCCGGTAGGAGGGCTGTTTTAATGGTGGGCAACCTTCTGTTATGACCTCATGCACTGCTAGAGGGGTACACCCCGGGCTAGTAGAGAATAGGGCATGGTAAGGGGCCAGGGTTTCAATCAGCTGCCTTTGGTAGTCTGCACTTAAATTCACGGACTGTCCTACCACCTCCCTCTGATTGTTGAGCCCAGCTGGGGCTAACAGGTCAGGTAGGACTCCTTCTTCTGGGTCACTGCCGGTAGGCAGATAAATAGCTAGCAAATGTTGGGGTCGCCTCTGGTATTCTTTCAGCCTGTTTATGTGGGCCACCCTTGTGACCTTTCTTTCAGGGTCTACAATTACCAAATATGTATGAGGGTTCAATTTCTTAGTAATGGGGTAGGGCCCTCCCCAGATTGCTTTGAGCTTATCCTGTGGATGAGGGACTAACATCAAAATCTCTTGTCCTACCTCCAGTTCCCTCTCCTTGGTTCCCCTATTTCTTGGCTTTGGCTTGAGCCTCTTGCATGTGGTCTCTAACCAACCCAGTTAACATGGCTAGTTTCTCCCTGAAAGCCAAGACGTATGAGGCCACCGAAACCTGGTTTTGCCCATAGTCACCTTCCCATGCTTCTCTGATCACGTTCAAAGGTCCCCTTATCTGTCTACCATACAGGAGTTCAAAGGGAGAGAACCCCATGGACTCCTGCGGTACTTCCCGGTAGGCAAAGAGAAGGTAGGGAAGTAGACGCTCCCAATCCTTCTCTTGTTCTGTGAAAGTACAGAGCATTTTCTTAAGGGTACCATTAAACCTCTCACAAAGATCGTTGGTCTGAGGATGATATGGGGAAGAACGCAGGTGTTTGATCCCACATAACTTCCATAACTGTTGGGTTACTTTAGCCATAAACTGGGTACCTCAGTCAGACAAGATCTCTTTAGGGAACCCCACTCGTGAGAACACCCCCAATAAAGCCTCTGCTATCTTCGTAGCTGAAATCTTAGACAAGGGAACAGCTTCAGGATATCGGGTGGCATAGTCTACTATGGTCAGAATGAACTGCTTCCCAGTCCTGCTGCTTCTAGCCAAGGGTCCTATCAGGTCAATAGCCACTCTCTGAAATGGGGTATCCATTACTGGTAATGGTTGAAGAGGGACGCGGGTACCCCCTCCTGGGCGGCCATATCGCTGGCAGGCATCACAGGAATTACAGTAATTAGATACATCCCTGTTCAACTCCGGCCAGTAGAACACCCTAGTAAGGCGATGCTGTGACTTCTTCACCCCCATGTGTCCAGCTAAGGGTACCTTGTGGGCTATCTCTAGCAACCTCCCTCTAAACTTTTGGGGAACTACCATCTGCTTCTTAACCTCTCTCATCCCATTTCCCTCAGGTTCGGAGGTAATTCTGAACAGCAATCCTTCTTCCCGCACATACTCATCTCCTTCAGGACCCTTCTCTCGCTTGTCAGCCCTTTGCCTAACCCCAGCCAAGGACCCATCCTCCCATAATGCTACCTTCACTTCCCTTACAGTAGCCCAACCCAAACCCGGTTCCCCAGCAGGTAATGGACTTACCCCAGTTTCCAGGTGACCGGCCTTAACCTCGTCGCTTGGACCATCCCTGGTAACCTTGGCAGCTTGCGATCAGGTCACAGCAGTGACATACTGGCTCTCTAGATGCCCCAAATCATTGCCCAACAAAACCTCAGTTGGGAGCCCATGCATAACTCCGACTTCACAAACTCATTTCCCAGTGCCCCAATCCAACTGCAAACGGGCGACTGGGATGGAAATTTTTTGGCCTCCAGCCACCATGACCTCCATGGTCTTAGGAAGAATGGCTGTATGTAGTACAATTTCCGGATGGACCACAGTCACTGCAGCTCCTGTATTTTCGACAGCCCCTTGCCTCCTTTCCCTGGACCAAAACCTTTTGGAAATGCTGGTTCCTGTTGCCTCCTGAACCAGTCTGCACAGCATGGATGGGGTGATAGAAGCCCACCTCTCTGGGTCTGGTCTGTGTCACTCCAGACTCATCGATGTCCACATTCCACTCCCCCAGATAGTAGACTGGCTTAGTGGGGTGGCTGTTCACCCTGCTAGGCACATTGGGGCATTCTCTTTTCATATGCCCTGGTTGGTGACAACCATAGCACTCCAAACCCCTTGTGTTCCGAGTGACATGACGAGAGCTGGTAAGTACTGTGGGTCGAGGGGCCACTCCTGTGGTTCCCCCAGGGCGACTATCACTTTGTGGAGCTGCAGGGCAAGGTCGGGTGGCTTTAGGGCAATACGTTACAGGTGCTGGAGTTGGAGGTCCAACTTTAGTAGCATTGCTGGGGCCCTTAACTCCTGTCTCACCTCTAGTAGCCTCAAAATGATCTGCTAGATGAGCAGCCTCCTCCCCTGTAGTGGGTTTTCGATCCTGTACCCAAACCTTTAACCTCTCAGGACAAATTGAGTAAAATTGCTCCAGCAGTGATAAGTCCATCGCTTTCTCCAGGGTAGTTACCTCCTTCTGCTTCCACCAACTGTGACAGGCATGCCTCATCCGAAAGATAACTTCAGTATAAGTGTCGCCAGTACCCCTGGTCAAGGTTCGAAAAAATTTCATATAGGTTTCTGGGGTCAGCGCATATCTGGCCAACAGCACCTTTTTCACCTCCTCATACATCTGCTGACCCTTAGGGATAGCTCTGAATGCTTCACTTGCGCTTCCACTTAGTCGGCTGACCAGAAGCCTAATCCACTAGGCTTTGGGTATTTGGTGTAGCTCACATTGCTGCTCAAAGTCCTGGAGGAACCCATATATGTCCCCCTTTTCATCACACAAGTGTTTAAAGCTATTATACGCTGTCTTTATCCTGGCTGCTGTTGGATCCCTTACTTCAGTAGGACAGGATGACAGACAGGAAACTCTCTGTGGTTTCTCTCGCTGGACCTCTTGGCTGATCTGGGTCCAAAGGGCCATTAGCTGATCACCGGACAGACTCGCCGGCATCATAGCCCTCCACTTTTTAAATCTCTTACAAATTTCTTCCTCTTCATTAGAGGGCATCTCCAGAGCAAGGGATGGATCTGGTGTGACTATTGCACCTTCCTCCTCTGTCTCCTGTCTTTCCTCCACCTGACGGAGCTCATCATTCAGCAGGAGTTCCTGGATCATCTCTGCCTTTTTGGTGGTCGCTGTTCTGTGGAGCCCTCTCTCCCGGTACAGGTCCCTGAGGCCTTCAATGGACATGCTGTCATATCTGGACATGCTGCTTGTCTTAGCTTATTGATGAAGAGATTCCACGGCTTGCCACCAGCTGTCACGATCTACTGCTTCTCAGTCGGGCTTGATAAGGCTGTTATTGCCAAACCTACCCAGCAGATCTACCAGATTCTTTTGATCTCTTCACTAAGACAGCTGATGTCTCTTAAATTAGATGTAGTCTTTAAGAATATGAATGCAGGCTCAGCATTATAAGAAATCAGAAACTGTTTTTATTTCTGTGGACAAGGGCTCATCTATAAGGCATCATAACAGCAACTTCATTCATACAGTCATTGCGGTTATCTTCTTACCTCCCTTTTTAGATAGGAGCATATCTGTCTTCAATATATGTCTTCTTCCCTTGGCTTAGGAACATACATATATATATATATATATATATATATATATATATATATACTTTAAGACATTCAACCCAGCATTATCTCAACTGCCCTCAGAGACACCAATACATCTCTCTCTCTGTCAGAAAAAACTCAACTGCCAACTGCTCTCTCCCCTCTCTGACAGTTACCACCGACCACACAACATTCTAAACCATTTAACTCCTTACACACTGGACACAATTAATCATATAGTCATCAACATAACATAACATTTTACATATTAATTAACATGACATAACACATATAGGATAATCAAATTAACATAAAAGCATATTAAACAACTAAACTTTTACTGACCCCAAAGGGGGTTCAGGGGAATCATGACAGTATTGCTATGCAAAAAAAAAAATCATATAAGTAAAGAGTAAGAGTGTTATTGATGTATGGTTGTATTGTTGGCTAGGCGGGAGGTGATTTGCCCGGCCCACTGGCCTAAGAGGGCGTGGCCCTACCTCACAGGGCGTGCTTAATATAAGCATTGGGGCTTTGGGCAGGGCCCAAGGCGTGAGGTCACTGTCCGTGGCCGGGCTCCTCCCCCTTTATGGTAATATGTTAATATGTATAATAGATACAGGTTTTAAGTTATGTTAAATGGTTAATTTATAATAAAGCTGTGGCCCGTTATTGCTCCCAAAGAGTCTTCTGTAGTGACTCCTGTCTTCTCATTATGTGTCCAAAAGGTTTACATTTTACCTAACTATTCCACCAATAAACAGCCTGGAGGACCCCCAGAGAGGAACCAGCAAGGCTGGTTATAGTTGTGGGGGTCTCTTGACGTGGTGGGACCGAGTACCGCAGGGTTGAGGTCTGTGGCAGCCTTGCGCAAGGGTTCGGGTTGCTCTGCACCCGCTGGAAAGCACAGGCACCATTTTACCTCAATCCGCAGCGGCAGTTGAACAGGCAGCATGAGGGAGCACTGGTCCTGGAGCAGGAGCTTTAAGGAGTTAACAGAGAGGGTGTATTGTGTCATATATACCGTATTTACGCAAATCTAGTGAGCAATCGAACCCCAAATTTGGAACCCATGAATCAAAAAAATGTTTTTGCTGGCGAATGTAATGCGCATTTGTCATTTGTACAAGAAGGACCGAACAGTGTGCCACGGTGCTGGGGCTCTCTGGGTGCCAGGCTCTGCATGCTACTGTGCTAAGGCTCTCTGGGTGCCAGGCTCTGGGTGCCACTATGCTGGGGCTCTCTGGGTGCCAGACTGTGTGCGCCACTGTGCTGAGGCTCTCTGGGTGCCAGGCTCTGCATGCCACTGTGCTGGGGCTCTCTGGGTGCCAGGCTCTGCGTGCCACTATGCTGGGGCTCTCTGGGTGCCAGGCTGTGTGTGCCAGTGTGCGTGGGGCTCTCTGTGTTCTGGGCTCTGCATGACAGTGTGTGGGGGGCTCTCTGTGTGCTGGTCTCTGCATGACAGTGTGCAGGGTGCTCAGTCTCTGCAGGAAATGCATGGCATTCTTAATGCCAGTCTTTGAGGAGCCACTTCTCCGGCGCCATCTGCCCACCTGAGAGCCTCAGTAACCCACTCTAGAGAGCAGGGAAGTGAGAGATGGTGGTGTCACAGTGTATACAGGTATGTCCTAGTCTGTGCTTTCCTTTTTGCTATTACCGGTAATGTAATGTTATCGATAGCGCACTACATTCAATGTTTTAACCCCGAAAAAAAGGGTTAAAACATAGAATCTAGTGTGCCATGGATTCTAATGAGCACTCCAAATTTGGGACCTGATGTTTCACGAAAAAGGTGCACATTATTATTTTTTTTTATTATTTGTAGAAATTTCATACAATATGGAGACATAAATAACAAAAAAAGACAATTCAAATACACATATATACAATCATCTTAAACATATGGTATAAAAGCTTTCTCGATCAACAGTATATTTGAGGAGAGGGCAGATTCGAAATATCCAATTAGATACCAAATCTATTTTAATATACAGTTTATATTGTACTCTGTAATAGATCATTATTTAAGATTACCGCATTTTAAACTACTTAAATAGAAAAAGTTACAGCCTACTTCCCATTGATATCAGAGATTTCGTTACTAAAAGAACATAGAGGATTAAGTATTGGCTCTAAGGGAGTGTTTAGTTAATATCCACGTGGAGCGGTGCTATTTGATATAGCATGGGATCGGCTTCCATTCATGATCTACTAGAAGATATCATACTTTGAGATGATTTTACAGATTCACAATATCTATCCCATTTCTGCCAGTTAATATGACATACAAAATTCTGAAATGCAAAACGGTTACTATTATGCATCAACTCCCTATTTATATTAATAATGTTGCACAATTCACTAATTGTTGGGACCTCGGATTGCTTCCAATATCTCAGAATGAGCCATTTTGCATATGGAGAATGGCTAATTGTGGAGACCATACAAACCGTTTATCCAGCAACTTAAATATCAACTGGCCAATATCTAACCATAAACTATGAATTTTATAACATTCCCACCATATATGAAATTCAGAACCTCTTAGTCCGCATAATTTCCAACATCGGCCTTCAACCTTTGTATCAATTTTAGACATTTTTGCCGGGGTTATGTACCATCTATGGATCATTTTGAAAAATAACTCTGTATATGCTATATTAACTGAGGATTTCTTTGTAGTTATTAAAATTTTCCTCCAACTTGCATCCTCTAAGTTAATTCTGAGATCCAACTCCCAACCTTTAATACCTATACTTTTGGGGAACGAGGTAGACTTGTTAATGATTCTGCTGCACTTTGAAATGATATGTAACATTTCTTTTTTTATAATAATTTCTTCTATTTTAGTTGGGAAATTCATCCCACAAATTTTATAGCCTCTACACATCAGATTTTTCTTAAGGCTTTCATAATTTATCCAAGTAAGTTTTTTAAGTTCTAATTTCTGGTGTAACTCCTGTAGATTAAGGAGATTGCCTTTGTTATATATTTTTAAAAATACAAGTTAAGCCCTGGTCTGTTAGCATTTTAATTGTCGGGCAAAAGCCTGTGATTTTAAAGACTCTAACGGGGCTGCCAATGAGGGATATTTAGACAATTTCATTTTCTCTTTGTACTTATACCAACATTTTATAACAGCATTGATATTTTTTGGTAATTTACTGAACAGAGTTTTCTTAAACTTAGGAAACCACAGCAAGGTTTGAATAGAATAATCCTTAACTAAGGAATCTTCTAAAATTAACCATCTTGGTTTGTCTTGGATAATATTCCAACTTATGAGTTGTGCTATAATAATCTTTTGATGTATTTCTTTTATGCATGGTACATTTAAACCTCCATTAATTAATTTGTTATAGGTTATACTTTTCCTAATTCTAGGTTTTCTCCCCTCATAAATGTATCCAACTGGTCCTGAATACGTTTAAAAATATTATTTGCCAATACGTCGGGTATACAGTGGTAATAAAAAGTCTACACACCCCTGTTAAAATGTCAGGTTTCTGTGCTGTAAAAAAATGAGACAAAGATAAATAATTTCAGAACTTTTTCCACCTTTAATGTGACCTATAAACTGTACAACTCAATTGAAAAACAAACTGAAATCTTTTAGGTAGAGGGAAGAAAAAATATAAAAATAAAATAATATGGTTGCATAAGTATGCACACCCTTAAACTAATACTTTGTTGAAGCACCTTTTGATTTTATTACAGCACTCAGTCTTTTTGGGTATGAGTCTATCAGCATGGCACATTTTGACTTGGCAAGATTTGCCCACTCTTCTTTGCAAAAACACTCCAAATCAGTCAGATTGCGAGAGCATCTCCTGTGCAGAGCCCTCTTCAGATCACCCCACAGATTTTCAATCAGATTCAGGTCTGGGCTCTGGCTGGGCCATTCCAAAACTTTAATCTTCTTCTGGTGAAGCCATTCCTTTGTTTCTAGCAGAAGCCTGAAGGTTTTGGGCCAAATTGACTGGTATTTGGAACTGTTCATTATTCCCTCTATCTTAACTAAGGCCCCAGTTCCAGCTGAAGAAAAGCAGCCCCAAAGCATGATGATGCCACCACCATGCTTCACTGTGGGTATGGTGTTCTTTTGGTGATGTGCAGTGTTGTTTTTGCGCCAAACATATCTTTTGGAATTATGGCCAAAAAGTTCAACCTTGGTTTCATCAGACCATAACACCTTTTCCCACATGCTTTTGGGAGACTTCAGATGTGTTTTTGCAAAATGTAGCCTGGCTTGGATGTTTTTCTTCATAAGAAAAGGCTTTCATCTTGCCACTCTACCCCATAGCCCAGACATATGAAGAATACGGCAGATTGTTGTCACATGTACCACACAGCCAGTACTTGCCAGATATTCCTGCAGCTCCTTTAATGTTGCTGTAGGCCTCTTGGTAGCCTCCCAGACCAGTTTTCTTCTCGTCTTTTCATCAATTTTGGAGGGAGCTCCAGTTCTTGGTAATGTCACGGTTGTGCCATATTTTCTCCACTTGATGATGACTGACTTCACTATGTTCCATGGTATATCTAATGCCTTGGAAATTCTTTTGTACCCTTCTCCTGACTGATACCTTTTAACAATGAGATCCCTCTGATGCTTTGGAAGCTCTCTGTGGACCATGGCTTTTGCTGTGGGATGTGACTAAGAACATTTCAGGAAAGACCAACTAGAGCAGCTGAACTTTATTTGGGGTTAATCAGAGGCACTTTAAATGATGGCAGGTGTATGCTGACTCCTATTTAACACGATTTGGAATGTGATTGCTTAATTCTGAACACAGCTACATCCCCAGTTATAAGAGGGTGTGCAGACTTATGCAACCACATTATTTTTCTTTTTTTTTTCTTCCCACCACCTAAAAGATTTTAGTTTAACAGGGGTGTGTAGACTTTTTATGTCTACTGTAGATCTCATACAATAGGTCATATTTGGGATTATACTCATATTTATTGAGGCAATTCTGGCTGGTCAAAATAGATTTAGTAGTCTCCAATCGGTCAACGTTGGTCTAATCTGTTTAATTACCTCATTGATGTTATCTTTGATGATTTTATCCACACCAAAGGAGAATTTAATACCCAAATGGATTATATATTTGGATTTCCAATTGTATCTATAATCTTTCTCAAACATGTTTTTATTTTCAAATGTTATACCTCTCGTTAGGGTGTCTGATTTAAATTGATTGATTTTAAAGAATGAGATTCTACTAAACTCATCTAGTATTTCTTGGAGTTTTTGACAAGCATGCCCTGGGTTCGATATAGTGATAACAATGTCATTGGCAAATGCCATATATTTAAATTCTTCCTTGCCAATACATACCCCTTTAATTCCTTTACATTCTCTTATATAAATTGCTAGTGGTTCCATAAAAAGTATAAATAGTAGTGGTGATAGTGGACATCCCTGACGGGTGCCATTTCCTATTTTGAATTGCTTTGATTCAAAATCAGTATTCTCAACTCGTGCAAAGGAATTCCTATACAGAGCTTTAACTGATTTTGAAGCAAACTCCCCAAGTCCATATTTCCTTAATACACTTAGTAGATATTTCCAGTTGACCCTATCGAAGGCTTTCTCCGCATCTAATTATAATATCATTACGGGAATATCTTTATCTTTGACATAGGATAAGATATTCAGGAGTCGTCTTGAGTTATCCAACGCCTGCCGTCCTGGGACAAATCCTGTTTGATCCGGGTGAATCAACTTGACAATTATGGTCTTTAATCTATTTGCTAAGATTTTTGAATATATTTTGATATCTATGTTTATTAGTGATATTGGTCGATAACTACTGCACTCCTCTGGGTTCTTTCTTTCTTTCAGAATATTTATGATTTTGGTCTCAGACATCTCCAGAGGGATATTGCCTGTTTGTTTGATTTCATTAAATAGGCTACATAAGTGTATTTGAAGCTCAGACTGTAATACTTTATAGAACACATGATCAAAACCATCAATGCCTGGGGCCCTATTTGATTTGCCACTATTTATTACATTAATTATTTCTTCACATGATATTTCCCTATTTAAGTTTGTTGATTCTTGATCTAAAAAGGTATTAATATCCACTTTGTCTGCTGTCACGAAACACTGACATATGTCTATATTATATAATTTTTCATAAAATTCCTGAAACACCTCACCGATTTTATCAGGATTCTTATGGGCCTTTTTCTCTTCAACTAGTATTTTTAGGATCCGATTTTGTTTACGTTGTTTCTTTAATCTATTCGCGAGGAATTTGCCAGTTTTGTTACCAAATAAAACATTTGATTGTTGGTATCTCCTTAAAAGGATGTCTGCCTGAGATTGTTATGTATGATTTATTTGATTATTTATTATATTAATTTTGTTGCCGATATCTTTGTTTTGACTCTTTTTATGAATCTGGTGTAATTTTTCTAGTTCAATATATAAGGTTTTTAGGGGTTTTCCCCTTTGCTTGTTGATTTCTGCCATCCTGGAGATCAGAATTCCTCTAATGTAGGCTTTATAAGAACACCATAGTGTCTTCCTAGAGGTCACTGAGTCCATATTATACTCAAAGAATTCCTGGGTATCTTTTTTCAGCATATTCAAGTTGTCTATATTTTTGAATATTATAGGATTAATTTTCCACCTTTTTTTTACTTTGAATTCCGGGAAGTCCTTCAGAGTAATACTATTCATACTGTGGTCTGACCAGGGTGTCAAAACAATATCGGTCTCCCCTATCAGTTTCAGGGTATTCAGGTCTGCAAAGATATAATCTATGCGGGACGAAGATTCAAATCTATTTGAGAAGAAGGTGAATTACAGTTCGGGTGGAGAGTTCTCCATAAATCATACAGCTCATAGTTATTTATTATATTAGAGAAGTCTAAAGCTATTTTGTTATTTATGACTTCTGATTTTATCTTATTGCACCTCAGTTTATCCATATGAGCATCAATTACCATATTAAAGTCTCCACTTATTATGAGCAGCCCTCTCTTCAATTTGTATAGATCTCCTAAAAAAGTTTTTAGATACCTGACCTGATTTTTATTTGGCAAGTACACATTTGCAAGGGTTATCAGTCTATTATTTATATACCCTGTCCATATTATATATCTACCTAGATGGTCAATTTTTGTAAATACCTCGGAGATCGTCAGTCTTTTATTAAAGAGAATAGATACTCCCTTAGATTTACTTTGAAATGTCGAATTTATATTAATTGGATATTGACTATTACACATAAAAAACAATTTTTGGAATGAGCCCAATCTCGTCTGATCTCAGATGCTAAGCAAGGTCAGGCCTGGTCAGTACCAGGATGGGAAAAAGGTGCACATTAGACTTGTGTAAATATGGTATATAATTCTGCAGAGTAGCATATAGCAGCTTAGTATATTCATAGATATATATTCTGCAGCGCATCACATAGCAGCTTAGTTATATTCATATAGATATAATTCTGCTGAGAAGCATACAGTAGCTTAGAGCAGCAGTAAGGAGTGTGTGGTGGAGTGTGTGTGCTGTCTGTTTCATTACCCATCATTCATTGTCTAGATCTGGCGTAGTTATGTCTGTGGGTATGGATACAGGGTTGATGTTAGGGTTAGATAGCATCCTAGCAGAGTGGATTAGATCGCATCCTAGCAGAGGTGCAATCAAGAGCCATCAGCCAAGGAATAAGATGGTTGGAAGACTATCTTGGCTGTGGGCAGGTTGCTGCAGATGAACCCTCTTTACCCACAGGAGATGAACTGGGAGATGAACCCTTTTTATCCGCGGGGGTACAGTCGGTAGTGTCTGTTTCCCCCAAGGGCATTGGGAGTAGGATTCCTTCCCACAGGGCTGCCCAGGCTATTTCTAGGCCTCAGAACCAGCCTACGGATGAGCTGAGAACTAGCCGCAGCCATGCGGCTGGCACTAATTACAGGCCAGCTAGCAGGGCCCAGACCCCCCCCCCCTCCGGCCCAATGGTCCTCTGGCGGGGGTTTTCTACCCATACAGCCCCTGTTGAGCAAGCCTTAGGGTTCAGAAGAACCAGAGGGGCAACAGAAAAAGCAGCACCACCAGGGCTCCGACACCTCAACCTTTACCAGGGTTAGCAGTGAGGGAGTGGTGATTCTATGACAATTTTGATTTCACAGGGCATGCCGCCATCCCAGTTATCGCAGCACAGGAGAACAAACAGGTTTGAATGAGAGATGGCCAGTATGAACATGGGACAAGGGGAAGGAATTTAAGAGACAAAGAGATCACCCCATACTGTAAAAACAAGTAGACCAACGGCAAGGTATAGTCATCTTTCTTTCCCTACACCCAGAGTGGAGAATAAGCAGGCCGCCTACCTCCTCGTGCCCATGATATCGACAGTTGGTTATGTAACTGGGCGGCAGTGGTCACAGATGATCAGACAGTTACCAGGGTCAGCGCAAGACTTGCAGGGATTACAGAATCTGACATTAGAGCCTTTCGGAAGGATAGGGCCGACAGTCTTTTGACTAGGCTCTCCTTACCAAGGTCCCATTATGACTCATCACTGGAGGAGAGCGAACCAAACGATGGGTATGGCAGACAGGGACAGCCTTCTCATGGTTATTTTTGCCTTGACAGACTGTCCAGGGGCAGATCTCGCTCCCACAGCCACAGGTCGCACCGCTGATGCCAGGCAGATTCCAGATCGGAGAAGGAATCATGCTCAATGAGTGGCAAGAGCAGGCGGCCAAGGTCCCAGTGCAGGAACAGTCCAGCCAAACAGAGGCCACGTCAGGAGCCCGTCAGCCAGGATACAGGTGAGATACTCACTTTGGGCGGATGCACTGGTAGTGGCAAGAGCACACAGACACATACATTTTTGGCTGGGTTAAAGGGGTTCTTGAAGTCTTATGACATACAAATAAGCAATGAGGGCTTAGGTGAGTGGGTGTCCAATTTAGCAAGACAGGCCTGGGGGAGAGATGGGAGCCCAGGTCAGGCAGGGAGATGAGCCTCCCGGGAGGCGGGTAGTGCGGGGGTGGAGGCTCCGCCCACTCCAGCGGTTCCGATCCAAATGCCCGGTGCGGTCACGGTATCTGACAGCTCTGTCAGGTCGAAAGTGATATGCAGCTTGGACAGCTTGGGTGCCCAAATACCTATGGAGGTAAAGGAACAAAAATGGAGGAGAGAATTTATTTAAGTATTTTCATTGCTACCGTCATCCTGGTTCATGGATACCCACGACAGAGGAGCAGCCAATGGCGAGGTAGAGGACAGGCAAAAAGGTTTCAGGAGGATTCCCAAGACCTTTCAGAATTGGCTGCAGGCATTCTCTATCCTAATGTGCATCATTGGTGAGAAGTTCCCCGACCAGTGTTCAGCATTATTCATGTACCTCGATAAGCTACATGGCACCCATCGCACCTATGGCGTGGTGGAAGTTTAACAAAAACTTCGGCCAGTGCATGACCACTAGACCAGGTTTGTCATGGAGTGACAAAGCCGTCGTGCATTGGCTAAATTAAATGACCGCCATGCCTGCAGTTGTGCCCTTTCCAGGCTGCTACTCCTTCAACGAGGGAGTTTACAAGTGGGAACGTAACTGCAGATTTAGGCATGTCTGTTCGAGCTGCAGAGGTGAGCACTCAGTACTCATATGCAGAAGAGCAAAATAAATCGGCATGAACAGTGAGCCCCCTGCAAAAGGGCAGGACGCTGGTTTTGGTGAATGCAATGCTGCCATGGCTAAAATGCTACGGAAGGGTACCAGGAAAAGGGCAAGCAGTAAAGTTGGTTTTCGCAATGGTTTTGTGATTCCCTCAAGGGTGAATCAATCATTCATCATACACCCTGTAAACCTTAAATCAGTAACAGTGTTTCCAGGTGTAGCAGAAGAAAAAATCAAAAAAGAAGTCAAGTTGGGCAAGATGGCAGGCCCGTTTGCCGAAGCTCCTATGCCCTGTTTAAGAATATCCCCATTAGGCGTGGTGCCGAAGAAGGGAATAGTAAAGTTTTGGCTTATACATCACCTGTCTTAACCCAAAGGTCAATCCATAAACAACGGCATTGAGAAGGAGCTGTTGTCGGTTTCCACTGCGTTGTCTGATTCAGCAACAAAGATCCTTCGGCGGGCTGGAGTCGGTGCCTTGTTGGCCAAGGTGGACATGGAAGCTACGTTCCGTTTGCTTCTATTTCACCCGTCAAGTCATTGGCTGTTGGGTTGTTGCCTAGGGAACAGGTATGTCATGGACCTCTGCCTTCCTATGCACCTTTAGCAGTTTCCTGCAAAGGGTAACAATCAAGGGGTCAGGATCATAGACCATTACCTAGATGACTTCTTGTTCATGGGCCCGATGGGTCAATAAGTATGCAGTCACTTACTGGGCACATTCTCAAGGGTGTTGAGGTCCTTTGGCGTACTCCTAGCAGACCAGAAAATGTAAGGTCCCATCAACTGCCTTAGCTTTCTGGGCATAACGATTAACTCACTGACAATGGAATGCAGTTTACCAGGCGACAAAGATGAGGGTTTAAAAACTGAACTAGAGGCCCTTGCGGGCGCGAGGAGGGTCTCCCCCCATCGGCTTCAATCAATACTTGGAAAACTGGCATAGGGTAGGATATTTTGTTGGCGGCTCGCGTTGTTGTGTTTCGGCATCCATGAGAGAAGAAGTGGTGGTATGTTTGTAATTTTTGAAGACCTTTAACAGTAAGGCGCTCATTCACCTGAGTAGGCAGTTAAACGTTGACCTAGCACTATTCATGGAAGCGTCAGGCGCGTATGGTTTCAGGGCATTCCTCTGTGAAAAGTGGTGTGCAGCGGCAAGGCTTTTTCCCATTGTGATCATGGTTTGGTTATGGGGACAGGATCTAAAAGACAGGAATGTTGTCTACCGATAATATGTCAATGGTGCACACAATTAATAAGATCACGTTGTCATCCATTCCCGTCATCAGGTTGCTATGACATCTATGTAACGGAACCCATCACTGTTTTACCCTGTTTTATGATTATTATGGTTAAAATATGATCCAACTATTATACTGCATGTATGTTGGTTTATGCTCTGCAGGATATTGGCCCAGACTAGTGCAGACCTTGGCATGGGAGATAATCCTGTTACAGAGACTCCACATAAGATAAGGAAGTATATTGTATAAAGTGTTTTCATTCTCAGATAAGAACAAAGAAGGATGATCTAATCCATGTCTGATTGTGTCCAAGTTGCCAGGTAGCCTCAGGGAGGTGTGACTCACCTATTGTCCCTATAGGTGTATTGTGTGGCCAACTATGGGGGATATGTGAAATGTCTGTGTGTTATGTGTAAAAGATACTTTTACTAACTTTTGAGGCCCTGGTCTGATTCATGCCATTTTTTAATATGTTGTTCCCCTGAGTGAGAGCTATTTAACGGTGCTGAACTTAAAGGTGTACCCCCTGTTTTTGGGGTACATCCAGAATGTGGTTGAAATTGTGTCTGTTTTAATTGTGTTACCTGTTATCTGAGGGGAGGAGACGTGGGGGTTGAACCATGTATATAATTGGCTGTTGTGATAATTATGTGGGTGTAGCCCTTCAGAGGGCACTATTGCATAAAAGGAGATCCCCTGTCATTAAAGTTGACTACTTGGCCCTTCAAAACGTAGCCTCGTCTCGTTCTTGGAGGGGATTGCTATATCATACTGGGGATTGCTATGCGCTGCATACTCCCTGGGAACTTTAAGCTACAACGGTTGTGGAGTCTGTGGTAGTGTGGTGTCCGGTGTGGTGCTTGTAGGCCTCGACGCAAACTAGGACGCTTCCATCAACGGAGGTACCCGGTCAGGGTGACAGGAGATCCGTTACATTAGCTGGCAGTGGTGGGATGGCGTCCTAGTAAGAGGAAAAGCAGCACGGAGACACCGGTAACGTTTGGAGTTACAAATTGAGGGCAACGCTAGTATCCGTACAGCGCCCCTGGCTACAGCAGGATGGAACCGGCTAGTTTTCGGACAGCGTTCCATGATGAGGAGGAGGAGGTGGCCGCGGACTACAGGGATGCAGACAGAAAGGAACTCTGGTATGATGCCCTGGAAGATGCCCAATGGCGGCGAGGTGAGAGTCTCCCCAGTGATGAGCAGCGGCTACAGAAGCGTGTGGCGATGCAGATGTATCTATTGGGAGAGCAGCCCCTGGATGAGTGGGTGACAAGACTAGAGACCCTGGTATGGCGAGAGCTCTGGCTAGACAACGCATACCAGGCCCTCTGGTGGCATACCGTTCGACTTACACCCTGGACGTCCGAACACGACTTACCGGAGGGGGATGATTATGATGGCCCGGGGTTATTATGGGATGCCTTGGAGGACGATATTGATCTTGGCAGCACGGAGGGGTCTAGGTTTTGGGACATCTATGGCTACCGGATGGGCATGTATGTCTGGGATGACGAAGGCGAGGTGAGCAAAGACATGACCCACCTGGTAACGAGAGAGTGGGAGCTGGAGCAGGACTACCAACACCTGCTCAGCTTCGTGCATACTCGATAAGCAGAACCAGACTTCATTGACTGGTCCTGGGATGACCTCCAGATGTCAGGTAGAGATGGGACCGAGGTCTCTCTACCGGCCCTACAGGGGGCAGAAGGTGTCGTCCTTCCCCCCCAGCAGCAGAGTGAACCCCAGGGGGCAGAAGGTGTCGTCCTTTCCCCCCAGCGGCAGTGTGAACCACAGGGGGCAGAAGATGTCGTCCTTCACCCCCAGCGGCAGTGTGAACCACAGGGGGCAGAAGGTGTCGTCCTTCCCCCCCAGCGGCAGTGTGAACCCCAGGGGGCAGAAGGTGTCGTCCTTCCCCCCCAGCGGCAGTGTGAACCCCAGGGGGCAGAAGGTGTCGTCCTTCCCCCCCAGCGGCAGTGTGAACCCCAGGGGGCAGAAGGTGTCGTCCTTCCCCCCCAGCGGCAGTGTGAACCCCAGGGGGAAGAAGGTGTCGTCCTTCCCCCCCAGCGGCAGTGTGAACCACAGGGGGCAGAAGGTGTCGTCCTTCCGCTCCAGCGACAGTTTACCCTGACAAGGGGAGACACCAATATCACAGTAGGCGCAGATGGGACCGTGGTCTCTGCACCCACAGCCTGTCCAGATCCCCAACTACCCTCACTGGGACAACCGGAGGAGGGGGTAAGTACAAATTCCCTTCCCCAGCTAACTTCTAATGTGGCCCCAGGGTTAACAGAGGAAATGTTAACCCCCACTGACCCCCACGTTTCCCTGGCTACTGAGCCAGAATATGTCCCAAGTACCCCAGCAGAAGAGCTGACAGCGGGGCAGAGTGCAGTCTGCCTCTGCCCTCACTTTGTCCCTTGTACAGAGCAGGATGTCATGCAGGTAATACCAGCAGAAGAGCTGGCATCAGGGCAGAGTGCCGCTGGTCTCTGCGCCTCAAGTCCCCTCAGCGTGTTGCCCTATCACCACAGCGAAATATCCAGGTGCAGTAACGGTTTGTTGTGGGTGGGCTGCTCTTGCACTTTGTTGTTGTGGGGGGGGCTGCTCTAGCACTGGTTTTTTGTGGGTTGATGGATCGTCTAACGGAGGCACTGACCAGCAGAAGGTCAGGTGCCTGGTTAGACTTCCCCCCAAAGGGGAGATGTGTGACGAAGTGCCCTTCGCCACTTTGTCTTGGAGAGGACTGTTTGCCAGCCTCCTGCCCTGCGACTATGGCCCTGGGACATATTGCCCTTTAAACACAGTATTCGGCCATACCAGAGTGTATGTCACTTATTCTGGCCCTTTACATACAGGGGGGTCATTCGGTACTCGCCCTGTGGGAGCGGTGATACCCCAGATAACTATGCCATGGAGCCCATTCATATAATGAAAGACTATGGGAAAGACTTTAGCTACATGGCAATTGAACTGTGTGAAGAGGATCTGAGCGCTATTCGGTAGTTTTGTGCGCTCAGATCCCAGCTATCTGGGGATATGTAAAATGTGAGTAAATGTGAATTGCAGTAATGCTGATGGGTTGTCAAACTAGAGAATTGACCAACAAATACTTTTGTCCGGACATCCCCAGGCCGATCCGTTGGGATCAGACCGTGTATGCCGGCTTATGGTCACGGGGGAGGTGTGTAACGGAACACATCACTGTTTTACCCTGTTTTATGATTATTATGGTTAAAATATGATCCTACTATTATACTGCATGTATGTTGGTTTATGCTCTGCAGAATATTGGCCCAGGCTAGTGCAGACCTTGGCATGGGAGATAATCCTGTTACAGAGACTCCGCATAAGATAAGGAAGTCTATTGTATAAAGTGTTTTCATTCTCAGATAAGAACAAAGAAGGATGATCTAATCCATGTCTGATTGTATCCAAGTTGCCAGGTAGCCTCAGGGAGGTGTGACTCACCTATTGTCCCTATAGGTGTATTGTGTGGCCAACTATGGGGGATATGTGAAATGTCTGTGTGTTATGTGTAAAGATAATTTTACTAACTTTTGAACCCCTGGTCTGATTCATGCCATTTTTTTATATGTTGTTCCACTGGGTGAAGGCTATTGAACGGTGCTGAACTTAAAGGTGTACCCCCTGTTTTTGGGGTACATCCAGAATGTGGTTAAAATTGTGTCTGTTTTAATTGTGTTACCTGTTATCTGAGGGGAGGAGACGTGGGGGTTGAACCATGTATATAATTGGCTGTTGTGATAATTATGTGGGTGTAGCCCTACAGAGGGCACCATTGCATAAAAGGAGATCCCCTGTCATTAAAGTTGACTACTTGACCCTTCAAAACGTAGCCTCGTCTCGTTCTTGGAGGGGATTGCTATGTTATACTGGGGATTGCTATGCGCTGCATACTCCCTGGGAGCTTTAAGCTACGGCGGTTGTGGAGTCTGTGGTAGTGTGGTGTCCGGTGCGGTGCTTGTAGGCCTCGACGCAAACTAGGACGCATCCATCAACGGAGGTACCCGGTCGGGGTGCCAGTAGATCCGTTACAATCTAGTTTTAGCCTGTTTACAAAAGAACATATGTTTTAGGGTAAGACATGTTCTGGGCATCGAAAACATGATAGCTGATGCTCTGTCTCGTTTTCAGTGGGAGTGCTTCAGACAGCTGGCCCACGGAGCGTCAAGAACAGAAGAGTAGTTCTCACATGCGCTATGGGAGCTCGGAGTGGAAAGGTAGTGTCACTAATCAGAAGTTCATTGGCGCCATCAACGTGGTTGGCATACAAGAAGGTGTGGTTTAAGTGGGCCGATTTGGTGGAAGCAGCAGGTGGTGCAGAGTCTGAGGATCAGAGGTTGGACATCCTACTATGGGTCATACTTCGATGCAGGGACAAATAACATTGTTAGCATTAATGTTTAAGCTAGCCGGGCAAAAGGACTTGACGAAAGATTTTCTGGTAAGAAGGGTCCTGAAGGGACTGTCCAGGGGACAGTTGAGGAAGGATAAGAGGCGCCTGTCACATTTTTGCTTTTGTTACGTATCTCTGTGGTGCTGCAGGAGGTTAGCCCTACGGCCTATGGGGCGTTGCTGTTCCACACAGCTTTTTCCTAGCCTTCTTTGGGACGTTCAGGTTAGGTTAATTAGTTGCGGTTTGCAGACAAAAGCCAGGAGGCATTCAGATGGAGGACGTGTGGGTTCAAGGTGAAAGGGTAGTAATATGGCTTAGGAGGTCTAAGATAGATCAGATGGGGCATGTCAAGGAGATAACATTGAGGCAGGTAGTAAAGGAATGTTGCCCGGTGAAATGTGTGGAACAGCTGTTGCAGCAGCCAGATTTGAGGCATTTGAATGGGCTTGAGTTGTCATGCTTCCAATTTTCTAACATTTTCAAAACTTGCTTAAATTGGGCTTATGTCAATCAGAATTTGGAACTCATTCGTCATAGGGGAGGCGATGGAGGCTGCTAGCTTAGGGCTGCCGGATGAGATGCTTAAAAAGATTGGAAGATGGCAATTCACTTGTTTCATGCTTTACATACGGCCAGTATCACGTGCTTATTAGATTGGCATACCTTTGAAGGCCGTCTGAACCAACTCTGGGTGATCGGGCACTCGTATATATAGTGGGCAGAGCGTTTTGCTATGGTCTTCTGGGTTGGCCTACAATTGGGTATGCCCAAGGATGAGGGATATGAAAAGAGACATCAGCGGCTGGAAGGAAAGGTTCTCGGCAGTAAGCATAATTTGGTTGGAGATAGTGAAAAGGCGGGCTTGGAAAAGCGCCAGGGACCCGGCTAGCCTTGAAAGGGCAAGGCAAAAAGTAAACAAGCTGATGTTGAGCATTATTAGGAAGATGGGATGGATAGCTTTACGTCAAAATGAGCTGGAAGACTCGGGTACCGATGGGTTGTTCTTGCCTGACTCCATCTGTGTCTATCTTATGGAAATAGGCCTAGAACTGCTGATGTTAGAATTTAAGGAAGGGGTATGGCGGGCCTTAGCGATGGAGGGGATCGCCTCTGTAGAGAATACTTCTGGAGTCGCTGTGGCGGGTTGGGGAGTTACACGGGCCAATGGTGAAAAGGGGCTGTTCCTAGCAGGGTGTGATGACAGCACAGAGGTTTAGTTATTTAGTTATTGCAGTATGAATTAGTTTGATCTTATTGCAGTTGAGGGGACCCTCAGTTTCCCCCAACACACAATGTGTTAACACAACAATGTATGATAATATTGGGAAGATTATAGTTCTATGGTACATAAATACTTAGTTGACAATATGATGTCTTTCATCACAAGATATTGTGTCATTAATAGCCTATGTAAGGGTATGAAAGATGTATGAAGCACATGCAAAACTTCAATAATGAAGTGGAAATCCAGAATAGATGGTCAAGTGGTCATAATTTCAACCATGATCTGCCTATAGACTACCACTGGTATGTACTATAAATCTAGCCCATGAAACAATTGAAAGTAAGCTTTTTGGAGGTTGGGGATTGAAGTATTCCCTAGATTGAATTGCTTCCTCAGCCAGCATCTATAGATCCAGTTAGATCTCGAGAATGCTTTGCTAAAGACAAACACCTCAGCACCCAGCCATGAGCTCTGTTGATTTAAATAGAGCCCTGACGCTTTTGTTTAAGGTACACATGAAATAGATATTCAGAAATTAATAACAACTTCCAGAGTTCAGTGCAGTCAAGTAACCGATATTGAATAGGCTTGGAATGCTTTTAACATCATTCTTCAGATCTTTGCTTTCAATTGCTGAATATTTTTTCCCTCTGTTCTGTTCATCAAATAAACTAAACAAAAACTTCTTATGAAAATCTAATGTTTTTGCAAAAGGGAAATACAGAAGATTTTTTATCCATTTTCAAAGCCAAAATCAATATCCCTAACATAATTATATCAAGGTAAACAGAGGGAATAGTTTCCTGTGTATAATTTTTTTTATTTGTTTAAGTTACAGATGCAGGTGTATACAGTAAAGGAATAAAGAGTGGATGAAAGAGAGTCAGAGAGGATGCATATTGAGATGTATAGGGTACACAGGAGAGTCTAAAGGGTCATTGGAAGTGAGAGCAGTATGGGTGGGGGTGCAAGAGACACCCAGATATGGGGTTCACCTTAGTATTACCCTAAAATAAAGGCACTAAAACATCAACCCCTTCTTGTCCACTGGAGAAGTAACTAGTAATCCACTCCAGTAATCTTTGCCAAGATAACCTTATGGATAAGCACAGTCAGAGACAAAATGATGTAGCAACAGAAGATGAGCCTCTCAGATCAGAAGGTGCTTACTAAGGAGAAGTGGAGGGCAAGTGCGAGTAGCACCAAATCAAATGAAGTGGTTGGTCCAGAGTTTTGAGGATGTCCTGCTGCTGGATGTGTCTGGATGAGAAAGAACAATTTAGTATAGGAACCTGGAATGTTAGAACTATGAACCAAGGCAAACTGGATGTGGTCAAACACAAGATGACAATGATATCCTGGCATTAGTGAACTCAAATAGATTGTATTGTGACAACCACCATATCTTCTTCTCTGGTCAAGAATGCCTCAAAAGAAATGGAGTATCCCTCATAATCTCTCTATGTGTGGCAAAAACAGTATGCGGTTAAAACCCAATAAATGACAGAATAATTTCAAACATAATTCAAGGCAAGCCATTTAACATCACAGTGATCCAGATCTATGTTCCATCCATGGATGCTGATGAGGCTGCAGTTGTCCATTTCTATGAGGATATTCAACACATATAACACCAATAAAAGATGTTACTCTCATCATAGGAGATTGGAATGCTAAAGTAGGGAACCAAAAGATACCTGGTATAATGTCCAAGTTTTGCATTGGAATACAAAATGAACAGGTCAAAGATTAGTAGTATTATGTCAAGATAATTCTCTGGTCATACTAAACACCCTCTTCCAAAAGCTTCAGAGATGACTCTACACATGGCCATCACCAGATGAATGATATGGAAATCAGATTGACTTGTAGCCAAAGACGGAGAGGCTCCAAAAACAAGACCTGGAGATGACTGTGGCTCAGACAATAAGCTTCTTATTGCAAAGTTTATAATTAAACTGAAAAAAGAGAGAAAATCATCAGACCAAGCAGATACAAAATAAAATGTATCCACAGTTAATATGCAATGGAGATAAGAACAGATTTAAGGAATTAGACCTGGTAGATAGAATGGCTGAACAACTTTGGACAGAAGTTTGTGATATTATCCATAAAGCTGTTTTAGAAAAAAAATAGAACAGACATCTTATTTGTAGTAACTTGACTCCTCTATTATAGAGTATGAAGAGAAGGACAAATATCTATTTATGGGATTTTTAAAGCATGATTAAAGGGTACACTGAATTTACT
Source organism: Discoglossus pictus (assembly GCA_027410445.1). Taxonomy (NCBI): domain Eukaryota; kingdom Metazoa; phylum Chordata; class Amphibia; order Anura; family Alytidae; genus Discoglossus; species Discoglossus pictus. The sequence goes on from CM050169.1 coordinate 69,060,702, forward strand.
TAAAAATCAATTTATTGAGATAAATGTAAAAGCTTTAACAATGTCATATAAACCTGAGACACATTTAAAAAACATACAAAAATGATGAACCCCCTCTGAGACTAGAATATAATGATAGAAAGATTAATAATCTATTGCAATAATTATTATATTGCAAAATGGGCAGATTCATAGTAAACATTTTGTAGAAAGGTACATTTTCAACATGTTATATTTATTAATATCATAAGTCAAGCAATCATAACAAATGAAAAAAATGCATTTGAACAAGATGGAGCAGCCAAGACAAAAATTAAGTGATTTAAGTGCACTGTGTTGTTGTACAATCACATGGTATATGAGGTCAATATTAGTGCTCTAATGCAATAATCTATATTAAAAAGAAAAAATAATTATCCAAATATAAGTGAATAGGTAATATTAAAGTGGGTCAGTCCCTGATTTGCCTTTTATAGCAGAACTGAGGACCTCCCAATTATCCTCCTGCTACAAGTGCTGATCTGCTGTGCTCAATTAGTGAATAGAATATAAATAATGGAAGTATGGGGCCTGCTATTTACCCCTTAGACTATCTTGAAAAATAATAATGTCTCTTTAGAGTCCACTTGTTTGCTAACATTTGCTATTTGAGAGTCAGTCCAAAAGCTCAGGTAAAGTTTCAAACAAAGCTTTTGAGAAAAATAAAAACAAGAAATGTAGCAACAAAAATAACATCTATTTAACCAGCTGACTGACTTCAGGAACCTTTGCAGCTTGTCTGCCATGGGGGAAGAAAACATGACCTTGTAGGAATGGTAGGAATACTGTCTTGTGATTCCACTCTCTGGTTTGTAGCACCCTTCACTCCAAACCCTTCACCCCAGGGACCCGCTGTTTATGTTTACTGAACTTAGTCCAAAATACAAAAAACTACAAAGGTAGGGCGTAATGGTGAGTAGAGATGGTGGCACATAGTTGGTATAGATGTATAAACATATAGGTGGCTTCAGTAATTATTAGGGGGGTGATATGATGATGCACACAGTGGCTACATGATTTTAAATTAATATCACAAAATGCTTTCTGTGAGTTCTTGTGTAATCAGTCCAAATTTGCCTCGTGACCTAAATTTCAAAAGAAAGTTTTGGTGATTGGTGATTGCCAAATCATTTCTGTGTCAGTTATCTGTATTACTTTGAAATATTGTACAAACAGCTGCTCTACACACAATAAACATTTATTTGTATCATTTGAGAGAAGTGATTATTTACAAAATAACTTGCTCTCTAGGTGATTGCAAAATATAGTTTATATACAGTTATTTTTTAGACATGATAACCTTACAAAGAGTCCAATAAATATACTTTAATATATATATATATAAATGTTTTTATATAAATCGCTAGTATTAGAAATTGGTTACTACAATTAGGTTTCTATATCTTACTTTCAAGACATTATAAGATATACCTCATGTATTTTTCCTATAAGTGTGTATAAGTACACATGTATAATTCATTACTGGGTAGCTAATAATAGGAGTTTGATAAAATAAGTAACCAGTTCCTGCATTGTCTAATTACCAGTCATATATTTTGGGTAAGAAAAAAAAGAGGTGCGAGAAGCCTCGCAACAAAATAAATTCAGAGAATGATTGAAACATGAGGCAATTATAACCTTGACAGGCAAAAAGGTATTTTTAGCATTCCATAACTGACATATCCAGCCTTTGAGTGTCATTTATCCTCCTTAAATAGTTGGATGTGTGTATTCATTATTTATTATTCAAATATAACAACAAAGTAAGAAAGTAAAAGTCATAAACTAGAGATATAATTCAAGTAAGTATGTTCATGAAAAATATTACAAAACTCTGTATTGTAGTAAAAGTCACTACTATTACATTTTTAAAATTTAAATAAACAAATAAAATGAAGAAAATATCTATTTAACTATTTTTTTTATAATTTTCTTTAAAGGACCACTGCAAAATTAAACAAAAATATTTTGTCTCAACAAACTTTGTCACAGGATCAGGGGAGTCTCACCCAGGTCCAAACCCCAGGACACTTGGACATTTGGGTCTGGCCACTGCACCTGATAAACATTAGCCACCTAGTCAGTTAAATGAAAGGGATATTCTAAAGGTCATAAGTACTGTGTGAAATACATGATCACTTGTTGATTTGTTATGTTGTTGGATGTTTTACCCCAAGCTCTGATTGTATGCCCTGGACCCCTAACTCCAGATGGACCCAAATCACTCACCCCACCCAGACACTCTGTCTCACAAATAATATCAATATGGTATAAAATGTTGACATAGGGCAACCTTTTGGAAACAGTCATCACAACACAGTCTCATTTGAGTTTGAAGTAAAAAAAACTGTAAGGGGCCAACAAAAACTTTTAATTTTTAAAGGGCAAATTTTAACGGTCTAAGGGCAGCAATACAAAGTATAGACTGGGACAGAGAACTGACAGGTAAAAATACTGAACATAAATGTACTAGCGAATTGCCCGTCAAAAAATGACGGCAAAGAAATTGTTAGTGAGCTAATGCTATTTGGTGTATAATAATAAAATATCTAATAGATTAATAAATTAATATACTTTACCAATTTGAAGCATTGTGTTGAAGAGCTGCAATCTGTTTTGATTTTGCTGCAGCATTAGTGGTGTGGAGCTGCTGTGTAAGCGTGATGAATGTGTGCAGTGTAATAGTGTGCGTGCGCGAGACGAAACCGTTAGCGTAGTTGTGTACTTCCGCATTGTTATAAAATGGCGGCTAATGTGTGGTATGCGTCTGTAGCGGAATATCCGTAGGTGTTTTGTGGTGTTTTGCGTGTTTCTTGTGGTATTTTGCGTGTTTAGACTGCTGTAGCCATTTTTTCTCTCGCTTAGAGAATTTTTTAGTGTCTAAACGGGCCGTACGCTCACAACTATATATGTGATAGAGCACCCACTCACAGCCCTACTGCAGAGAACACACTGACTGAAGAGCACACACTCACAGACCTGCTGCAGATCACACACTTACTGCAGAGCACACACTCACAGACCTGCTGCAGAGCACACACTTACTGCAGAGCACACACTCACAGACTTGCTGCAGAGAACACACTGACTGCAGAGCACACACTCACAGACCTGCTGCAGAGCACACACTTACTGCAGAGCACATACTCACAGACCTGCTGCAGAGCACACACTGACTGCAGAGCATAGACTCACAGACATGCTGCAGAGCACACACTCACAGACCTGCTGCAGAGCACACACTGACTGCAGAGCACACACTCACAGACCTGCTGCAGAGCACACACTGACTGCAGAGCACACACTCACAGACCTGCTGCATAGCACACACTTACTGCAGAGCACACACTCAAAGACCTGCTGCATAGCACACACTTACTGCAGAGCACACACTCACAGACCTGCTGCAGAGCACACACTGACTGCAGAGCACTCACTCACAAACCTGCTGCAGAGCACACACTGATTGCAGATTTCAGATTCAAATACACACTGCAGTGCACACAAACACTGCAGAGCACACACACAAACACACAGTGAATGCAGAGCACACATAGACTGCATAACACACACAAACACAATGACTGCAGAGCACACACACAAACAGTGCAGAATACACACATAAACACAGAATTAATGCAGAACACACACACACACTGCAGAGCACATAAACACACTGAATGTAGAGCAGACACAGAAACACACACTGCAAAGCACACACACTGACTGCAGAGCACACACACAGACTGCAGAGAACACACTCACTGCAAAGCAAGTACTGACTGCAGGTGACCCTGTGGGTGCAGTTTCCCTGTCCGCCCCCGGAAGCGCTGTTTCCTGGCTGTGCCTCTGTCCCGGCTCAGATCTTGGGCTCAGTGCAGAGTCCGGACCGCAGGAGAGAGCCGCACAGGGGGGAGAGAAGAAGGAGCATCGCGGGGGGCTGAGGAGAGGAAGAGCAGCACAGGAGGAGCACTGACCGGGAGGGCAACAACTCACACTGTGCGGGGGGTGAGGAGAGGGATGTAGAGCCAAGACTGGGGGATCTAAAGCTGAACCCGAACCGGGGACTGGGCGGCCGTGCGCGGGGTATTGTGGGGAGGAGGTGGCTGCTCCATCCCAACAACTGAGGCCCTTGCACGCAGCCCTTGCACGGGCTGCAGGCAAGGGCAGCGAGGGCTGCGGGCAAGGGCCTCAGTTGCTGGGATGGAGCGCCTTTGGCGCTCCATCCCAGCAACTGAGGCCCTTGCCCGCAGCGCTCGCTACGTGGCTCGCTGCTGCGTGAGCAACAGCCCGTATGCTCACAACTATATTTGTGATATACACATCCGCATATACCACATGGGAATAAAAGGAATAGGAGTAAATCACATCCAGTGTGGCTTAACAATGATTTCAATATCAAGATACAGAGTAAAAAACAGGCATTTAAATTATACGAACAAGAGGGGACAGAGACTGCTTTACGTAAGTACAAGTAAATCAACAAGGCTTGCAAAAGGGCTTTTAGACTGGCTAAAATAGAAAATGCAAAATTTGTTGCAAAAGAGAATAAGACTAATCCTAAAAAAATGTTTTAAATATATTAATGGAAAGAAGGCCAGGAAGGAAGCTATAGGAATATTACAATGTGACACAGGCCGTCTGATAATTAGTGACCAGGAAATGGCAGATGAGCTAAATAGGTTCTTTTCTTTGGTAAACACAAGGGAGGTAACAGTGGTTGGGTCACTGCAACATAAGGGGGCTACACTACTTTCGTCGAATAATTGGTTAACGCAGGAAGAAATCCAAAGAAGGTTTAAAAAAATATATGTTAATAAAGCCCCAGGTCCTGATGGAATGCATCCAAGCGTACTGAGATTTTAATTACCCTGAAATAAACTGGATAAATGAGACCAGCAGTTCAATTAAGGAGAGCAGGTTCTTGAGTACACTCAGGGATCATTATCTGGCCCAGGTTATACAATAACCTACTAGAAATGAGGCTATCTTGGATTTAGTCATCACAAATAATATCGATGTGGTATCAAATGTTGAAATAGGGCAACCTTTGGAAAACAGTGATCACAACACAGTCTCATTTGAGATCGAATTAAAAAAACATAACTGTAAGGGGCCAACGAAAACTCTTAATTTTAAAAGGGCAGATTTTAAGGGCAGCAATACCACGTATAGACTGGGACAAAGTACTGACAGGTAAAAATACTGAACATAAATGGATAACATTTAAACTGGGTTCTGTAATAGCCAAAACATTATATTTAATTTTTCTAAATTCACTCAACACTGGGCCGCAACCAGATGACTGGCGAAATGCAGAGGTGATACCTATATTTAATAAGGGAGCAAGAGCAAATCCAGGGTAATATAGACCAGTGAGCGTCACTTCTGTAGCAGGAAAGCTTTTAGAAGGGTTAATAAGGGATAATATATCTTTTGGAATATGAAGGACTATTTTGGGCACCACTTCATAAAAAGGACATTTTAGAGCTGGAAAAGGTACAGAGAAGGGCTACAAAACTAATAAGGGGAATTGATGAGCTAAGTTATTAAGAAAGACTAACCAAAATACCCAAATTAAGCTTTTGTCTAGAAAAAAGGTGTCTAAAAGGGGACATGATTACCTTATATAAATACATCCAAGGTCAGTATAAATATTTGTCAAGTAATCTTTTTGTTCCAAGAGATTTCTAATTGACACGAGGACATCCTTTGAGGTTAGAAGTAAAAAGATTCCACCTTAAAGAAAGAAAAGGGTTCTTCACAGTAAGGGTGGTTAATCTGTGGAGTTCTCTACAAAAGATGGTGTTGAAAGCGGATTTGATAAAAGGTTAAAAGGGGACTGGATTTATGTCAAATCAAAAAGTGCACTTAGGGTTATCCAGGATAATTAGAGAGTATTGATCCAGGGAGGAATCCGATCGCCAGTATCTGGGGTCAGGAAGGAATTAACTTTTTTCCCCCTTTGAGACGATGGGCTAAGTTTCACTTTGGGGGGTTTCTGTTTGCCTTCCTCTGGATTCAATTAATTAACAACTAATCCGCATATTGCAGATCAGAGAAGATCTTAAAAGATTGAACTTGATGTACTGAAAGTCTTTTTTCATCCTCAATTACTATGTAATATATATATAATTACTATAATTACTATACATATATATATATGTTTAAGAAAGCAAATTTTGCAGTAAACTAGGCAAACTGCATCATACATAATCATACAGTATATCCTATACACCTACTCTATCTTGATCTTGTCTTAGATGCAGCGAGACCTGTACTGGGGTTTTGAACTTATGCCTTACAGCAATCACATATAGAGTGGTCGTAATTGCAAGTTTATCCGTCACTCTATGATAAAAATTACGGGCTTGGCATGTGCAATGAGTGGTTGGAAATGTACAGGTTTGCCGAGGCCTGCAATGAGCGCCAAAGGTGCTCATTGCGAGGCCCGTTACATAGCGGGGGAGAGGCTCACAATGAGCGCCAAAGGTACTCATTGTGGGGCTCGCGATGAGCGCCAAAGGTGCTTATCGCGAGGCCCATAACATAGAGGGACGGAGAGGCTCGCAATGAGCACCAAAGGCGCTCATCACAAGGCCCGAAATTTAGAAAGGAGAAGAGACTCACAATTAGCGAAAGTTACGGGTTTGCCAAGGTCTGCAATGAGCACCAAAGGCCCATAATGTAGAGGGGGCCCACGATGAGTGACAAAATATAGAAGGGGGAGAGACTCACAATGAGCGCAGAAGGCCCAAAAATTACAGGTTTGCCAAAGGCGTTCATCGCTAGGCCCGTAACGTAGAGAGGGGAGAGGCTCCCAATGAGCGTTGAAGGCACTCATTTTGAGGCAAACGATGAGCGCATTTGAGGCCCGAAATTTAGAAGAGGGAAGAGACTCGCAATGAGCGCCGAAGGCCCGAAAGTTACTGGTTTGCAGAGGCCTGCAATGAGCGCCAAAGGCCCATAAAGTAGAGGAGGCCCACGATGAGCGCCGAAATTTAGAAGGGGGAAGAGACTCACAATGAGCGTAGAAGGCCCAAAAGTTATGAGTATGCCAAAGGCGTTCATCGCGAGGCCCGTAACGTAGAGGGGGAGAGGCTCGCAATGAGCGAATAGCGAGGCCTGAAATTTAGAAAGGGGAGAGACTTGCAATGAGCGCCAAAGGCCCAAAAGTTACGGGTTTGCCAAGGCCTGCAATGAGAAAGAGACACAAGGGAGGGATACGGGGGGAAGAGACAAAGGGGAGGGATAGGGGGTGAAAGAGACACAAGGATGAGAGCGTTTGTAACGCTTGCAAAGTTACGGGTTTGTGCATGCGCACATTGCATGCTGTGGCGAGGCCCGTAACAGTAGAGGGGATAATGCTGGCAATAAGCGCTAAAGAGAGAGGGGGGGGGACATAGACACTGGGGAAGGAGAGGAGGGAAAGAGACACAAGCGTGAGATCGTTTGTAACGTTCGCAAAGTTATGGGCTTGCGCATGCACGCAGCGCATGACGCAGCCTGCAATGAGCAGCAAGACCCGCAAGTTAGAGGGGGGAGAGCCTCGCATTGTGTGGCAAACAACATTTCGAGGCTTCAGATTTTTTGCCGTAATTTTTGCCGGGCAAGTTGCTAGTCATTATATATATTTGATGAACTAGTTGGGAAAAGTCCTGTTTGAAATCTAACACTCCCTCATAGCACTTGGTACTTACAATTAACACTAACTATCATAGGGTCCTTAAAGGATTCCCATGGTGCATTTTTAATTTAACCTCTGATATCCTGGGGGACTATATATTAGTACTTAAAAAATTAACCCCCTAATTACCATGGGGGTCTATACTAATGTTAACCCCTGATGGACCTTATCAAATTGAGCCTTCTGATTGGTTAAAATACATTTATTATGCAAAAAGAGCAGGCTGACATCCCACAAGTAATACTGATTGGCTGAAATATGAATGGCACATATTTCAGCCAGTGAGAACAGATAGTATCTAAGTCGTAAAAGCCATTTCTGGGAGGGGTAGCTCCAATAAGTTAAACTATTTTTTATAGAGCGTCAGGCTTTTTAGAAGGGCCATTTCAACAGCCCAGAAGATGGGGATCTGATGGCTTCAATCAAGATAGAAGAGGACCAGAATCTTCAATCATCAAAATAAGTAAAAACCTGTTAGGTGTGCCCATAAGCAACCTACTATATTAAAATCTTACCTTTATTGAAATTATATAAAAAAAAAAAAATTTGGAACGATTAATAACACTCTGATGACTTATGATAACCACCACAATGCATTCATTGTGCTTCTATTAATTACTTTTTTGTAAGTGTGTGTTTTAATTGCACAGATTCAATATATACTTTCAATGTACTTTTTGAGCTAAGGCTTCTTTTCAGAGTTAGGTCCTTTAGATATTATGTCATTATATACTTAGTTGCATTAATATTATTCTCTGTCAACAGTGTATTATATAATTTATGTTGGATAAGGCTCCATTTTTGGTGTTATTTCCCAAGATGTATTGCCTATAATTTAATAAATGTAAAACTACTGCTGACGCAGTGCAGAGGAGCTGCTGCTGAGACGCCGCAGAAGAGCAGAAACAGTGTTTTTTACTTGAAGTATTTGTGTGGTGTGTGTTTGGGCTTGTGTGTATGTGCAGGGGGTTCCTGGGTTTTGTTGGGAATCCATTTGAGTGCAAGCTTTACACCTAGCTGGGGTACTGATATAAGGGTAAAAGAGGAGCTCTCAGGAAGAAGCTAATCTGGAGCAATTGTTACAACTTGTGAGGTCCTAGGTGCTGTCCCAGGGGATCCAGTGGCTGAAGGACAGAATTGTTAAAACACAGCTAAAAGGGGGCATGGATGTTTCTCAGGGGACACCCCTGGCACAGCCAGCAGTGACTGCTAGCCAGTGTGACCCTGGAGTACCATGTGCTTTTGGTAGGGCCACCACGCAGCACTACCCAGGTGTTGTTAACCAGGATAAGGAGAACAGGCAGAAGGTGGGAGCAAGTGCTGGATTGGGAACATCACAATCAGCACCTCCCTTGGATGCTGTGGCTGCATTTGGAGGTACAGCAGGTGCAGGCATAAATATCCAGCCATCACCACGCACCACACCTCTGAGCCAGCAAATCATAACTGATACATCACCTAGGGACACACCACACACTCGCCCTAAGGGCAGGGATAAGAGTAAAGTGGGGAATCCTGACCAGGCTCCTACAGCCCTAGCTGGCAAGAGAGTGACACAGAAAGGTAAGACACTGTGTTCTTCTTTCTTAAAGGGACAGCGTTCTGACAGATTGGAGCTGGCCGTCAGGAGATCGTTAATGAGACCAAGGGATGCAAGAAGTGAAGATCAGCACATGGGCGGGGCTGCGGCCATGGATCACACAGGCACTTCCAAGCGGCATACGGCTGTGAGATCCACCGCACGGTACAGCCCTCTCCTTTTTTCCTGACCAAACACAAGACTTAAGACCACTTCTCCCATTGGTAGGGGTGGTGTGACGGACGGTGTGGGTGATGTAGTCAAACCCTTAAGGGACAGTGTGGTCAGTGCTGGCGTTTCACAACATGAGTGGACTGGTCCCTTTGACTTTCCTCTGCTGGACCCGTCAGCAGCAGGGGGAATCTCTCATCTGAAGAGGATGGGGTAGGATCCCCCATCGCATGAGTAGACGGGTGAGTAATGTCTCCTCTTGCTCTACCAGGAGATCTAGGGAGAGGTCTAGATCACATAGTCATAGATCGTGCCAGTGCAGCTGGTGCAGCTGTACATGCTCAGGGTCAGAGCGGGAATCAATGTTTAAGACGCCGGAGGGAGTGCACGCCTGAACGGGAGAGGCAGGTGGTGAGGAGTTGTGCGCCCTCCACACCCGACCCAGATGAGACTGCAATGGCAGAGCATAGAGTTAGTCAACAGCTGACAGCTGGGTGGATGGGTGACACAGAACTTATGACTGGTCTAAAAGGTTTGCTGGAGAGCCATAACAGAGTCTGACTTAGGGGAATGGGTGTTGGGCATTGTGATTAGGGCTTGGTCCAGGAATTTCTCCGCGACAAGAGTATAGTCACACTCACTCGCAGCTAGCTCGGCCCCGGGAATTATAACGAGTACTCCACCTGTGTGTACCCCTTCCCCTGCTAGAGCTGAGACACCTGCTCCCAAGGGATGGGAGTCTCTGGGGAATCACTCAAGCCTACGGTGAAGTGCTCGCTGGATAACCTGGCGGCTCACTTCAGCCTGGAGGTTAAAGAGCGCATATGGTGAAGGGAGTTCATCGAACTCTTATCCCTTCTTCCCCTCACACAGCTGTCAGATATGCAGGAGCGAGGTTATCGCAGCGGGGGTGAGGACAAGAGGGGGAGTTTTAAGAGGTTGCCTAGAACCTTTGACAACTGGCTGCAAGCGTTCTCCATTATGGAATGTGTCATTGGGTGTACCTCAAGGGCATCCAGAATGCGTACCGCACCTATGGTGGACCTGCGTGGTGAAGATACGACGAGGACTTCTGGCAATGCATGGAATCAAAGCCGGCAGTAGCGTGGAGTGAGAAGGCAGTGGCATACTGCCTCAATGACATGATGCCAATGCGGGGGGCGCCGACCTTTCGAAATGCGGCTGGCGGGAGTCGAGCCCCTGCCACCACAGCAACTGGGGGCAGCAGGATCTGCTATGCCTTCAATGAAGGCATATGAAAATGGTCCCCCAATTGTCATTTCAAACATGCATGCTCTAACTGCGGGGGTGACCACCCATTGGCAAGACGCAACAGACAGAAAGAGGTTGGATGAAGTGACAAGCCCGTTGCAAAAGGGCAAGATGCCGGTCCTGCTCCACGCAATGCTACCAAAGGCGCTCATCACAAGGCCCGAAATTTAGAAAGGAGAAGAGACTCACAATTAGCGAAAGTTACGGGTTTGCCAAGGTCTGCAATGAGCACCAAAGGCCCATAATGTAGAGGGGGCCCACGATGAGTGACAAAATATAGAAGGGGGAGAGACTCACAATGAGCGCAGAAGGCCCAAAAATTACAGGTTTGCCAAAGGCGTTCATCGCTAGGCCCGTAACGTAGAGAGGGGAGAGGCTCCCAATGAGCGTTGAAGGCACTCATTTTGAGGCAAACGATGAGCGCATTTGAGGCCCGAAATTTAGAAGAGGGAAGAGACTCGCAATGAGCGCCGAAGGCCCGAAAGTTACTGGTTTGCAGAGGCCTGCAATGAGCGCCAAAGGCCCATAAAGTAGAGGAGGCCCACGATGAGCGCCGAAATTTAGAAGGGGGAAGAGACTCACAATGAGCGTAGAAGGCCCAAAAGTTATGAGTATGCCAAAGGCGTTCATCGCGAGGCCCGTAACGTAGAGGGGGAGAGGCTCGCAATGAGCGAATAGCGAGGCCTGAAATTTAGAAAGGGGAGAGACTTGCAATGAGCGCCAAAGGCCCAAAAGTTACGGGTTTGCCAAGGCCTGCAATGAGAAAGAGACACAAGGGAGGGATACGGGGGGAAGAGACAAAGGGGAGGGATAGGGGGTGAAAGAGACACAAGGATGAGAGCGTTTGTAACGCTTGCAAAGTTACGGGTTTGTGCATGCGCACATTGCATGCTGTGGCGAGGCCCGTAACAGTAGAGGGGGTAATGCTGGCAATAAGCGCTAAAGAGAGAGGGGGGGGGACATAGACACTGGGGAAGGAGAGGAGGGAAAGAGACACAAGCGTGAGATCGTTTGTAACGTTCGCAAAGTTATGGGCTTGCGCATGCACGCAGCGCATGACGCAGCCTGCAATGAGCAGCAAGACCCGCAAGTTAGAGGGGGGAGAGCCTCGCATTGTGTGGCAAACAACATTTCGAGGCTTCAGATTTTTTGCCGTAATTTTTGCCGGGCAAGTTGCTAGTCATTATATATATTTGATGAACTAGTTGGGAAAAGTCCTGTTTGAAATCTAACACTCCCTCATAGCACTTGGTACTTACAATTAACACTAACTATCATAGGGTCCTTAAAGGATTCCCATGGTGCATTTTTAATTTAACCTCTGATATCCTGGGGGACTATATATTAGTACTTAAAAAATTAACCCCCTAATTACCATGGGGGTCTATACTAATGTTAACCCCTGATGGACCTTATCAAATTGAGCCTTCTGATTGGTTAAAATACATTTATTATGCAAAAAGAGCAGGCTGACATCCCACAAGTAATACTGATTGGCTGAAATATGAATGGCACATATTTCAGCCAGTGAGAACAGATAGTATCTAAGTCGTAAAAGCCATTTCTGGGAGGGGTAGCTCCAATAAGTTAAACTATTTTTTATAGAGCGTCAGGCTTTTTAGAAGGGCCATTTCAACAGCCCAGAAGATGGGGATCTGATGGCTTCAATCAAGATAGAAGAGGACCAGAATCTTCAATCATCAAAATAAGTAAAAACCTGTTAGGTGTGCCCATAAGCAACCTACTATATTAAAATCTTACCTTTATTGAAATTATATAAAAAAAAAAAAATTTGGAACGATTAATAACACTCTGATGACTTATGATAACCACCACAATGCATTCATTGTGCTTCTATTAATTACTTTTTTGTAAGTGTGTGTTTTAATTGCACAGATTCAATATATACTTTCAATGTACTTTTTGAGCTAAGGCTTCTTTTCAGAGTTAGGTCCTTTAGATATTATGTCATTATATACTTAGTTGCATTAATATTATTCTCTGTCAACAGTGTATTATATAATTTATGTTGGATAAGGCTCCATTTTTGGTGTTATTTCCCAAGATGTATTGCCTATAATTTAATAAATGTAAAACTACTGCTGACGCAGTGCAGAGGAGCTGCTGCTGAGACGCCGCAGAAGAGCAGAAACAGTGTTTTTTACTTGAAGTATTTGTGTGGTGTGTGTTTGGGCTTGTGTGTATGTGCAGGGGGTTCCTGGGTTTTGTTGGGAATCCATTTGAGTGCAAGCTTTACACCTAGCTGGGGTACTGATATAAGGGTAAAAGAGGAGCTCTCAGGAAGAAGCTAATCTGGAGCAATTGTTACAACTTGTGAGGTCCTAGGTGCTGTCCCAGGGGATCCAGTGGCTGAAGGACAGAATTGTTAAAACACAGCTAAAAGGGGGCATGGATGTTTCTCAGGGGACACCCCTGGCACAGCCAGCAGTGACTGCTAGCCAGTGTGACCCTGGAGTACCATGTGCTTTTGGTAGGGCCACCACGCAGCACTACCCAGGTGTTGTTAACCAGGATAAGGAGAACAGGCAGAAGGTGGGAGCAAGTGCTGGATTGGGAACATCACAATCAGCACCTCCCTTGGATGCTGTGGCTGCATTTGGAGGTACAGCAGGTGCAGGCATAAATATCCAGCCATCACCACGCACCACACCTCTGAGCCAGCAAATCATAACTGATACATCACCTAGGGACACACCACACACTCGCCCTAAGGGCAGGGATAAGAGTAAAGTGGGGAATCCTGACCAGGCTCCTACAGCCCTAGCTGGCAAGAGAGTGACACAGAAAGGTAAGACACTGTGTTCTTCTTTCTTAAAGGGACAGCGTTCTGACAGATTGGAGCTGGCCGTCAGGAGATCGTTAATGAGACCAAGGGATGCAAGAAGTGAAGATCAGCACATGGGCGGGGCTGCGGCCATGGATCACACAGGCACTTCCAAGCGGCATACGGCTGTGAGATCCACCGCACGGTACAGCCCTCTCCTTTTTTCCTGACCAAACACAAGACTTAAGACCACTTCTCCCATTGGTAGGGGTGGTGTGACGGACGGTGTGGGTGATGTAGTCAAACCCTTAAGGGACAGTGTGGTCAGTGCTGGCGTTTCACAACATGAGTGGACTGGTCCCTTTGACTTTCCTCTGCTGGACCCGTCAGCAGCAGGGGGAATCTCTCATCTGAAGAGGATGGGGTAGGATCCCCCATCGCATGAGTAGACGGGTGAGTAATGTCTCCTCTTGCTCTACCAGGAGATCTAGGGAGAGGTCTAGATCACATAGTCATAGATCGTGCCAGTGCAGCTGGTGCAGCTGTACATGCTCAGGGTCAGAGCGGGAATCAATGTTTAAGACGCCGGAGGGAGTGCACGCCTGAACGGGAGAGGCAGGTGGTGAGGAGTTGTGCGCCCTCCACACCCGACCCAGATGAGACTGCAATGGCAGAGCATAGAGTTAGTCAACAGCTGACAGCTGGGTGGATGGGTGACACAGAACTTATGACTGGTCTAAAAGGTTTGCTGGAGAGCCATAACAGAGTCTGACTTAGGGGAATGGGTGTTGGGCATTGTGATTAGGGCTTGGTCCAGGAATTTCTCCGCGACAAGAGTATAGTCACACTCACTCGCAGCTAGCTCGGCCCCGGGAATTATAACGAGTACTCCACCTGTGTGTACCCCTTCCCCTGCTAGAGCTGAGACACCTGCTCCCAAGGGATGGGAGTCTCTGGGGAATCACTCAAGCCTACGGTGAAGTGCTCGCTGGATAACCTGGCGGCTCACTTCAGCCTGGAGGTTAAAGAGCGCATATGGTGAAGGGAGTTCATCGAACTCTTATCCCTTCTTCCCCTCACACAGCTGTCAGATATGCAGGAGCGAGGTTATCGCAGCGGGGGTGAGGACAAGAGGGGGAGTTTTAAGAGGTTGCCTAGAACCTTTGACAACTGGCTGCAAGCGTTCTCCATTATGGAATGTGTCATTGGGTGTACCTCAAGGGCATCCAGAATGCGTACCGCACCTATGGTGGACCTGCGTGGTGAAGATACGACGAGGACTTCTGGCAATGCATGGAATCAAAGCCGGCAGTAGCGTGGAGTGAGAAGGCAGTGGCATACTGCCTCAATGACATGATGCCAATGCGGGGGGCGCCGACCTTTCGAAATGCGGCTGGCGGGAGTCGAGCTCCTGCCACCACAGCAACTGGGGGCAGCAGGATCTGCTATGCCTTCAATGAAGGCATATGAAAATGGTCCCCCAATTGTCATTTCAAACATGCATGCTCTAACTGCGGGGGTGACCACCCATTGGCAAGACGCAACAGACAGAAAGAGGTTGGATGAAGTGACAAGCCCGTTGCAAAAGGGCAAGATGCCGGTCCTGCTCCACGCAATGCTACCGTCGCTAGAACGCTATGGTAGAGCGAGGGGCAAGGCCGAAGCGCCCGGGCTTCTGGCCGAAGGTTTACGGTCCGACATCAGGATTCCATGCAGGGCTGATCTTACCTATGTCGAGCCCTGGAACTTGAAGTTGACAGCGGAGTTTCCTGAGGTGGTGCATGAGAAGCTAGGTAAGGAGGTGCAATTAGGTAGGATGGCAGGCCATTTCGGTGGGTGTCCCATGAGGCACTTCAGGATACCACTGCTGGACTTGGTGCCCAAGAAGGAAGTGGGCAAATTTAGGTTGATAAACCACCTATCATACCCAGCAGGGGGGACGGTCAACGATGGCATTGACAAAAGTCTGTCGTCAGTGTCTTACCCCTCATTTGACTCAGAAATCGTAATTGTGGGGTCAATGCGGCAGGGTGCATTTATGGCAAAGGAGGACATAGAGGCCGCCTTTCATCTGTCACTGCATCCGGACAGCCATCACCTGTTAGGTTGTTGTTTCGAAGGGAGCTACTTTGTGGACCTCTGTCTGCCGATGGGGTGCTCCATATCATGTGCTAATTTTGAAACGTTTAATTCATTCTGGGAATGGGTTGCAAAGAAGAAATCCGGCAATAAAAGTATCACGCACTACTTGGACGACTTTTGTTTGTGGGTCCGGCAGGAGGCGTCATATGCGCACACATACTGGATACCTTTACGCGAAAAGTGGGTTGAATTTGGGGTCCCATTGGCGCAGGACAAGACAGAAGGACCAGTGACTCAGCTTTCCTTCTTAGGAATACAAATAGACTCCCAGCGCATGGAGTGCAGCTTGCCCATGGACAAGGTGGTTAACCTCTTGGAGGAGCTGGAAGCGATCTGTGGAGCCAGAAGGACACGCTGAGGCAACTCCAGTCGGTTCTTGGAAAGTTGAACTTCGCCTGCAGGATAATTCCCATGGGAAGAATATTCAGCCGATGGTTGGCTTTGGCAACAGTTGGGGTAAGGCATCCACATCACTTAATCCCATCAGCGTTGAAAGATGATGTTAAGGTCTGGCTCAATTTCCTTAGTACGTTTAATGGGAGAATACTGATACATCAGAAAAGGTCGTCCAACGAGGACTTGGAGCTGTACACGGATGCTGCAGGCAGCAGGGGCATGGGGGTGTACTTCGGCAGAAGATGGTGCGCAAGCCCTTGGCCGGAGTCATTGGCAAAGGATGATTTGACAAGGAATCTGTAATTTCTGGAGTTATTCCCGATAGTAGTGGCACTGCACATCTGGGGAAGTTAGTTGGCAGACAAGCAGATTACCTTTTAAACTGATAAAATGT
The DNA here is from genome assembly GCA_027410445.1 of Discoglossus pictus. NCBI lineage: Eukaryota > Metazoa > Chordata > Amphibia > Anura > Alytidae > Discoglossus > Discoglossus pictus. The sequence continues at coordinate 69,077,146 of CM050169.1, forward strand.
TGGTGGTCAACACCATTAACAACACTACAGCAACGTCAATACCAGTGATACAGCTAATTAGGCATCTGTTTTTTGGTTGCTTATGGCTGAATGTATGGTGTAGGGCAAAACATGTGCTGGGCTATTCCAACGAAATTGCTGATGCCCTTTCTCGTTCACAGTGGTCTCAATTCCAGCTATTGGCCCCAGAGGTGAAGGCACATGGAGAACACATCCCGTCACGGCTATGGGAGCTTGGAGGAGAGAGAAAGCCTCACTGGTCAGAAGATCTTTTGCACCGTCAACATGGAGCGGTTACACGAAGGTATGGGAGTGGAAGAAGTTGGTCGTGTTGGCTGGTGGGGTTGCCACATAATAAAGGATGAAAGGTATATTTTTGTGGTAACTGCTCAGATGCAAGGAAGCCGGGGAGTCGGCGGCATCTTCTGTCAGGCGTCAGGTGATTGCCCTTGCTTTCATGTTAAAGCTAGCCGGGCTTAGGGACCTGACGAAAGAGTTTATGGTAAGGCGGGTCGTGCAAGGTATGTTCTATGGGGAACATAGTCACAACAGGAAACGTCTCATTACCTTCTCGGTGTTGATAAGGTTATGCTCGGTGCTTGGTGGAGTTTGTACCACCGCCTACGAATTCTTGCTTTTCAAAACGGCTTTCACATTAGCTTTTTTTGGAGCATTTTGGATCAGTGAACTGATGTCTGCACAAAAGCATACATCGGGTGCCCGTACAAATTGTAGATGTCTGTCATTAAGGTGACAGGGTAATGTTGTGGTTGCGTAGCACCAACTTGGAAAAGGGAAAGAGGTCAGACTGTAAAGAGTGGGAAAGGACTGCTGCCCCTTTGAGTGTTTGCGGAGTTACCTGCTGTTACGCACAGGGGTACCGGGTTCCCTATTGGTGCATGAAGATGGCATGGCACTCTCGCTTTTAGTTCTAAAGATTGCTGAAGCATGGAGTACAGAGTTTGGGCTTTAACCAATTGGAGTTTGATATCCATTCATTCCAGATAGGGGCTGCAATGGAGGCTGCTCGCTTAGGCTTACCAGCGAGACAAATAAAAGAATTGGGAGATGGGAATCCAGATGCTACATGACTTATGTGCGACCAGCAGCAGTTGACAGCTGGACGCGATGGACAGTCTAACTCTGTCTTTGTTGTTAACAGATTGTCAGAAACAGCTGTGGATTATCGGGCACTTGTATGTGCATTGGGCGATTTACCGCAGGTACAAGGTAGGATCCACAAGTGGGCGTTCCGGATGAGGTCATGCAGGTAGGGTGGATCGGACCCGGGGATTGCTATGGTTGCAAGTGGCCGAGCTGTTGGATGCTTACGCTCGCCGTTGGGGTCATCCATCTTTCATCCTGATTCATGCCGGCGGAAATGACTTGGGCTCAGTCCTGATGAAGAAGATGATGAAGGACATGAAGAGGGACTTATTGAGGTGGGTGGATAAGTATAGTAGTGTCTTCATCATCTGGTTGGAAATGATCAGGAGAAGGGTGTGGAGAAGTGCCAGGAATCCTGTAAGCTTGGAGAAGGCTAAGGTAAACAGGTTAATGTCCAGCTTTATGAGGAAGAAGGGGTTCATGGCACTTCATCACACGGAATTCACAGACTATGATTCAGGCCTCTTTTTTAGGTCAGATGGAATATACTTAACATATGTGGGGTTAGAAGTTATGATGTTGGTTTTTCGGGAGGGCATTCAGTGGGCCTAAGCTATAAAAAGGGGGGATCGCGGACGCGTAAGGCATATCTCGACTGCTCTGTGACGGGTGGGGGAGTCGCCTGGGCCAGGTTGTGAAGTATGGGGTCCTTTACCCCCCCTTGCCTTAAGGGTGTGATCAACGAAAGGGGTAGGGCCCTGAGCGTCTGCTAAGGGCATGAGGTCATCACGTCTGGCCAGGATTCTCCTCCAAGTTGTTAGTTGGTATTTGTTATTTATTGGTATATAGTGTTCAATAAATATACAGCTGTGGCCTGTTTTAACCCCAACCTGGTTTCAGTGTTGAATTTGGGGTCCCATTGGTATGAGTCAAGTTATGTTAGTGTTAGGCCTAGTAGGTGACACTAGGTTCTCCTTGGGTCATGATAATATAAATGCCACCTTAGTTCAATTATTTTGAACAGTGACCTTAAATTATTTTTTTCAGAACTCTACCTTGTGTCCCACTATTTGGAAGCACTACTTATACCATTGATATTGTATCAATAAATTATATTATTTATATGTCTATAACTCATGTCCCCTTGTTTTCTAAAGGAGACACTACCTGTTACATTTACTTTCGTCAGCTAAACATAATTTCCTACTTGTGTCTGGTAGTGTATAGGTCAACACACTTCCTGTTTGGAAATTTGCTAGAACTTTTTAATCATTTATCTGTATAAAATATTGCTATAACTTTGTAATTGTAATGTCTGTAGTTATATCTCAATTGACTGCCCCTTTATCTGTGTTGTTATTTGTACTCATCCTTTGCGCTGCTGCCTCTGCTGCAGAGCTTGTTTGACACTAAACAGTTGGTGGCCGCATCATCGTTTAGCATCAAACAAGCTCCAGAGCAGCGACAGCAGCGCAAAAGACGATTACAAATAACAACACAGATAAAGGGGCAGTCAAATTGACATATACTAAGAGAAACATCTAAGAAAAACTATTAGCAAGAATTAAAGGGATAGTATTCAAGCAATATTTCAAACAAAAGTAAATATCCAAACAGAAAGTGTATTGATCTATACACTACTAGACAGGAGTAGGAACAGGCTAACTAATCATTATTAATACTGTACTACTGTATAGTGGAGGGATTCTATAACTCTTTTGCCTACAATCACATATAACAGTTGTCAAACTGGGAGACGTCGTCACGCTTTGCGAGCTCATCGTTCGCGAGCCTTGTGAAGCGTGGCGAACCGTTAACGCATAGGACTTAGCCAATGAGCGCCAAAGGCGCATATCGCTGCGAGCTTCACAAAGCGAGACGAGCCGTTAGACCGTAGCACTAAGCCGAGGCGAGTCTCGCAAAGCGGGGCGAGCCGTTATGCAGGACTTAGAAAAAAAAATATGAGACACACTAAGTACACCCCAAAAAATTACAAAAACATCACAGAAAGCATGGGTCAGCAGCCAGGACCTCTGTGAGTAAGGTGGAACGCAAAATCTATCTCGATTTAGACGATTTTTGCCACTCCAGACCGCGCGAAACACTGCAAAACGTGTAGCACTTTACACATCACGCTACGACCTACAAGATACACTATTACAAGAGCCGGAAAATGCTCATGCAGAGCCGTTAAACCGTAGCACTTAGCCGATGCGAGCCTTGCAAAGCGAGGCGAGCCGATAAAATGTGAGATGCAAGACTTAGAAAAAACTAAATACGAGACGTGGGACTTTACACATCACACTACCACCTACAAGATGCACTTTTACAAAAGCCTGAATATGCTCACAAAACGCGTACCACATTAATAACATTACGACTATACAATGCCGCTTTACACAATAAACCAACGGCTTTACCTCGCGCACGCAGCCTATTTAGAATGCAAACTTCAAACATTCATGACACTTTATAAGCAGGGCACTAACACTCAAAATGTATATTCTATGCAGACGCAAAATACAAACAAATTGTTAGCTCTTCAGCCTATTGCTCGCTGCATATATCAATTATAAATAATTAAAGTATATTAATTGATTTAAGAAATCATTCATTATTACTTAATTACATATACATAGAAATATATCTCTCTCTCAGAGGACCAAAAGTACACGACAGGAGAGGCTCGCAATGAGCGCCGAGGGTCCTCACAGTACAAAACGGTTTCAATTATGTGTCAAACAGCATTCCCATGGCTTCAAATTGTATTGCCCCGTCATTTTTGAAGGGCAAGTCGCTAGTATGTTAAATATTTTAAAACAGTGGCACATACCTGCTCTTTTCTATTCTGTTGTACATTGGTATTTCTGGGGGAGTTTCCTTTTTAACTTCATACTTGAAATAACTGCAATATAATTCAGAGTATAAATAACATGCTGGATTGTAGAGTTCCAGGCATAACAGATAATATAATGAGCATGTTAAAAGGAACATGATGATTATAAAACTTTTAACATTATTTTTTATCTTAGCAAAAAAATTAATCATTAGCATATGATTACCTATAATGGTTCCTTTTTATTTTGATTAACCACATATCTAATCAGCTGGTTCAGATTGGTGAGCAATTAACTAAATAGAGCTGAGCTGACATATTATATATATATACAGTATATATATATATATATATATATATATATATATATATATATATATACACACACACTGTTTATCTGCTAAGGTATTGCTTCAGTGGAAGCTAGGCATATTTTGTTTAGTTTTTTTATTTTTGTATTACTGGTTAAAACCCAGAGGAGACTGCTAGCTTGTCACATGTGGTGTTAGACGTGAGTTTAACATGGAGGAACTTGTGAAAACCCTGAAACATTCCACTGCATGACAACAAGAGACTACATAAAACAAAGAGGGAAAGAAGAAAAGCCAAAAAGTTTGGTACAGTAATAAGGAGAAAAGCTTTTGAGGAGGCTTTAGCTGCCAGTCAGGCTGAGGAAAGAAGAATTATTTGCTTTACAGAATTGTCCCTTCAGATGATGAGGCTTTGGAGCAACTTCTAGTCCCTAAATAAAAAGAAAGAAAGCCCTAGATTTTCTCATCAAAACCTGCTTGGAGAACATATCCAAGTTCTATAAATGGCCAGGTATACATGAAGAAGTGGCTCAGTATTATTAATCATTAGCATATGATTACCTATAATGGTTCCTTTTTATTTTGATTAACCACATATCTAATCAGCTGGTTCAGATTGGTGAGCAATTAACTAAATAGAGCTGAGAAGACATATTATATATATATACAGTATATATATATATATATATATATATATATATATATATATATATATATATATATATACACACACACTGTTTATCTGCTTAGGTATTGCTTCAGTGGAAGCTAGGCATATTTTGTTTAGTTTTTTTATTTTTGTATTACTGGTTAAAACCCAGAGGAGACTGCTAGCTTGTCACATGTGGTGTTAGACGTGAGTTTAACATGGAGGAACTTGTGAAAACCCTGAAACATTCCACTGCATGACAACAAGAGACTACATAAAACAAAGAGGGAAAGAAGAAAAGCCAAAAAGTTTGGTACAGTAATAAGGAGAAAAGCTTTTGAGGAGGCTTTAGCTGGCAGTCAGCTATTATTTGCTTTACAGAATTGTCCCTTCAGATGATGAGGCTTTGGAGCAACTTCTAGTCCCTAAATAAAAAGAAAGAAAGCCCTAGATTTTCTCATCAAAACCTGCTTGGAGAACATATCCAAGTTCTATAAATGGCCAGGTATACATGAAGAAGTGGCTCAGTATTGTGTATCTTGTCAAGAAAGCCAGAAGACGGCACCTTGACCCAAACTACAGGCCCTGTTGATACAATAGTTAAGGAGTCTTTTTAGAGGATGGCTGGCTATGGGAGAGGAGGGAGGCAGAGGGAGAGAGAGGGACGGAGAGCACACATAGTGCATGGAGAGGATACAGAAAGAGACAGAGGGCACAGAGAGAGCACATGTACACAGAGAGGGTGCACAGAGAGAGAGGGCTCACAGAGAGAAAAGGCGCATGGAGAGGCAAAGGGCACACAGAGAGAGGGAGAGGTGCACAGAGACAGCACAGAAAGAGATAGCGCAGACAATTGAACATAACATATGACACCGTGATTTATGATAGGCAAGTTACTAGTAAAACATAATAAAAAGCAAATTAACTTGGTGCCATTATTCATATTATTACAAATGTTTTAAAAATGTTTTCTGTCCATATCGATTCTTAAAATATGTTGCTTACGCTAACTTTACAGTATTTAAAATAAGAATGCAGGCTCAGCTTTATAAAAACATCAGGAACTGCTTTAATAGTGGTTGTAATCCATAACAGGTTCAAAAGATGTACATTCAAACATGAGCTGACAACACTCTGCGACAGTCTGTATCTTCTGGACTCTGTATAAATTACCACAGACAAGTCCTCATCTGCAAGGCATCACAACATCCACTTCAGTCACACAGCCATATTACCTCCCTTTCTTTAGGAGTATATGTCCTCAAGATGTCACCTTCTTTTTCTTTACTGTTGATGTCTTCCAGATGTCACCTTCCTTTTTCTTAGGAACTTACCGTATATCTTATCTAAGACATCCACCACACCAGTATCTCCATTACACCTCTTTCCATGTAACTGAACTCTCAACTGCCTAACTCTGACACATATGTAAATCTCCTCAGAGTCACTTACTAGCTGGGTTACCTTCCTGAACCTTGAAGGGTAGCTATAATCTCTGGGACTCTGACACATATGTAAATCTTCTTCTCAGAGTCACTTAATAGCTTTGTTACCTTCCTTTCCTGCCGTCCATCACACAACATTCAAAACTGTTTAACACTTCATGGACCAAACATGCAGCACAAAGAATCAAACATCACAAGTCAATCACACATAGAGAAGCAACATAGCATAACATGCAGTAATTAACATTACATAACATAATATAACTCAGCATAACATAACATACAGTAACTAACATTAAATAACTATAAACAGACTTAGCCCAGTCCCACACCACCGGATCACATGAGTCCCAAGGAAAGGGGTAGGGCCCTGCTCAGGGCGTTAGGTCATCACGTCTGGCCAGGATTCTCCTCCAAGTTGTTAGTTGGTATTTGTTATTTATTAGTATATAGTGTTCAATAAATATACAGCTGTGGCCTGTTTGAACCCCAACCTGGTTTCAGTGTTGAATTTGGGGTTCCATTAGTATTGGTAAAGTTATGTTAGTGTTAGGCCTAGTAGGTGACACTAGGTTCTCCCTGGGTCATGATAATATAAATGCCACTTTTGTTAAATTATTTTCAACAGTGACCATAAATGATTTTTTTTTTAGAACTTTACCTTGTGTCCCACTATTTGGGAGCACTACTTATACCATTGGGATTGTATCAATAAATTATATTATTTATATGTCTACTAGCGACTTGCCCGTCAAAAATGAAGGGGCAATAAAAAAGTGTTGAAATGCTGTTTGTCACACAATGTGAGTGTACTGTGTGCCTCAACTATATAGACCCCTATAACACACTAATGAACGCATGTAATAACACTATAAGTGGCATGAGGGTCATCCAGGACCCTCATGACACAAAGTGTAAGCACTACACCATTTTAACCCGGTCTCTTATGGGGGTCTATACAGATAGGGGTATGTATTTTAGATAGATACGATTTATTGTATATTAGATAGATTGGGGGATGTATGTTAGATAGATAGGGTGTATTGTATTTTATTTGTATTGTATTGTATATGTATTTCCTTTTCAGGTGTGTAATTTTTTTTAATTTTTTTGTAGTGGGAAGTGGGGGTTGTAATATATATATTTTATTTTCTGTAATGTTCCTTTTTTATTTTTTGTGACTTTTTTGTGTTTTTTTTTATTTTCTGTAACGTATATTTTTTTTTTGTGACAGGTTTTTTAGTTTCTGTAATTAGAGTGGTGGGGGGTTATTAGTGGGTAGGTAGGTAGTGTAGGTAGGTAGTGTAGGTGTTAATTGGTTAGGGTAGAGGGGGGTTAGTTTAGATTTATTTGGTTTATTGGGGGGTATAGTGCAGTGTAGTGTTTGTACTTAGTGCCATGAGAGTCCTTGAGGACCGTCATGGCACTTATGTGGTTAATGTTAGGGTTGTAACTGCCCCATAAGGGTCGTAATATACCCTTATGGGACTGATAGGGTTAAATAGAGGCTTATGAGGGTCTGTATTGACCTCCATTAGTGACAGGGTTATTTATTGGCTTATGGGGGTCTGTATTGACCCCCATGAGTTACAGGGTTAATTAGGGGTTTATGGGGGTTTGTATTGACCCTCATGAGTGACGGGGTTAATTAAGTGCTTATGGGTGTCTGTATTGACCCCCATAAGTGACAGGGTTAATTAAGGGTTTATGGGGGGTCTGTATTGACCCCCATGAGTGACAGAGTTAATGTATTATGGGGGTCAGTATTGACCAACATGAGTGCCAGGGTTATTTAGTGGCTTATGAGGGCCTGTATTGACCCCCATGAGTGACATAGTTAATTATGGGTTTATGGGGGTCTGTATTGTATTGACCGCCATTAGTGACCGGGTGAATTAAGTGCTTATAGGGGTCTGTATTGACCCCCATGAGTGACAGGGTTAATTAGGAGCTTATGGGGTCTGTATTGACCACCATGAGTGACGGGGTTAATTAAGTGCTTATGGGGGTGTGTATTTACCCCATGTGTGACAGAATTAATTATGTGCTTATGGGGGTCTGTATTGACTCCCATGAGTGACAGGATTAATTAAGTGCTTACGGGGGTCTGTATTGACCCACATGAGTGACAGAATAAATTTGGAGTTTATGGGTGTCTGTATTGACCCCCGTGAGTGAGGGGGTTAATGAAGTGCTTATGGGGGTCTGTATTGACCCCCCTGAGTGATAGGGTTAATTAGGAATGTATGAGGTCTGTATTGACACCTGTGAGTGAGGGGGTTAATTAAGTGCTTATGGGGGTCTGTATTGACTCCCATGCGTGACAGGGTTAATTAAGTGCTTATGGGGGTCTGTATTGACTCCCATGAGTGACAAGGTTAATGAAGTACTTATGGGGGTCTGTATTGACCTCCATCAGTGATAGGGTAAATTAGGAATTTATGAGGTCTGTATTGACCCCGTGAGTGAGGGGGTTAATGAAGTGCTTATGGGTGTCTGTATTGACCCCCATAAGTGACAGGGTAAATTAAGGGTTTATGGGGGGTCTGTATTGACCCCCATGAGTGACAGAGTTAATTAATGTATTATGGGGGTCAGTATTGACCAACATGAATGCCAGGGTTATTTATTGGCTTATTGGAGCCTGTATTGACCTACATGAGTGACATAGTTAATTATGGGTTTATGGGGGTCTGTATTGTATTGACCCCCATTAGTGACCGGGTGAATTAAGTGCTTATAGGGGTCTGTATTGACCCCCCATGAGTGACAGGGTTAATTAGGAGCTTATGGGGTCTCTATTGCCCCCCCATGAGTGACAGGGTTAATTAAGTGCTTATGGGGGTGTGTATTTACCCCATGCATGACAGGGTTAATTAAGTGCTTATGGGGGTCTGTATTGACTCCCATGAGTGACAGGGTTAATTAAGTGCTTACGGGGGTCTGTATTGACCCACATGAGTGACAGAATAAATTTGGAGTTAATGGGTGTCTGTATTGACACCCATGATTGACAAGGTTAATGAAGTACTTATGGGGGTCTGTATTGACCTCCATGAGTGTTAGGGTTAATTAGGAATTTATGAGGTCTGTATTGACCCCCGTGAGTGAGGGGGTTAATGAAGTGCTTATAGGGGGTCTGTATTGACCCCCCTGAGTGATAGGGTTAATTAGGAATGTATGAGGTCTGTATTGACCCCCATGAGTGAGGGGGTTAATTAAGTGCTTATGGGGGTCTGTATTGACTCCCATGCGTGACAGGGTTAATTAAGTGCTTATGGGGGTCTGTATTGACTCCCATGATTGACGGGGTTAATTAAGTGCTTATGGGGGTCTGTATTGACTCCCATGCGTGACAGGGTTAATTAAGTGCTTATAGGGGTCTGTATTGACCCCCATGAGTGACAGGGTTAATTAGGAGCTTATGGGGTCTGTATTGCCCCCCATGAGTGACGGGGTTAATTAAGTGCTTATGGTTGTCTGTATTGACGCCCAGGAGTGACAGGGTTATTTATTGGCTTATGGGGGTCTGTATTGACCACCATGAGTGACAGGGTTAATTAAGTGCTTATGGGGTTGTGTATTTACCCCATGCGTTACAGGGTTCATTAAGTGCTTATGGGGGTCTGTATTGACTCCCATGAGTGAAAGGGTTACCATTTTGTTTCCCTGGGTGATACTGGATGGTGAAATCAAATGGTTGTAGTGCCAAGCTCCATCTCAGTAGTCTAGCGTTGTCCCCTGACACCCGGTTTAGCCACACCAACGGGTTGTGATCTGTGAGCAAGGCAAAATGTTGGCCATATAAGTAGGGCTGTAGTTTCTTGAGGGCCCACACCACCGCCGGGCATTCCTTTTCGATGGCAGCATAGCTTACTTCCCTGGGTTTTAGTTTCCGACTTAAGTAAGCGACTGGATGCTCGCCGCCATCGGCCCCAACTTGGCTCAGCACTGCTCCCAATCCAAACATAGAAGCGTCTGTATGAACGAGAAAGCGTTTAGTGGGATCGGGAGCGGCCAGTACAGGGGCATGAATTAGGGCAGTTTTCAGTTCTTGAAATGCCTTCTCACACTCTGGGCTCCAGGTCACTACTTTAGGTAAGTTCTTTTTGGTGAGGTCAGTAAGGGGCTTGGCTAGGGCACTATAATCAGGTACAAATTTACGGTAATACCCGGCGGTCCCTAGAAAAGCTAAAACCTGAGTTTTCGTACGAGGGGTTGGCCACTTAGCTATGGCCTCTATCTTAGCGGGTTCTGGCTTTTGCCGCCCACTACCCACCCTGTGGCCTAAGTACTGCACTTCGGCCATCCCTACGTGGCACTTGCTGGGTTTTAACGTGAGACCTGCCTCCCTGATGCAGTCGAGAATGGCTCCTATATGGGTCAAGTGCTCGTCCCAGGAGTTGCTAAATATTGCTATGTCATCGCATCATAGGCGCAAGCATACTCCGGGATCCGTCCAGTAACCGGTCCACCATCAGCTGAAACGTAGCCAGCGCATTCTTCATCCCGAATGGCATTACCTTGAATTGGTATAGCCCAAACGGGGTGACGAATGCAGACTTTGGGATGGCATCCTCGGCAAGTGGGATCTGCCAGTACCCTTTGCACAAGTCTATTATGGTGAGGTACTGGCCCCTGGCCATTTTATCTAAGAACTCATCGATTCGGGGCATGGGATAGGCATCTGAAATTGTTTTATCATTAAGTTTCCGGTAGTCGACGCAGAAGCGGTTAGTTCCGTTCCGCTTCGGTACCAGCACTACCGGAGAGGCCCATGGGCTATCTAAGTGTTCTATCACTCCTAGTTGTAACATTTCATCAATCTCCTTCCGCATATGATCTTTTACGGATTCGGGTATGCGGTAGGGGGTTTGTCGAAGAGGGTGTTACCCTGGGATTTCTACCCTGTGGTTAGCCAGCGGGGTATACCCGGGCTGGTTGGAGAAGGTATCCCCTTTTTCCCGGATCAGCTCTAGTATTTGAGCTCGCTCTCTAGTGCTCAGCCTGTCTCCTAGCTGTACTTCCCCTAATTCGGTGTTGCTCCCCCTTGGGCTAATAAGTCTGGTAGGGGTAGATTATCCGGGTCCTCGGGGGCCGAGGCACATATGGCAGTTATTTCTTCGGTCCGCTCGTGATAGGGTTTCAGCATGTTAACGTGGAGCATGCGTCTACAGCCTGCTCCTGTACATGGGGCAATTATATAGGTGGTGTCACATACCTGTTCCACCACCTTATAAGGGCCTTGCCAGGAGGCCTGCAGTTTGTCATTTTGAACTGGCTTCAAGATTAACACCTTTTGTCCTATTTGAAAACTGCGGTCTCTGGCTCCCCTATCTGCGCTGTCGTTGCTGGGCCGCCTGGAGATTAGACCGTACCGTCTGGATTAGGGTCTCCAAGCGTTCCCTGAACTCTAGTACATATGGGACGATAGGGGTACCGTTACTGGTGACCGTTCCCTCCCAGTGTTCCCTAATGAGGTCTAAGGGACCCCGCACTCTCCTTCCAAATAGTAATTCGAATGGCGAGAACCCTGTGGACTCCTGGGGTACCTCTCGGTACGCGAAGAGCAGATGGGGAAGAAACCTTTCCCAGTCCTTCTGGGTATCCATGAAGGTACGGAGCATTTGCTTTAAGGTTCCATTGAACCGTTCACAGAGCCCATTGGACTGGGGGTGATACGCTGAGTTTACAATAGGTTTCACCCCACATGTTCTCCATAACTGATGAGTGACTTCGGCCGTGAATTGGGTACCCTGATCTGAGATAATCTCTTTGGGGAACCCCATTCTGGATAATATCCGGATTAGGGCATCTAATATAGTCTCCGCATGGATATTAGTTAGGGCTACGGCCTCTGGGTACCGGGTGGCATAGTCTACTACGGTTAGTATATACTTCTTCCCTGACGGGCTGGGTTTTGCTAGGGGTCCGATTATATCTACTGCCACTCTGCTGAAGGGCTCATCTATTATGGGTAGGAAGTGCATTTTTGCCTTGTACCGGTCCCCTCTCTTCCCTACTCTCTGGCATGTGTCACAAGTTTGGCAATACTGCCGAATATCTTTGGAGGCCCCTGGCCAAAAGTTTTGGGTCAAACGATGCTTCTTCCTACTGACGCCTAGATGTCCTGATAAAGGGATGTCATGGGCAATACGTAGTAATTCTTGCCTATACTTTCGGGGCACGACTAATTGTGTGAGGGTCATGGGTACAGATCCTGCTACTACCTTCTCAGCATATCTATACAATAATCCTTTCTCCCAAGCGTATCTTTCCCCCTCCAACCCTGCCTGATTCTGTGTAACCCTATCCCGGTATACCTGCAGGGACGGGTCGGTGACTACTTCAGTACCAAACTCTAAGGGGGGATCCCAGGGGACGAAAGGTGGGTCAGTACTATTACTTACCGGAGCCTCAGAGTGTTCAGAAGATGCGGTGGTGCGGGCCTGCTGCCGTGTTACCACGGGTAGCGCTTCCTGCGCGGGGGGCTGAGAAACAAAAGCGGAGGTCAGCTCCCCCAAGTCGTTACCCAGGATGACATCAGCTGGTAAGTCCTGCATGAGGCCTACTTCCACAATCCCCGACCCCGCTCCCCAATCCAAATGTACTTTAGCAGTGGGAATTTTGTAAATCGCTCCCCCTGCCACCCGGACTGCCACATATTCTCCAGTGAGCTGGTGCTTGGGGACTAGGTGATTGCGAACCAGGGTTATGGTGGCCCCAGAATCACGCAGACCCTGAAGGCGTTTTCCCTCTACATGTACCCCTTGGCGGTGTCCCTGTCGGTTGTCTGCAGCTGCTTGTACTGGGTTAACCTCGTGGAGGGTGCCCAAAGATTCTTCATTAGACCAGGTCCCGAAGAAAGGTTGTCGAGGCTCACTCTGGTAGCAGTGTACTGCTGCCCGGTTTGCAGGGGAATTAGTTGGAGTATTCCACGTGGAGCGGTTTCTGTTTCTGGTGCAGTCTCTCTGCATGTGGCCCTGCTGGTTACACGTGTGGCACCTGATGAAAGATCGGGCATTGTTGTACCGTGGAGGGGTTTGGTAGTTCCCACCACCCGGACGCAGTGCTGGGGTGGGGTTAATGGTGGGAGGTGGGTTAGCAGCTCCCAAGATGGACCGTGCATGTGCCTGCTGTGCCCTCCTGGCATCTTGGTACTCGTCTGCCCACCTGGCGGCTTCAGTTAAGATGCGTGTTTTCCGATCCCTCAGCCAGTTTTGTAAATCCGGGGTTAACCCCTGGAAGAATTGCTCCAGTAGCAGTAATTGTAGCATGTCCTCCACTGTGGTTGCTTGTGCGGCTTGTACCCAACCTTTGCCCGCCCTAGTTAAGCGGTGTGCCCACTCCATGTGAGTATCTTTCTCCGTCTTTCGGCTTTCTCGGAAACGCTGCCGGTATGCCTCCGGGGTAATTGCATACGTGTCCAGGATCGCCTGCTTTACTTTCTGGTAGTCTCTGCTATCCTCGTCTGGCATGGTGCGGTAGGCTTCTGCTGCCCGGCCAGCTAGCTCACCCACCAACAGGGTTACCTGGTCGGTGGCGTTGATCTCATGTAATTGGCATAACCTCTCAAAGTCATGCAAGTAGCCATCAATGTCTTCGGTCTCCACATAGTTTTTAAAAGCATGGTACGGGATTTTAGGCTTCCCCGGTACTATGTGTAGTGTGATTAGGGACCCCTCTCTGGACCTCCGGTCTGCCCGCTGCTTTCCCATTATGTATTCGTGGACATCTGCCATAATCCTTTCCAAGGTTTCTGTGGGAGGCGTACCTGGGAAAAAGTCCAGTCTGCTTTGGAGTTCTCTTCCAAACTCATTCTGTGTGCTTTCCGTAAGAGGTGCTGCAGCAGCTGCCCGGTCTCCCTCCATGAGTTCAACAATAAGGGTAGCTTTGGTTTTATTGCTGGCAATAATTCCCCTTGCTTCCAATAGCTCTTTTAGCGTGGCCCGTTTCAAGTTGGTATAGTCTGTCCCCATTCACTATCCGTTCGGGTATATTCACATACCCTTTCCTTTCGGTTCGATACGAAATAGCAAATTTCCCAAATGGCTGTAACTGCCGAACAACGGTTTGCTGAGAGGTTTGAATCCTGTCGCTGCCATCAAATGTAACGGAATTGGAACACGAATCCAATATCTCCGCTGGTATACGGTAAAATATCCAAGAAGCACTACAATCTCACCATCCCCGACCTCCCATATTGGACGACACTCCATTTGGGAGTCAAAGAAATACTGACTTTATTTTGTTATGTGCAGAAATATATATATACACATCTCTTCCCACAGGCAATACACATCCCCCATAGTTGGCCACACAATACACATAGAGGGACAATAGGTGGGTCACACCTCCCTGAGGCTACCTGGCTACTTTGATACAATCAGACATTGATTAGATCATCCTTCCCTTTGTTCTTATGTCTGAGAATGAAAACACTTTATACAATAGACTTCCTTATCTTATGAGGAGTCTCTGTAATAGTATTATCTATTATGCCAAGGTCTGCAATAGTCTGGGATAACATTCTGCAGAGCATAAACCAACATACACACAGTATAATAGTAGGATCATATTTTAACCATAATAATAACCATAAAACAGGGTAAAACAGTAATGGGTTCCGTTACAAAGTACTTACGGGGGTCTGTATTGACCTCCGTAAGTGATAGGGTTAATTAGGAATTTATAAGGTCTGTATTGACCCCCGTGAGTGAGGGGGTTAATGAAGTGCTTATGGGGGTCTGTATTGACCCCCCTGAGTGATAGGGTTAATTAGGAATGTATGAGGTCTGTATTGACCCCCGTGAGTGAGGGGGTTAATTAAGTGCTTATGGGGGTCTGTATTGACTCCCATGCGTGACAGGGTTAATTAAGTGCTTATGGGGGTCTGTATTGACTCACATGAGTGACAAGGTTAATGAAATACTTATGGGGGTCTGTATTGACCTCCATGAGTGATAGGGTTAATTAGGAATTTATGAGGTCTGTATTGACCCCCGTGAGTGAGGGGGTTAATGAAGTGCTTATGGGGGTCTGTATTGACCCCCATGAGTAATAGGGTTAATTAGGAATGTATGAGGTCTGTATTGACCCCCGTGAGTGAGGGGGTTAATTAAGTGCTTATGGGGGTCTGTATTGACTCCCATGCGTGACAGGGTTAATTAAGTGCTTATGGGGGTCTGTATTGACTCCCATGAGTGACAGGGTTAATTAAGTGTTTATGTGGGTCTTTATTGACCCCTATGAGTGACAGGGTAAATTAGGGATTGATGGGGTCTGTATTGACCCCGATGAGTGAGGGGGTTAATTAAATGCTTATGGGGGTCTGTATTGACCCCCATGAGTGACAGGGTTAATTGATTATGGGGGTGTGTATTGATCCCCATGTGTGACAGGGTTAATTAAGTGCTTATGGGGGTCTGTATTTACCCCCATGAGTGACAGGGTTAATTAAGTGATTACGGGGGTCTGTATTGACCCCCATGAGTGACAGGGTTAATTAGGGGTTTATGGGTGTCTGTATTGACCCCCATGAGTGACAAGGTTAATTAAGTGCTTATGGGGGTCTGTATTGACATCCATGAGCGACAGGGTTATTTATGGGTTCATGGGGGTCTGTATTGACCCTCATTAGTGACTGGGTGAATTAAGTGCTTATAGGGGTCTGTATTGACCCCCATGAGTGACAGGGTTAATTAGGAGCTTATGGGGCTTGTATTGCCCCCCAGGAGTGACAGGGTTATTTATTGGCTTATGGGGGTCTGTATTGACCCCCATGAGTGACAGTGTTAATTAAATGCTTATGGGGGGGTGTATTGAAACCCCATGTGTGACAGGGTTAATTAAATGCTTTTGGGGTCTGTATTGACCGCCATGCGTGACAGGGTTAACTAAGTGCTTATGGGGGTCTGTATTGACTCCCATGAGTGATGGGGTTGATTAAGTGTTTATGGGGGTCTGTATTGACCCCCATGAGTGAGTGACAGGGTTATTTATTGGCTTATGGGGGTCTGAATATTGACTCCCATGAGTGACAGGGTTAATTAAGTGCTTACAGGGGTCTGTATTGTTCCCCAAAAGTGACAGGGTAAATTAGGGGTTTATGGGTGTCTGTATTGACCACCATGAGTGACAAGGTTAATTAACTGCTTATGGGGGTCTGTATTGACCCTCATGCGTGACAGGGTTAATTAAGTGCTTATGGGGGTCTGTATTGACCCCCATGAGTGACACGGTTAATTAAGTGCTTATGGAGGCCTGTATTGAACCTCATGAGTGACAGGGTTAATTAAGTACTTATGGGGGTGTGTATTGACCCCCCATGCCTGACAGGGTTAATTAAGAGCTGATGGGGGTCTGTATTAACCCTCATGAGTGACAGGGTTAATTAAGTGCTTACGGGGGTCTGTATTTACCCCCATGAGTGACAAGGTTAATTAAGTGCTTATAGTGGTCTATATTGACCCTAATGCGTGACAGGGTTAATTAAGTTCTTATGGGGTTCTGTATTGACCCCCATGAGTGACAGGGTTATTTATTGGCTTATTGGGGTCTGTATTGACCCCCATAGATGACATGGGTAATTATGGGTTTATGGGGGTCTGCATTGAACCCTATTAGTGACCAGGTGAATTAAATGATTATAGGGGTCTGTATTGACCCCCATGAGTGACAGGGTTAATTAGAAGCTTATGGGGCCTGTATTGACCCCCATGAGTGACAGGGTTAATTAAGTGCTTATGGTT
Source organism: Discoglossus pictus (assembly GCA_027410445.1). NCBI lineage: Eukaryota > Metazoa > Chordata > Amphibia > Anura > Alytidae > Discoglossus > Discoglossus pictus. The sequence goes on from CM050169.1 coordinate 69,094,245, forward strand.
GTCTGTATTGACCCCCAGGAGTGACAGGGTTATTTATTGGCTTATGAGGGTCTGTATTGACCCTCATGAGTGCCGGGATAATTAAATGCTTATGGGGGGATGTTTTCACCCCCATGCGTGACAGGGTTAATTAAATGCTTATGGGGGTCTGTATTGACTCCCATGAGTGACGGGGTTAATTAAGTGTTTATGGGGATCTGTATTGATCCCCATGAGTGACAGGGTTATTTATTGGCTTATGGGGGGGTGTATTGACCCCCATAGATGACATGGGTAATTATGGGTTTATGGGGGTCTGCATTGAACCCTATTAGTGACCAGGTGAATTAAATGATTATAGGGGTCTGTATTGACCCCCATGAGTGACAGGGTTAATTAGAAGCTTATGGGGCCTGTATTGACCCCCATGAGTGACAGGGTTAATTAAGTGCTTATGGTTGTCTGTATTGACCCCCAGGAGTGACAGGGTTATTTATTGGCTTATGAGGGTCTGTATTGACCCTCATGAGTGCCGGGATAATTAAATGCTTATGGGGGGATGTTTTCACCCCCATGCGTGACAGGGTTAATTAAGTGTTTATGGGGATCTGTATTGATCCCCATGAGTGACAGGGTTATTTATTGGCTTATGGGGGGGTGTATTGACCCCCATAGATGACATGGGTAATTATGGGTTTATGGGGGTCTGCATTGAACCCTATTAGTGACCAGGTGAATTAAATGATTATAGGGGTCTGTATTGACCCCCATGAGTGACAGGGTTAATTAGAAGCTTATGGGGCCTGTATTGACCCCCATGAGTGACAGGGTTAATTAAGTGCTTATGGTTGTCTGTATTGACCCCCAGGAGTGACAGGGTTATTTATTGGCTTATGAGGGTCTGTATTGACCCTCATGAGTGCCGGGATAATTAAATGCTTATGGGGGGATGTTTTCACCCCCATGCGTGACAGGGTTAATTAAATGCTTATGGGGGTCTGTATTGACTCCCATGAGTGACGGGGTTAATTAAGTGTTTATGGGGATCTGTATTGATCCCCATGAGTGACAGGGTTATTTATTGGCTTATGGGGGGGTGTATTGACCCCCATGCGTGAAAGGGTTAATTAAGTGCTTACAGGGGTCTGTACTGACCCCCAAGAGTGACAGGGTAAATTAGGGGTTTATGGGTATCTGTATTGACCACCATGAGTGACAAGGTTAATTAACTGCTTATGGGGGTCTGTATTGACCCTCATGCATGACAGGGTTAATTAAGTGCTTATGGGGGTCTGTATTGACCCCCATGAGTGACACGGTTAATTAAGTGCTTATGGGGGCCTGTATTGACCCCCATGAGTGACAGGGTTTATTAAGTACTTATGGGGGGGGTGTATTGACCCCCCATGCCTGACAGGGTTAATTAAGTGCTGATGGGGGTCTGCATTGACCCCCATGAGTGACAAGGTTAATTAAGTGCTTATAGGGGTCTATATTGAACCTCATGCGTGACAGGGTTAATTAAGTTCTTATGGGGGTCTGTATTGACCCCCATGAGTGACAGGGTTTTTTATTGGCTTATTGGGGTCTGTATTGACCCCCATAAGTGACATGGGTAAATATGGGTTTATGGGGGTCTGTATTGACCCCCATTAGTGACCAGGTGAATTAAGTGATTATAGGGGTCTATATTGACCCCCATGAGTTACAGGGTTAATTAGAAGCTTATGGAGCCTGTATTGACCCCCATGAGTGACGGGGTTAATTAAGTGCTTATGGTTGTCTTTATTGACCCCCAGGAGTGACAGGGTTATTTATTGGCTTATGAAGGTCTGTATTGACCCCCATGAGTGCCGGGGTAATTAAATGCTTATGGGGGGTGTTTTGACCCCCATGCGTGACAGGGTTAATTAAATGCTTATGGGGGTCTGTATTGACTCCCATGAGTGACGGGGTTAATTAAGTGTTTATGGGGATCTGTATTGACCCCCATGAGTGACAGGGTTATTTATTGGCTTATGGGGGTCTGTATTGACCCCCATGAGTGACAGGATTAATTAAGTGCTTTCAGGGGTCTGTATTGACCCACATGAGTGACAGGGTAAAAAGGGGGTTTATGGGTGTCTGTATTGACCCCCATGAGTGACAAGGTTAATTAAGTGCTTATGGGGGTCTGTATTGACCCTCATGAGTGACAGGGTTAATTAAGTGCTTATGAAAGTCTGTATTGACCGCCATGAGTGACACGTTAATTAAGTGCTTATGGGGGTCTGTATTGACCCCCATGAGTGATAGGGTTAATTAGGGATTTATAGTGTCTGTATTGACCCGCGTGAGTGACAGGGTTAATTAAGTGCTTATGGGTGTCTGTATTGACTCCCATGAGTGACGGGGTTAATTAAGTGTCTATGTGGGTCTGTATTGACCCCCATGAGTGACAAGGTTAATTAAGTGCTTATGGGGGTCTGTATTGACCCTCATGAGTGACAGGGTTAATAAAGTGCTTACAGGGGTCTGTATTGACCCCCATGAGTGACAAGGTTAATTAAGTGCTTATGGGGGTCTGAATTGACCCTCATGAGTGACAGGGTAAATTAAGTGCTTATGGGGGTCTGTATTGACCCCCATAAGTGACAGGGTTATTTATTGGCTTATGGGGGTCTGTATTGACCCCCATAACTGACATGGTTAATTATGGGTTTATGAGGGTCTGTATTGACCCCCATTAGTGACAGGGTGAATTAAGTGCTTATAGGGGTCTGTATTGACCCCCATGAGTGACAGGGTTAATTAGGAGCTTATGGGGCCTGTATTGACCCCCATGAGTGACGGGGTTAATGAAGTGCTTATGGTTGTCTGTATTGACCCCAATGAGTGACAAGGTTAATTAAATGCTTATGGGGGTCTGTATTGACCCTCATGAGTGACAGGGTTAATTAAGTGATTATGGGAGTCTGTATTGACCGCCATGAGTGACAAGTTAATTAAGTGCTTATGGGCGTGACAGGGTTAGTTAAATGCATATGGGGTCTGTATTCACCGCCATGGGTGACAGGGTTAATTAGGTGCTTATGGGGGTCTGTATTGACTCCAATGAGTAACTGGGTTAATTAAGTGTTTATGGGGGTCTGTATTGACCCCCATGAGTGACAGGGTTATTTATTGGCTTATGGGGGTCTGAATATTAACCCCCATGAGTGACAGGGTTAATTAAGTGCTTACAGGGGTCTGTATTGACCCCCATGAGTGACAGGGTAAATTAGGGGTTTATGGGTGTCTGTATTGACCCCTATGTGAGACAAGGTTAATTAAGTGCTTATGGGGGTCTGTATTGACCCTCATGTGTGACAGGGTTAATTAAGTGCTTATGGGGGGTCTGTATTGACCCCCATGAGTGACACGGTTAATTAAGTGCTTATGGGGGTTTGAATTGACCCCCATGAATGACAGGGTAAATTAGGCATTGATGGGGTCTGTATTGACCCCCGTGAGTGAGGGGGGTTAATAAAGTGCTTATGGGGGTCTGTATTGACTCCCATGAGTGACAGGGTTAACTAAGTGTTTATGGGGGTCTATATTGACCCCTATAAATGACAGGGTTAATTATGGATTTATAAGTTCTGTATTGACCCCCATGAGTGAGGGGGTTAATTAAGTGCTTATGGGGTCTGTATTGACCCCCAGGAGTGACAGGGTTATTTATTGGCTTATGGGGGTCTATATTGACCCCCATGAGTGACAAGGTCAATTAAGTGCCTATGGGGGTGTGTATTGACCCCCATGTGTGATAGGGTTAATTAAGTGCATATGGGGGTCTGTATTGACCCCCATGAGTGACAAGGTTAATTAAGTGCTTAAGGGGGTCTATATTGACCCCATAAGTGAAATGGGTTAATTAGGGGCTTATGGGTGTCTGTATTGACCCCCATGAGTGACAAGGTTAATTAAGTGCTTATGGGAGTCTGTATTAAGCCTCATGCGTGACAGGGTTAATTAAGTGCGTAAGGGGGTCGGTATTGACACCTATGAGTGACAGGGTTAATTAAGTGCTTATGGGGGTCTGTATTGACCCCCAGGCGTGACAGGGTTAATTAAGCACTTATGGGGGTCTGTATTGACTCCCATGAGTGGCGGGGTTAATTAAGTGTTTATGGGGGTCTGTATTGACCCCTATGAGTATCTAGGTAAATTAAGTAATTACGGGGGTCTGTATTGACCCTTAGGCATGACAGGGTTAATTAAGTGCTTATGGGGGTCGGAATTGACACTCATGCGTGACAGGGTTAATTAGGGATTTATGGGGTCTGTATTGACCCCCATGAGTGAAAGGGGTTAATTAAGTGTTTATGGACGTCTGTATTGATCCCCATGAGTGACAGGGTTAATTGGCGATTTATAAGTTCTGTATTGACCCCCATGAGTGAGGTGGTTAATTAAGTGCTTATGGGGGTCTGTATTGACCCTCCTGAGTAACAGGGTTAATTAAGTGCTTATGGGGGTCGGTATTGACCGCCATGCGGGACAGGGTTACTTAAGGGTTATTGCAGGTCTGGATTGACCCCCATGAGTGACAAGGTTAATTAGGTGCTTATGGGGCTCTGTATTGACTCTCATGAGTGACAGGGTTAATTAAATGTTTATGGGGTCTGTATTGACCCCTATGAGTGACAGGGTTAATTAGGGATTTATGGGGTCAGTATTGAACCCCATGAGTGAAGGGGTTAATTAAGTGCTTATGGGGATCTGTATTGACCCCCATGAGTGACGGGGTTAATTAAGTGCTTATGGTTGTCTGTATAGACCCCCAGGAGTGACAGGGTTAATTATTGACTTATGGGGGTCTGTATTGACCCCCATGAGTGAGAAGGTCAATTAAGTGCTTATGGGGGTCAGTATTGACCCTCCTGAGTGACGGGGTTAATTAAATGCTTATGGGGGTCGGTATGGACCGCCATGCGGTACAGGGTTAATTAAGGGTTATTGCAGGTCTGGATTGACCCCCACGAGTGACCAGGTTAATTAGGTGCTTATGGGGCTCTGCATTGACTCTCATGAGTGACAGGGTTAATTAAGTGTTTATGGGGGTCTGTATTGACCCCTATGAGTGACAGGGTTAATTAGGGATTTATGGGGTCTGTATTGAACCCCATGAGTGAAGGGGTTAATTAAGTGCTTATGGGGATCTGTATTGACCCCCATGAGTGACGGGGTTAATTAAGTGCTTATGGTTGTCTGTATAGACCCCCAGGAGTGACAGGGTTATTTATTGGCTTATGGGGGTCTGTATTGACCCCCATGAGTGAGAAGGTCAATTAAGTGCCTATGGGGGTGTGTATTGACCCCCATGTGTGAAAGGGTTAATTAAGTGCATTTGGGGGTCTGTATTGACCCCCATGAGTGACAAGGATAATTAAGTGCTTAAGGGGGTCTGTATTGACCCCCATGAGTGAAAGGGGTTAATTAGGGCTGATGGGTGTCTGTATTGACCCCCATGAGTGACAAGGGTAATTAAGTGCTTATGGGAGTCTGTATTAAGCCTCATGCGTGACAGGGTTAATTAAATGCGTAAGGGGGTCGGTATTGACATCTATGAGTGACAGGGTTAATTAAGTGCTTATGGGGGTCATTATTGACCCCAGGCATTACAGGGTTAATTAAGTGCTTATGGGGGTCTGTATTGACTCCCATGAGTGGCGGGTTTAATTAAGTGTTTATGGGGGTCTGTATTGACCCCTATGAGTAACAAGGTAAATTAAGTGATTACGGGGGTCTGTATTGACCCTCATGCATGACAGGGTTAATTAAGTGCTTATGGGGGTCGGTATTGACACCTATGCGTGACAGGGTTAATTAAGTGCTTATGGGGGTCTGTATTGATTCCCATGAGTGACTGGGTTAATTAAGTGTTTATGGGGGTCTGTATTGACCCCCATGAGTGACAGGGTTAATTGGGGATTTATGGGGTCTGTATTGACCTCCATGAGTGAGGGGGTTAATTAAGTGCTTATGGGGGTCTGTATTGACTCCCATGAGTGACAGGGTTAATTAAGTGTTTATGGACGTCTGTATTGACCCCCATGAGTGACAGGGTTAATTGGCGACTTATAGGTGTCTGTATTAACACCTATGAGTGAGGGGGTTAATTAAGTGTTTATGGACGTCTGTATTGACCCCCATGAGTGACAGGGTTAATTAGGGGTTTATGTGTGTCTGTATTGACCCCCATGAGTGACAAGGTTAATTAAGTGCTTATGGGGGTCTGTACTGACCCTCATGCGTGACAGGGTTAATTAAGTGCTTATGGGGGTCTGTATTGACCCCCATTAGTTAGAGGGTTTATTAAGTGCTTATGGGGCTCTGTATTGACCCCCATGAGTGATAGGGTTAATTAGGGATTTATGGGGTCTGTATTGACCCCCATGAGTGACAGCGTTAATTAAGTGCTTATGTGGGTCTATATTGACCCCATGCATGACAGGGTTAATTAAGTGCTTATGGGGGTCTGTATTGACTCCCATGAGTGACGGGGTTAATTAAGTGTTTATGGACGTCTGTATTGACCCCCATGAGTGACAGGGTTAATTGGCGATTTATAAATTCTGTATTGACCCCCATGAGTGAGGTGGTTAATTAAGTGCTTATGGGGGTCTGCATTGACCCCCATGAGTGACAGGGTTAATTAATGTATTATGGGGGTCTATATTGACCCACATGAGTAACAGAGTTCATTATTTCCTTTTCTGGGTCTGTATTGACCCTCATGAGTGAGGTGGTTAATTAAGTGCTTATGGGGGTCTGTATTGACCCCCATGAGTGACGGGGGTTACTTAAGTGCTTATGGGGGTCTGTATTGACCCCCATTTGGGACAGGGTTAATTAAGGGTTAATGCGGGTCTGGATTGACCCCCATCAGTGACCGGGTTAATTAGGTGCTTATGGGGGTCTGTATTGACCCCCATGAGTAACAAAGTTCATTATTTGCTTATGGGGGTCTGTATTGACCCCCATGAGTTACATGATTAATTATGGGTTTATGGGTGTCTGTATTGACACCCATGATTGAGGGGGTTAATTAGGAGCTTATGGGGCCTGTATTGACCCCCACGAGGGACTGGGTTAATTAAGTGCTTATGGTTGTCTGTATTGACCCCCAGGAGTGACAGGGTTATTTATTGGCTTATGGGGGTCTGTATTAACCCCCTTGAGTGACAGGGTTAATTAAATGCTTATGGGGGGGTGTATTGACCCCCATGCGTGACAGGGTTAATTAAGTGCTTATGGGGGTCTGTATTGACTCCCATGAGTGGCGGGTTTAATTAAGTGTTTATGGGGGTCTGTATTGACCCCTATGAGTAACAAGGTAAATTAAGTGATTACGGGGGTCTGTATTGACCCTCATGCATGACAGGGTTAATTAAGTGCTTATGGGGGTCGGTATTGACACCTATGCGTGACAGGGTTAATTAAGTGCTTATGGGGGTCTGTATTGATTCCCATGAGTGACTGGGTTAATTAAGTGTTTATGGGGGTCTGTATTGACCCCCATGAGTGACAGGGTTAATTGGGGATTTATGGGGTCTGTATTGACCTCCATGAGTGAGGGGGTTAATTAAGTGCTTATGGGGGTCTGTATTGACTCCCATGAGTGACAGGGTTAATTAAGTGTTTATGGACGTCTGTATTGACCCCCATGAGTGACAGGGTTAATTGGCGACTTATAGGTGTCTGTATTAACACCTATGAGTGAGGGGGTTAATTAAGTGTTTATGGACGTCTGTATTGACCCCCATGAGTGACAGGGTTAATTAGGGGTTTATGTGTGTCTGTATTGACCCCCATGAGTGACAAGGTTAATTAAGTGCTTATGGGGGTCTGTATTGACCCTCATGCGTGACAGGGTTAATTAAGTGCTTATGGGGGTCTGTATTGACCCCCATTAGTTAGAGGGTTTATTAAGTGCTTATGGGGCTCTGTATTGACCCCCATGAGTGATAGGGTTAATTAGGGATTTATGGGGTCTGTATTGACCCCCATGAGTGACAGCGTTAATTAAGTGCTTATGTGGGTCTATATTGACCCCATGCATGACAGGGTTAATTAAGTGCTTATGGGGGTCTGTATTGACTCCCATGAGTGACGGGGTTAATTAAGTGTTTATGGACGTCTGTATTAACCCCCATGAGTGACAGGGTTAATTGGCGATTTATAAGTTCTGTATTGACCCCCATGAGTGAGGTGGTTAATTAAGTGCTTATGGGGGTCTGCATTGACCCCCATGAGTGACAGGGTTAATTAATGTATTATGGGGGTCTATATTGACCCACATGAGTAACAGAGTTCATTATTTCCTTTTCTGGGTCTGTATTGACCCTCATGAGTGAGGTGGTTAATTAAGTGCTTATGGGGGTCTGTATTGACCCCCATGAGTGACGGGGGTTACTTAAGTGCTTATGGGGGTCTGTATTGACCCCCATTTGGGACAGGGTTAATTAAGGGTTAATGCGGGTCTGGATTGACCCCCATCAGTGACCGGGTTAATTAGGTGCTTATGGGGGTCTGTATTGACCCCCATGAGTAACAAAGTTCATTATTTGCTTATGGGGGTCTGTATTGACCCCCATGAGTTACATGATTAATTATGGGTTTATGGGTGTCTGTATTGACACCCATGATTGAGGGGGTTAATTAGGAGCTTATGGGGCCTGTATTGACCCCCACGAGGGACTGGGTTAATTAAGTGCTTATGGTTGTCTGTATTGACCCCCAGGAGTGACAGGGTTATTTATTGGCTTATGGGGGTCTGTATTAACCCCCTTGAGTGACAGGGTTAATTAAATGCTTATGGGGGGGTGTATTGACCCCCATGCGTGACAGGGTTAATTAAATGCTAATGGCAGTCTGTATTGACACCCATGAGTGACAGGGTTAATTATTGGCTTATTGGGGTCTGTATTGACCCCCATGAGTGCCATGATTAATTATGGGTTTATGGGTGTCTGTATTGACACCCATGAGTGAGGGGGTTAATTAAGTGCATATGGGGGTCTGTATTGACCCCCATGAGTGACAGGGTAATTAGGGGTTTATGGGTGTCTGTATTGACCCCCATGAGTGACAGGGTTAAATAGGGGTTTATGGGTGTCTGTATTGACCCCCATGAATGACAAGGTTAATTAAGTGCTTATGGGGGTCTGTATTGACCCTCATGCGTGACAGGGTTAATTAAGTGCTTATGGGGGTCTGTATTGACTCCCATGAGTGACAGGGTTAATTAAGTGATTATGGGGCTCTGTATTGACCCCCATGAGTGCCGGGGTAATTAAATGCTTATGGGGGTCTGTATTTACCCCCATGCATGACAGGGTTAATTAAGTGCTTATGGGGGTCTGTATTGACTCCCATTAGTGACGGCGTTAATTAAGTGTTTATGGACGTCTGTATTGACCCCCATGAGTGACATGGTTAATTGGCGATTTATAAGTTCTGTATTGACCCCCATAAGCGAGGTGGTTAATTAAGTGCTTATGGGGGTCTGTATTGACCCCCATTTGGGACAGGGTTAATTAAGGGTTAATGCGGGTCTGGATTGACCCCCATGAGTGACAGGGTTCATTAGGTGCTTATGGGGGTCTGTATTGACCCCCATGAGTGACAGGGTTAATTAATGTATTATGGGGGTCTGTATTTACCCCCATGAGTAACAGAGTTCATTTTTTGCTTATGGGGGTCTGTATTGACCCCCATGAGTGTCATGATTAATTATGCGTTTATGGGTGTCTGTATTGACACCCATGAGTGAGGGGGTTAATTAGGAGCTTATGGGGCCTGTATTGACCCCCATGAGTGACAGGGTTAATTAAGTGCTTATGGTTGTCTGTATTGACCCCCAGGAGTGACAGGGTTATTTATTGGCTTATGAGGGTCTGTATTGACCCTCATGAGTGCCGGGATAATTAAATGCTTATGGGGGGATGTTTTCACCCCCATGCGTGACAGGGTTAATTAAATGCTTATGGGGGTCTGTATTGACTCCCATGAGTGACGGGGTTAATTAAGTGTTTATGGGGATCTGTATTGATCCCCATGAGTGACAGGGTTATTTATTGGCTTATGGGGGGGTGTATTGACCCCCATAGATGACATGGGTAATTATGGGTTTATGGGGGTCTGCATTGAACCCTATTAGTGACCAGGTGAATTAAATGATTATAGGGGTCTGTATTGACCCCCATGAGTGACAGGGTTAATTAGAAGCTTATGGGGCCTGTATTGACCCCCATGAGTGACAGGGTTAATTAAGTGCTTATGGTTGTCTGGATTGACCCCCAGGAGTGACAGGGTTATTTATTGGCTTATGAGGGTCTGTATTGACCCTCATGAGTGCCGGGATAATTAAATGCTTATGGGGGGATGTTTTCACCCCCATGCGTGACATGGTTAATTAAATGCTTATGGGGGTCTGTATTGACTCCCATGAGTGACGGGGTTAATTAAGTGTTTATGGGGATCTGTATTGATCCCCATGAGTGACAGGGTTATTTATTGGCTTATGGGGGGGTGTATTGACCCCCATGCGTGAAAGGGTTAATTAAGTGCTTACAGGGGTCTGTACTGACCCCCAAGAGTGACAGGGTAAATTAGGCGTTTATGGGTATCTGTATTGACCACCATGAGTGACAAGGTTAATTAACTGCTTATGGGGGTCTGTATTGACCCTCATGCATGACAGGGTTAATTAAGTGCTTATGGGGGTCTGTATTGACCCCCATGAGTGACATGGTTAATTAAGTGCTTATGGGGGCCTGTATTGACCCCCATGAGTGACAGGGTTTATTAAGTACTTATGGGGGGGTGTATTGACCCCCCATGCCTGACAGGGTTAATTAAGTGCTGATGGGGGTCTGCATTGACCCCCATGAGTGACAAGGTTAATTAAGTGCTTATAGGGGTCTATATTGAACCTCATGCGTGACAGGGTTAATTAAGTTCTTATGGGGGTCTGTATTGACCCCCATGAGTGACAGGGTTTTTTATTGGCTTATTGGGGTCTGTATTGACCCCCATAAGTGACATGGGTAAATATGGGTTTATGGGGGTCTGCATTGACCCCCATTAGTGACCAGGTGAATTAAGTGATTATAGGGGTCTATATTGACCCCCATGAGTTACAGGGTTAATTAGAAGCTTATGGAGCCTGTATTGACCCCCATGAGTGACGGGGTTAATTAAGTGCTTATGGTTGTCTTTATTGACCCCCAGGAGTGACAGGGTTATTTATTGGCTTATGAAGGTCTGTATTGACCCCCATGAGTGCCGGGGTAATTAAATGCTTATGGGGGGTGTTTTGACCCCCATGCGTGACAGGGTTAATTAAATGCTTATGGGGGTCTGTATTGACTCCCATGAGTGACGGGGTTAATTAAGTGTTTATGGGGATCTGTATTGACCCCCATGAGTGACAGGGTTATTTATTGGCTTATGGGGGTCTGTATTGACCCCCATGAGTGACAGGATTAATTAAGTGCTTACAGGGGTCTGTATTGACCCACATGAGTGACAGGGTAAAAAGGGGGTTTATGGGTGTCTGTATTGACCCCCATGAGTGACAAGGTTAATTAAGTGCTTATGGGGGTCTGTATTGACCCTCATGAGTGACAGGGTTAATTAAGTGCTTATGAAAGTCTGTATTGACCGCCATGAGTGACACGTTAATTAAGTGCTTATGGGGGTCTGTATTGACCCCCATGAGTGATAGGGTTAATTAGGGATTTATAGTGTCTGTATTGACCCGCGTGAGTGACAGGGTTAATTAAGTGCTTATGGGTGTCTGTATTGACTCCCATGAGTGACGGGGTTAATTAAGTGTCTATGTGGGTCTGTATTGACCCCCATGAGTGACAAGGTTAATTAAGTGCTTATGGGGGTCTGTATTGACCCTCATGAGTGACAGGGTTAATAAAGTGCTTACAGGGGTCTGTATTGACCCCCATGAGTGACAAGGTTAATTAAGTGCTTATGGGGGTCTGTATTGACCCTCATGAGTGACAGGGTAAATTAAGTGCTTATGGGGGTCTGTATTGACCCCCATAAGTGACAGGGTTATTTATTGGCTTATGGGGGTCTGTATTGACCCCCATAACTGACATGGTTAATTATGGGTTTATGAGGGTCTGTATTGACCCCCATTAGTGACCGGGTGAATTAAGTGCTTATAGGGGTCTGTATTGACCCCCATGAGTGACAGGGTTAATTAGGAGCTTATGGGGCCTGTATTGACCCCCATGAGTGACGGGGTTAATGAAGTGCTTATGGTTGTCTGTATTGACCCCAATGAGTGACAAGGTTAATTAAATGCTTATGGGGGTCTGTATTGACCCTCATGAGTGACAGGGTTAATTAAGTGATTATGGGAGTCTGTATTGACCGCCATGAGTGACAAGTTAATTAAGTGCTTATGGGGGTCTGTATTGACCCCCATGAGTGATAGGGTTAATTAGTGAGTTATAGGGTCTGTATTGACCCCCGTGAGTGACAGGGTTAATTAAGTGCTTATGGGGGTCTGTATTGACTCCCATGAGTGACGGGGTTAATTAAGTGTCTATGTGGGTCTGTATTGACCCCCATGAGTGACAAGGTTAATTAAGTGCTTATGGGGGTCTGTATTGACCCTCATGAGTGACAGGGTTAATAAAGTGCTTACGGGGGTCTGTATTGACCCCCATTAGTGACTGGGTGAATTAAGTGCTTATAGGGGTCTGTATTGACCCCCATGAGTGACAGGGTTAATTAGGAGCTTATGGGGCCTGTATTGACCCCCATGAGTGACGGGGTTAATTAAGTGCTTATGGTTGTCTGTATTGACCTCCAGGAGTGACTGGGTTATTTATTGCCTTAAGGGGGTCTGTATTGACCCCCATGAGTAACAGGGTTAATTAAATGCTTATGGGTGGGTGTATTGAAAACCAAGCGTGACAGGGTTAGTTAAATGCATATGGGGTCTGTATTCACCGCCATGGGTGACAGGGTTAATTAGGTGCTTATGGGGGTCTGTATTGACTCCAATGAGTAACTGGGTTAATTAAGTGTTTATGGGGGTCTGTATTGACCCCCATGAGTGACAGGGTTATTTATTGGCTTATGGGGGTCTGAATATTAACCCCCATGAGTGACAGGGTTAATTAAGTGCTTACAGGGGTCTGTATTGACCCCCATGAGTGACAGGGTAAATTAGGGGTTTATGGGTGTCTGTATTGACCCCTATGTGAGACAAGGTTAATTAAGTGCTTATGGGGGTCTGTATTGACCCTCATGTGTGACAGGGTTAATTAAGTGCTTATGGGGGGTCTGTATTGACCCCCATGAGTGACACGGTTAATTAAGTGCTTATGGGGGTTTGAATTGACCCCCATGAATGACAGGGTAAATTAGGCATTGATGGGGTCTGTATTGACCCCCGTGAGTGAGGGGGGTTAATAAAGTGCTTATGGGGGTCTGTATTGACTCCCATGAGTGACAGGGTTAACTAAGTGTTTATGGGGGTCTATATTTACCCCTATTAATGACAGGGTTAATTATGGATTTATAAGTTCTGTATTGACCCCCATGAGTGAGGGGGTTAATTAAGTGCTTATGGGGTCTGTATTGACCCCCATGAGTGACGGGGTTAATTAAGTGCTTATGGTTGTCTGTATAGACCCCCAGGAGTGACAGGGTTATTTATTGGCTTATGGGGGTCTATATTGACCCCCATGAGTGACAAGGTCAATTAAGTGCCTATGGGGGTGTGTATTGACCCCCATGTGTGATAGGGTTAATTAAGTGCATATGGGGGTCTGTATTGACCCCCATGAGTGACAAGGTTAATTAAGTGCTTAAGGGGGTCTATATTGACCCCATAAGTGAAATGGGTTAATTAGGGGCTTATGGGTGTCTGTATTGACCCCCATGAGTGACAAGGTTAATTAAGTGCTTATGGGAGTCTGTATTAAGCCTCATGCGTGACAGGGTTAATTAAGTGCGTAAGGGGGTCGGTATTGACACCTATGAGTGACAGGGTTAATTAAGTGCTTATGGGGGTCTGTATTGACCCCCAGGCGTGACAGGGTTAATTAAGCACTTATGGGGGTCTGTATTGACTCCCATGAGTGGCGGGGTTAATTAAGTGTTTATGGGGGTCTGTATTGACCCCTATGAGTATCTAGGTAAATTAAGTAATTACGGGGGTCTGTATTGACCCTTAGGCATGACAGGGTTAATTAAGTGCTTATGGGGGTCGGAATTGACACTCATGCGTGACAGGGTTAATTAGGGATTTATGGGGTCTGTATTGACCCCCATGAGTGAAAGGGGTTAATTAAGTGTTTATGGACGTCTGTATTGATCCCCATGAGTGACAGGGTTAATTGGCGATTTATAAGTTCTGTATTGACCCCCATGAGTGAGGTGGTTAATTAAGTGCTTATGGGGGTCTGTATTGACCCTCCTGAGTAACAGGGTTAATTAAGTGCTTATGGGGGTCGGTATTGACCGCCATGCGGGACAGGGTTAATTAAGGGTTATTGCAGGTCTGGATTGACCGCCATGAGTGACAAGGTTAATTAGGTGCTTATGGGGCTCTGTATTGACTCTCATGAGTGACAGGGTTAATTAAATGTTTATGGGGTCTGTATTGACCCCTATGAGTGACAGGGTTAATTAGGGATTTATGGGGTCAGTATTGAACCCCATGAGTGAAGGGGTTAATTAAGTGCTTATGGGGTCTGTATTGACCCCCATGAGTGACGGGGTTAATTAAGTGCTTATGGTTGTCTGTATAGACCCCCAGGAGTGACAGGGTTAATTATTGACTTATGGGGGTCTGTATTGACCCCCATGAGTGAGAAGGTTAATTAAGTGCCTATGGGGGTGTGTATTGACCCCCATGTGTGAAAGGGTTAATTAAGTGCATTTGGGGGTCTGTATTGACCCCCATGAGTGACAAGGATAATTAAGTGCTTAAGGGGGTCTGTATTGACCCCCATGAGTGAAAGGGGTTAATTAGGGCTGATGGGTGTCTGTATTGACCCCCATGAGTGACAAGG
Organism: Discoglossus pictus; assembly: GCA_027410445.1. Lineage (NCBI taxonomy): Eukaryota > Metazoa > Chordata > Amphibia > Anura > Alytidae > Discoglossus > Discoglossus pictus. The sequence continues at coordinate 69,109,304 of CM050169.1, forward strand.
GTAATTAAGTGCTTATGGGAGTCTGTATTAAGCCTCATGCGTGACAGGGTTAATTAAATGCGTAAGGGGGTCGGTATTGACATCTATGAGTGACAGGGTTAATTAAGTGCTTATGGGGGTCATTATTGACCCCAGGCATTACAGGGTTAATTAAGTGCTTATGGGGGTCTGTATTGACTCCCATGAGTGGCGGGTTTAATTAAGTGTTTATGGGGGTCTGTATTGACCCCTATGAGTAACAAGGTAAATTAAGTGATTACGGGGGTCTGTATTGACCCTCATGCATGACAGGGTTAATTAAGTGCTTATGGGGGTCGGTATTGACACCTATGCGTGACAGGGTTAATTAAGTGCTTATGGGGGTCTGTATTGATTCCCATGAGTGACTGGGTTAATTAAGTGTTTATGGGGGTCTGTATTGACCCCCATGAGTGACAGGGTTAATTGGGGATTTATGGGGTCTGTATTGACCTCCATGAGTGAGGGGGTTAATTAAGTGCTTATGGGGGTCTGTATTGACTCCCATGAGTGACAGGGTTAATTAAGTGTTTATGGACGTCTGTATTGACCCCCATGAGTGACAGGGTTAATTGGCGACTTATAGGTGTCTGTATTAACACCTATGAGTGAGGGGGTTAATTAAGTGTTTATGGACGTCTGTATTGACCCCCATGAGTGACAGGGTTAATTAGGGGTTTATGTGTGTCTGTATTGACCCCCATGAGTGACAAGGTTAATTAAGTGCTTATGGGGGTCTGTATTGACCCTCATGCGTGACAGGGTTAATTAAGTGCTTATGGGGGTCTGTATTGACCCCCATTAGTTAGAGGGTTTATTAAGTGCTTATGGGGCTCTGTATTGACCCCCATGAGTGATAGGGTTAATTAGGGATTTATGGGGTCTGTATTGACCCCCATGAGTGACAGCGTTAATTAAGTGCTTATGTGGGTCTATATTGACCCCATGCATGACAGGGTTAATTAAGTGCTTATGGGGGTCTGTATTGACTCCCATGAGTGACGGGGTTAATTAAGTGTTTATGGACGTCTGTATTGACCCCCATGAGTGACAGGGTTAATTGGCGATTTATAAGTTCTGTATTGACCCCCATGAGTGAGGTGGTTAATTAAGTGCTTATGGGGGTCTGCATTGACCCCCATGAGTGACAGGGTTAATTAATGTATTATGGGGGTCTATATTGACCCACATGAGTAACAGAGTTCATTATTTCCTTTTCTGGGTCTGTATTGACCCCCATGAGTGAGGTGGTTAATTAAGTGCTTATGGGGGTCTGTATTGACCCCCATGAGTGACGGGGGTTACTTAAGTGCTTATGGGGGTCTGTATTGACCCCCATTTGGGACAGGGTTAATTAAGGGTTAATGCGGGTCTGGATTGACCCCCATCAGTGACCGGGTTAATTAGGTGCTTATGGGGGTCTGTATTGACCCCCATGAGTAACAAAGTTCATTATTTGCTTATGGGGGTCTGTATAGACCCCCATGAGTTACATGATTAATTATGGGTTTATGGGTGTCTGTATTGACACCCATGATTGAGGGGGTTAATTAGGAGCTTATGGGGCCTGTATTGACCCCCATGAGGGACTGGGTTAATTAAGTGCTTAGGGTTGTCTGTATTGACCCCCAGGAGTGACAGGGTTATTTATTGGCTTATGGGGGTCTGTATTAACCCCCTTGAGTGACAGGGTTAATTAAATGCTTATGGGGGGGTGTATTGACCCCCATGCGTGACAGGGTTAATTAAATGCTAATGGTGGTCTGTATTGACACCCATGAGTGACAGGGTTAATTATTGGCTTATTGGGGTCTGTATTGACCCCCATGAGTGACATGATTAATTATGGGTTTATGGGTGTCTGTATTGACACCCATGAGTGAGGGGGTTAATTAAGTGCATATGGGGGTCTGTATTGACCCCCATGAGTGACAGGGTAATTAGGGGTTTATGGGTGTCTGTATTGACCCCCATGAGTGACAGGGTTAAATAGGGGTTTATGGGTGTCTGTATTGACCCCCATGAATGACAAGGTTAATTAAGTGCTTATGGGGGTCTGTATTGACCCTCATGCGTGACAGGGTTAATTAAGTGCTTATGGGGGTCTGTATTGACTCCCATGAGTGACAGGGTTAATTAAGTGATTATGGGGCTCTGTATTGACCCCCATGAGTGCCGGGGTAATTAAATGCTTATGGGGGTCTGTATTTACCCCCATGCATGACAGGGTTAATTAAGTGCTTATGGGGGTCTGTATTGACTCCCATTAGTGACGGCGTTAATTAAGTGTTTATGGACGTCTGTATTGACCCCCATGAGTGACATGGTTAATTGGCGATTTATAAGTTCTGTATTGACCCCCATAAGCGAGGTGGTTAATTAAGTGCTTATGGGGGTCTGTATTGACCCCCATTTGGGACAGGGTTAATTAAGGGTTAATGCGGGTCTGGATTGACCCCCATGAGTGACAGGGTTCATTAGGTGCTTATGGGGGTCTGTATTGACCCCCATGAGTGACAGGGTTAATTAATGTATTATGGGGGTCTGTATTTACCCCCATGAGTAACAGAGTTCATTTTTTGCTTATGGGGGTCTGTATTGACCCCCATGAGTGTCATGATTAATTATGCGTTTATGGGTGTCTGTATTGACACCCATGAGTGAGGGGGTTAATTAGGAGCTTATGGGGCCTGTATTGACCCTCATGAGTGACTGGGTTAATTAAGTGCTTATGGTTGTCTGTATTGACCCCCAGGAGTGACAGGGTTATTTATTGGCTTATGGGGGTCTGTATTGACCCCCATGAGTGACAGGGTTTATTAAATGCTTATGGGGGAGTGTATTGACCCCCATGCGTGACAGGGTTAATTAAATGCTAATGGGGGTCTGTATTGACCACCATGCGTGAAAAGGGTTAATTAAGTGCTTATGGGGGTCTGTATTGACCCCTATGAGTGACAGGGTAATTAAGGAATTATGGGGGTCTGCATTGACCCCCATGAGTGACAGGGTTATTTAGGGGGGTTCATGGGGCTCTTTATAGAGAGCCCCATGAGTGATAGTTTTTTTTTTTTTTATTACGGGTCCTTTAAGGACCTTTACGGTCCTTTAAGGACCCATAAGGTGGGAATTTTGAACTTTGATTGCAGCGGGGGTCCCCGATCACTGCGAGGGTTAATGTGGGGTTAATGCGGGTTTCCGAGCTTAGCTCGGTTCCCTTCAAGGGTAAGTTGTACGTGGCTGGGCGGACCGGGGTCGTGGAGCCTCGTTTTCATTTTTTTTCACCGGCCATTATTTTCCTCGCTTAGCTGTTTTTCGAGTGCCGAAACGGTGGAATTTGGGGTTAACTTTGTGTGTTTTTTTGTCATTATAGGGTTTTTAGTGTTTTTGTGCTTGCGCGTTTCTTGGGGTTAGTGCAGTGTTTTGCGAGACACGGAGGGAGAGGAGGAGGGGAAGGAGAGGACTAAGTGCTGTGAGTTTAGAGGTGTGTGCGGTGGTTTGGGTCGCCGTAGGACTAAGTGCTGCGAGTTTAGAGGTGTGTGGGGTTGTGTTGTTTGCAACTCATGAACCGTAAAGCCTCCACCTTCCGCAAATGCGGCCCCTCGTTTCGCAAGGGTCCGCATTTGCGGCCCTAACTGTTTCCCTCGAGTTCTTGCGAGTTCGCTTTGCGAGCTCGCAAAGCGTGACAACGTTTCGTAGTTGCGTAGTTTGATACCTCGTGTCCCCTTGTTTTCTAAAGGAGACACTACCCGTACCATATACTTTTGTCAACTCAACATAATTTCCTATTCGTGTCTTGTAGCGTATAGATCAATATACTTCCTGTTAGGATATTTGACAGAACTTTTTAATCATTTACATCTGTTTGAAATATTGCTTGAATAATATTCCATTAATTGGGCGCTAGCTACTTAAATCTTGCTAATCGTTTTTTTTAGATGCGATAGCGCTTTGTAATTGTAAAGTCTGTATTTATATCACAATTTGACTGCCCCTTTATCTGTGTTGTTATTTGTACTGATCTTTTGCGCTGCTGCCTCTGCGGAGCTTGTTTGACACTAAACAGTTGGCGGCCGCGTTATCATTTAGTATCAAACAAGCTCCAGAGCAGCGACAGCAGCGCAAAAGACGATTACAAATAACACTGATAAAGGGGCAGTCAAATTGAGATATACTAAGAGAAACATCTAAGAAAAACTTTTAGCAAGCGCCCAATTAAAGGGATAGTATTCAAGCAATATTTCAAACAAAAGTAAATATCCAAACAGAAAGTGTATTGATCTATACACTACCAGACAGGAGTAGGAACAGGCTAACTAATCATTATTGATACTGTACTACTGTATGGTGGAGGGATTCTATCACTCTTTTGCCCACAATCACATATAATAGTTGTCAAACTGCGAGACGTGCAAGTTAGGCAATGAGGGGGGTAGAAACACATAGGAGGAAGACAAAGGGGGGAGGGGAAGACATGGGGGAGAAGGATAGGAAGAGACACAGGCGATAGGGAGAGAGACAAAGGATAGGGGAAAGAGACAAAACAGAGGGGGAAGAGATACAGGGGAGAGAGTGGGGGGTCAAGAGACATGAGAGGGAGAGGGGAAGGAGACACAGGAGAGAGGAGGGCGGGAAGAGACACAGGGGAGAGAAAGGGGGAGAGAAACACGGGGTAGGAGAGTGGAAGAGAAGAGACAAAGAGGGGAAATGGGGAAAGAGGCAGGAGAGGGAGGTGAGGAGAGATACAGGTGAAGGGGGTGGGGGGGGGAAATATTATTCCGTCATTTATGATGGGCAAACGACTAGTGTGGTAAAAAATACATGCAAAAAGGGACCCCGTCCGTCCCATATTTATACCATTTAAATACTGGTCAAAAGTCTCTCCGCTTTCACTCAGCCTCTCTCTCCTGTCTCTCCCTATTTCTCTCCCCTGTCTCTTGCTCCTGCTTCTCTCTCTCCCTTTCTCCTGTTTCTCTCTCTCATTCTCCCCTATCTCTTTCTCCCTCCAATCTCTCTCTCACTTCTGTCTACCTCTCTGTCGTCTCTCTTCTCTCTATCTCACCCTCTCACTCCTGTGTCTCTCTCTCTCTCTCCTACATATCTCTCTTCTTTCTCTCCCCTCTCTCTTCCCTGACTCTCTCTTTCCTCCTATCCCTATCTCTCTCATGTCTCTCTCTCCTCTTTCTCTCTCCTCTCTCTATCTCTCCCTCTCTCTCCTGTCACTCTCTATTCTCTCTCTCCTCTCTCTCTCTCTCCTGTCTCTCTCTCTCTCTCTCTCATGTCTCTCTCTCCTCTCCTGTCTCACTCTCCTCTCCTATCTCACTCTCTCTCTTGTCACTCTCTCTTCTCTCTCTCCTCTCTTTCTCGTGTTTCTCTCTCTCCCTCTCCTTTCTCTCTCTCCTGTCTATTTCTCTCTCTGTCTCTATCTTATATCTCTCCTGTCTCTCTCTCCCTCTCTCTCCTCTCCTGTCTCTCTCTCTCTTCTCTACTCTCTCTCCCTCTCTCTCTTCTTTCTCTCGCCCTCTCTCTCCTCTTCCTCTCTCTCTCCCATCTATTTCTCTCTACCTCTTATGTCTCTGTCTCTCGCCTGTGTCTCTCTCTTCTCTCTCTTCTCTCTCACACACACACACGTGACCGGGGTGGCCAGGCATATCACATAATTATTTAACAACAGTGTGACTCCTGTGCAGTGCATTACACACATAATGTTAAATATTATAGTGGATAGATAGATATAGTGGAGATTTAACCACATATCTAATCAACTGCTTCAGATTGGTGAGCAAATAACTAAATAGAGCTGAGCTGACATATATATACTGTGTATCTCTTAAGGTATTGCTTCAGTGGAAGCTAGGCATATTTTCTTCTTTTTTTTTTTGTATTACTGGTTAAAATGTTAGTAAAACTTGGAAAAGTATTCCAGAGGAGACTGCTAGCTTGTCACATGTGGTGTTAGACGTGGGTTTAAGATGGAGGAACTTGTGAAATCCCTGAAACATTCCACTGCATGACAACAAGAGACTACATAAAACAAAAAGGGAAAGAAGAAAAGCCAAAAAGCTTGGTACAGAAATAAGGAGAAAAGCTTTCGAGGAGGCTTTAGCTGCCAGTCAGGCTGAAGAAAGAAGAATTATTTGCTTTACAGAATTGTCCCTTCAGATGATGAGGTTTTGGAGCAACTTCTAGTCCCTAAATAAAGAGAAAGAAAGCCCTAGATTTTCTCATCAAAACCTGCTTGGAGAACATCTCCAAGTTCTATAAATGGCCAGGTATATATGAAGAAGTGGCTCAGTATTGGGTATCTTGTCAAAAAAGCCAGAAGACTGCATCTTGACCCAAACTGCAGGCACTGTTGATACCATAATCAATAATTAAGGAGTTTTTTTAGAGGATGGCTGGCTATGGATCTTGGGGGAGGGAGGGAGAGGAGGGAGGCAGAGGGAAAGAGAGGGACGGAGAGCACACAGAGTGCAGGGAGAGGACACAGAAAGAGACAAAAGGCACAGAGAGAGCGCACGCACACAGAGATGGCGCACAGAGAGACAGGGCTCACAGAGAGAAAAGGTGCATGGAGAGGCAAAGAGGGAGAGGTGCACAGAGACAGCACAGAAAGAGACAGCACAGACAATTGAACATAACATATGACAGCGTGATTTATGACAGGCAAGTTACTAGTAAGACATAATAAATAGCAAATTAACTTGGTGCCATTATTCATATTATTACAAATGTTACAAAAATGTTTTCTGTCCATATCGATTCTTAAAATACGTTGCTTACGCTAACTTTTCAATACCAGATTCACAGACGGATTAATTCCCAGGTTGATTATTGCAACTTTTTCCTGTCTCTCACCATTTTTTATCTTTACTTTGTCCTAAAATAGTATTCAATTGTTTCTTCTCTAAATCCTTACTTGAAATGTCCCAAATGTTTTATCTGGTTACATTCCTGTAACTAGATAACTGTAACTGACAGAGATTTTTTTCCACTAGGCTTCTCATTCTATAAAGTTCCCCAAAGTCCCTGCTCACCGGTAGTGTCTGGCTTAAAAAAATCATATATAACAAAAAAATTCTAACAAATAAACTTTTTATCATTAATTGTCCATCATCTTTTAGGAATAAATTCACTCAGTATCTTCCAAATATCACTTCCAAGAGCCAGAAGTACTTGGCTGTTACCATCATCTATCTGTAACTATTTCTGCTGTGTAATAGTTACCGTAGGTGTGACTTCAGGACATATGGTCGAATTGATTGAATTTGTTACATGTATTTGAAACACAGTTGAATATTGTTTGAGTTTTCTTTTTTTTTTACTCTAATTATTGATGGCATTTGGAAAACATGAATTTTGATATATAAGGTAATAAATAATGTCATTAAAAAATAGCGTAACTCATTTGATTTACAATTACAATACATATAATAAATGTAATAAATACTTTGTAATACAATTAATTAAATGTTTACAAAATACTTACGTATAAAGACAAGCGAAAGAGATAATGCCAATGAAGAATCCTATCAGAAGGATCATGAGAACTACAAAGACGATCACAGCAACAATTTTGTATGAATGCTCTAAGCAGAAAAGAGATTAAACTCATGTTAGAAACATTATACATTCACATCAATATCTATACAAGTCATGATTATAACTATGTGTTGGTTTAACACTAAAAATAAAGTACATAAACTGGCACATGTGTATAAACATTATTCAGAGTTTGTAGATAACAGCTTCTTATGTTCCTTAGTAGGCTGTATAAAATAAACAAGCAAAAAAGGATTGATAATTTGAAAAAAATAGATTTTATAAGACAATTTCTCTTCTAGACAGTTTGTCTCTTTCTATTATTATTTGAAACTTTTATTTGTAACGCACCAACATATTCCGTAGCGCAATACAGGGGATAAAAACAAGGAAAAATACAGCATTAACAACCTTCCAAAAATGGAGGACCCTGTTTTTAGCTTAGAATCTTTGCAGAAAGTGCTTTTTCCAAAATGAATCCTAGAAGACTGAAAACTCGCCACTTACAATCTAACGGGAATGGAAGGGGCAGAAATCAGGGAAAGATTAAACAGAAAAGGAATAAAAAGGGTCAGAAGAGAAGTGAAAGTTAGAAAGGTTTTTCATTTAGAGGGAGAGAGAAGAAACAGAGGTGAGGGCTCTAGCATTTAATATGTTGTCTGCCCCTACTGGTGAGATAATATATGCAAGTAGGAAAGTCAGGTGATTCCCATTCCACTATAAATTTCATCAGAAATAGGGAGGGAGGGCAGGACTCAGCATAACCAGTAAGGCCTACTGAAAACCAGGATGCAGGTAAAATTTGGGGCTAAAAAGAAAAAACAATAAAAATACGGTATGAGGAACCAATAGAACAGGGAGGGAGAGAGAGAGGGAGAGAGGGAAAGAGAGAGAGAGGGAGAGGGAGCAGTTAGCAGAAAGGAAATGCCAAGACATGTGGGAAGGAGGAGATCCAGGCAAATTATGCAGGCCATAAAAGGGGGAAGGGGGAGGAAAGCCAGGCAAGATAAAGTAAACATTTGTAAGAGTTTGAACTAATGTTAGAAATAATTCTATGTCATCAAATATAATAACAAGCATATAGTAGAAATATTAATAAAATATATTGGCTCCTGGGAAGATGCAGCTTTCAGGTCTTCTCCCTACCTGATGGTGTGTATGAAACTCCCAGAATTCAGCGTAACCAGTGAGGCCTACCGAAACCAGGATGCAGGTAAAATTTGGGGCTGATGGTGTGTATGAAACTCCCAGAATTCAGCGTAACCAGTGAGGCCTACTGAAACCAGGATGCAGGTAAAATTTGGGGCTGATGGTGTGTATGAAACTCCCAGAATTCAGTGTAACCAGTGAGGCCTACTGAAACCAGGATGCAGGTAAAATTTGGGGCTGATGGTGTGTATGAAACTCCCAGAATTCAGTGTAACCAGTGAGGCCTACTGAAACCAGGATGCAGGTAAAATTTGGGACTGATGGTGTGTATGAAACTCCCAGAATTCAGTGTAACCAGTGAGGCCTACTGAAACCAGGATGCAGGTAAAATTTGGGCTGATGGTGTGTATGAAACTCCCAGAATTCAGTGTAACCAGTGAGGCCTACTGAAACCAGGATGCAGGTAAAATTTGGGGCTGATGGTGTGTATGAAACTCCCAGAATTCAGTGTAACCAGTGAGGCCTACTGAAACCAGGATGCAGGTAAAATTTGGGGCTAATGGTGTGTATGAAACTCCCAGAATTCAGCGTAACCAGTGAGGCCTACTGAAACCAGGATGCAGGTAAAATATGGGGCTAAAAAGAAAAAAATATAATTTTAGTTTTCTGGGATGGGTTAACATGGCTAGAGGGATTTACTTTGGCCTTACACAAGATGTAAACTGAGATATAGGGGATTAACATAGGGCCCTTAGATTTTATAATAAAGCACCATCTGCAGTAATAGTTTCAGTGCAGCTGTCTTAAATTCATGGGGCCTCATTCTATTAGCGGCCGTAAATCGGCCGTAAGGCTGCAATTCCTTGCGGGGGTTCAGTTAACTCGCGATTCTATTATACGGCCCCGCAAGGATCTCCTTTTACGGCCGGCCGCATATCTTGGAACCGGCCGTAAGCTGTGAAATATAAAAACTCAAAAATAAATTCAAGCCTGCACTGTACAGCTCTGTAAATGCTAGGGATCATATTGGGGGACATGAGGATTTTTAAGTAACCCACTCTCAAGCTTGCACATCAGCCCAAACCCAAGTTCAAATTAACTGTTTATTTTCCGGCTGCGGCGTGGGCATGTCTGAGGTGCTCCAAGCACTCTGGACTTTTTACATGGATATTTTACGGATATTAAAAATAAAATATTTTACGGATTTGAGTATCGGATAATTATGTGCTATTTTTTCTAACACCTAAAATCCCTTTATAGTCTTCTCAAAGTGCAGGATGGCTTTATTTGAGCTATTTTATGTGCTTAATTGGTGCTAGCGGGACCTCTTTCCTGCAAGTAAGCAGCGGCTCGTTTTTAGCCTTGCAGAGAGGTTTCCCGGAGCAATTGAATTGCAAATAGGAATTTCTTACGGCCGAAACTCTTGCGGCCGTTTTAGATCAAAGGCTTTCCTCTGGCGCGAGCGGCCGCAAGAGATAGCAAGGCACCGGCCGCAAGCCTGCCGGAGCCTCCGGCCGTAAGGGAATAGAATAGCCGAATAGCTTGCGGCCGGTCCTTGCGGCCCCGCAACGGCTGCGGCCGCTAATAGAATGAGGCTCATGATACATATACATCCCTATTAAATTCCCTCAATGTTGCAAAATGTAGCCTGTAACGTATCCCGCATGATTTGCTGCTATTAAATTAGACCCCTTAAAGCAACCTGCTGACGATCTGAGGATTAGGAGCGTGAAAACTCTATGCAATGTGAAAATGTGAACTGCATGCCCGCAAATCCTTTTATCTGTCAAGCCCGTAGCTATTAAATTTCAATGAATTCACTGGCGTTTAAACATGTAACCTGCAAATAAAGCCAAAAGCCAATGGGTACTAGAGAGGACCGCTAAACGGGTAAAGACCGATACATAGCACTTTAAAAGCATATATACACACACTACTGTACTTAATATTAACGTGAAAGTGATGTTAGGTATTAATATTAATAGCATAACATTCTCAAGTACGCAAATCTGCAATCTAAAATACTTTTATTTAAGTGTATTTCCTGTGTTATGTAGATCCTGGCAATCAATGTGTTAATACATATAATGGAACTCGCATGTATTAGAATATCATATTTATTGATGTATTCATATTGCATTATTTCTGGTATGTGGTTGCTATCCAAACCTGTAATTGAAACCCGTAAGACAGGGAGGGTTTAGTGAATTCTTTCTTTTACTGCTCAAGAAATCCAAATCAAACTAGATGTGAACAGAGTCCTTATCACACACATGGATCATACATGATCTGCGGGAGGCAGCTCACAGTTATTCACTGTTCTGCTTATAAATGGAATTTCTTTCTGGGCCACTTTCCTGCCACTTATTCCAAAGCTTGTGCAACCCTCCCACTATTACTGAAGACTTGTCATATTGCAGCATCTTCCAGTGACAAGTTAACTCTATACATATTTTCATACATTTCATAATTTCTTGAAAAACATAAATATGTTACATATCAGATAATTTTAAAAAATAGTACAACTTTTTTAACGATTAGTTTACTTTTACCTTGAAAAATAAGTATATGAAAATAAAGTTATGTTTATTATTCTATTAGTGAGTTTATTTATATGAAACAAGTTGTTGTGTTCTGCAGAATCATATTCTTCTTGAGCATGTCATAAGTGAACAAAGTAATTCCCAAGTTTAATGATTTTGGGGTAGGGTTACTAAGTTTATCTCAGGGATTGCAATGGTTGAAGAAGGGCTGCAATGCAAATTTAAGCCAATAGAAAATATCCATTGAAGCACATTGAAGCCTGCAGGGCTTAGTAAGTCAAGAACTTTAAGCAGCTCTTTCAGACAATGGTTATGGCATACAGTGATGCAATATATTGAGACTCATCAGTTAAGGGTTAATGAAACTAGCAAGTGTCTAGATATACAGCCTCATTAAATTGTAGCCCCGTATCTGCAATGTGAGTCCTGCAACAGCTGCGGGCTTGAAATTCTCCAGTGTTACGGGGCTATTAAATTAGGAGGGGCTGCGAGCCACAGGCCAGAGACGCAAAACCGTAAACTATTCTTGAGCAGGTTGGATATGCGACCGTGAACAATAGGGCCTTCTCATTGGATTAAATTTGATTGACAGTTACATCAGCCAATAAGAATGGGACACAAGGGTGTATCCCATTTTGATTGGCTCACACCATTTGCATATTGGCTGAAATATGATTGACAGCGACTTCAGACAAATCAGAAGGTGCAATTTTGGATTTTGATATCGGAGCATGCGCGGAAACCTCTGTTTGTAACATGGAGCTACTTAGGTGAGGAGCTCCCATACTAGTTGTTTTATTTTTTAGAACATCAGGATTTTTTTGGAGGGGCAGTGCCTGGGCCGGATGACTGAAGACCAGGGCTTTGCTGGAGTGGCATTTTGACCAGGTGAGTAGACTATTAACCCTTACTTTTATTACAGTATATCAGTATATGTGTATTTACTGTAATGTTATGTTTTATTTTTGGTGTGTCATAATGTCGGGACTTTGTTGGAGGGGCATATTGGCCAGGTAAGTAGACTATTTGCCCTTATTTTATTACAGGTTGTATGTATATGTTTATTGACTGGGCATTTTTGGAGGGGCATTTCCGGGGACAGAAGACTTAAGACCAGGGCATCGCTGGACACCATGGGAGGGGCATTTTGGCTAGGTCAGTGGACCAATTAACCCTTTCCTTTTACAGGTTGTGAGCTTATATTTTATTTGAATTGTGTCTTTTTTTTTATGTGTAATTCTTTTTTATTTTATGTGTAATTTAATTTGTTATTTTCTCTAGTTAGTCGTTAGTTAGTCGTTTGTTATTTTTTGTAATTAGTGGGGTGTTTTTATTTTTTGCAATTAGTGGGGTGCTTTATTAGGGGTTAGGTAGGTAGTGTAGATGTTAATAGGGTAGGAGTTAGGTAGGTAGTTAAGGGGTTAATAGGGTAGGGTTTAGGTAGGTAATGTAGGGTTTAATAGGGTAGGGTAGGAGTTAGGTAGGTAGTGTAAGGGTTAATAGCATAGGGTAGGAGTTAGGTAGGTAGTGTAGGGGTTAATAGGGTAGAGTAGAGGGGGTTAATAGGATAGGGGTTTACTGAGTACAGTTGGGGTTAACTAGGTTCAGTTGGGGTTCATTGGGTACAGTTAGGGTTAAATAGGACTAGATAGGGATAACTGGATCTAGATAGGATTATGTGATTAGTGATAGGGTTAATTAGGTATGGTGAGGTTAAATAGGGTTAATTACTTGGGGGGGGGGTTATTTACTTAGGGTCCCATTCAATTGCAATTTGGCCAATTAAATAGGGCTCTAAATAAGCACATAGCATATTTTTTAAAGAAGTTTTTAGTTAGTGAACATCTATCCAAAAGCAAGGTTTTCACTAACTATAAACGTCTTTTTAAAAAAAAATATGCTATGTGCTTATTTATAGGCCTATTCAATTGTCCCTTAGAGGGGGGTTAATTAGTTAGGGGGGGTTGATTACTTGGGGCCTCATTCAATTGCGATTTGGTCAATTGAATAGTGCTATAAATAAGCACATAGCATTTTTTTTTTTAAAGAAGTTTTTAGTTAGTGAAAACCTTGCTTTTGGATAGATGTTTACTAACTAAAAACGTCTTTAAAAAACATATATGATGTGATTATTTAGAGCCCTATTCAATTGGTCAAATTGCAATTGAATGAGGGCCTTGGTCAGGAGGTTTAAAAGACCTTGTTTATTTAGATTAAATTCACATTGTGGTACTTTAGTCAAAAGGGTATATTTTTATTTTATCAGTTTTATTGATAGTGAGTGAGTTTGTTTAATTAAAAAAAAAAAAAAAAATTGTGTTTGCAATCTATTATCCTCCACTCACAATTCACCATCAGTGAACAGTGACTGCAAAAAGTTGCTTCTCAAGTGCTGCTAATAAAAAGAGAAAAGCTGGAAAGGAAATGTTCCCAAAAGGTAATATATATTACAGTTTCCATTGAAGCAAATTATATCCCCGGCACTTTTTAATAAATCAAGGTGTGTGAAGGGCTCATTATAATTAAACTACTTAAATAATACGATGAGCTCTTAATCTATGGTTACTGATTTTAGCTCCTAAATAGTTTTCTTTCCACGAGTGACAGCATAAGACTAACCATGGGGGTATAAAGTGCTATAACTCTTTTACACAGACTGACATATTCAGTTTCTCAGCCAACCAAGCAAAAGAAATATGAAAGAAAGTGAAAAAGAAAACACCCAATCCAGATATTTTTATTATAAACCTTTATTTGTAATGCGCCAAGATACTATATTCCATAGCGCCAAACAGGGTAACACAATTAAAAAACAAATTAACAAATTACAAAAGAATGGAGGGCCCTGTTATTGAGATAAAAATCAAGAAAAGTGCTTTCTCTAAAGTACCCAATAAGATTGAAAACTCACAAACTACAGCCAGAGGTTTTGGGACATGCATTGACCATACTGGGAGGAGTGTTTGAGATTATCATGTACTCTTGCATTGTGTGTACAACATTCAAATGGTGAAGAAGTCCCTCCACCTTGTTTTCTGTATGCAGACAAAAGAGTCAGGGTCTCAAAAACATGGCGGAGATGAGTCAAGTTCTTGTTAAAGTGGTGGACACCTGTGTGAAAACTCAAAATGCTCTGCAGAAGTAATGACAGTGTTGGGATTTGCACCCTCGCAGAATTTGAAGCAAAGTTTTTATAGAAGTTAATATAAGACTGCTATGAGAGTTGTTTTGTTATAATGGAAGATGCAGGATGTTTATCCTGCACATGGCTGTGATAAAAAAATGGATAAGAGATTTCTCAGACCATACAAGCAGTGATATGAAGTGGAAAACAACACTCCCTATTGGCAGAAGAAGAGTGATTAAACCAAGATAAGATTGTTATTCCTGAATTGGACAGATAAATCAGACATGGCACCAGAGACTATTGCCTTTGTGAGGCAAGCTGCAGGTAGAAATGTGTTCAGAAGCCTACATGAGTACCAGTGGATGAGCTAGTTAATGGAGGGCTCCGGAGCACAATATATATATATATATATATATATATATATATATATATATATATATATATATATTGTAATAGAATCATACAAGGGGTCATACAATCATGCAAGCCTGTGACACGAAACCAGATTACGGCCCCCAAAAAACGCCAACTGCATAGCATATTAACTTGCGGCCTCCATTACAGGCTACTGTAACTTACAATTGCTCTATTGAATGAGGCTCTAACTTTTTAGGGGAAAAGATAACTAATGTGGGAAGGGCTGGAATGGCCATAGCCCTGATCTACAAATTGGAACCTACCAATGTCTAGTAACTAAACTGTGTAAATCTGTAATTACAGTAGTAAACATCCAAATTGATCATGATTTACAAAAAAATGCTGCCATCTATCTCTGACATGCGTAACATATCCTTTTCTCTTGGGTGGTCAAAAGAAGGCTTGTATTTGTGTTGGCAGAATATACAGGGAGTGCAGAATTATTAGGCAAATGCGTATTTTGACCACATCATCCTCTTTATGCATGTTGTCTTACTCAAAGCTGTATAGGCTCGAAAGCCTACTACCAATTAAGCATATTAGGTGATGTGCATCTCTGTAATGAGAAGGGTGTGGTCTAATGACATCAACACCCTATATCAGGTGTGCATAATTATTAGGCAACTTCCTTTCCTTTGGCAAAATGGGTCAAAAGAAGGACTTGACAGGCTCAGAAAAGTCAAAAATAGTGAGATATCTTGCAGAGGGATGCAGCACTCTTAAAATTGCAAAGCTTCTGAAGCGTGATCATCGAACAATCAAGCGTTTCATTCAAAATAGTCAACAGGGTCGCAAGAAGCGTGTGGAAAAACCAAGGCTCAAAATAACTGCCCATGAACTGAGAAAAGTCAAGCGTGCAGCTGCCAAGATGCCACTTGCCACCAGTTTGGCCATATTCCAGAGCTGCAACATCACTGGAGTGCCCAAAAGCACAAGGTGTGCAATACTCAGAGACATGGCCAAGGTAAGAAAGGCTGAAAGACGACCACCACTGAACAAGACACACAAGCTGAAAAGTCAAGACTGGGCCAAGAAATATCTCGAGACTGATTTTTCTAAGGTTTTATGGACTGATGAAATGAGAGTGAGTCTTGATGGGCCAGATGGATGGGCCCATGGCTGGATTGGTAAAGGGCAGAGAGCTCCAGTCCGACTCAGACGCCAGCAAGGTGGAGGTGGAGTACTGGTTTGGGCTGGTATCATCAAAGATGAGCTTGTGGGGCCTTTTCGGGTTGAGGATTGAGTCAAGCTCAACTCCCAGTCCTACTGCCAGTACCTGGAAGACACCTTCTTCAAGCAGTGGTACAGGAAGAAGTCTGCATCCTTCAAGAAAAACATGATTTTCATGCAGGACAATGCTCCATCACACGCGTCCAAGTACTCCACAGCGTGGCTGGCAAGAAAGGGTATAAAAGAAGAAAATGACATGGCCTCCTTGTTCACCTGATCTGAACCCCATTGAGAACCTGTGGTCCATCATTAAATGTGAGATTTACAAGGAGGGAAAACAGTACACCTCTCTGAACAGTGTCTGGGATGCTGTGGTTGCTGCTGCACGCAATGTTGATGGTGAACAGATCAAAACACTGACAGAATCCATGGATGGCAGGCTTTTGAGTGTCCTTGCAAATAAAGGTGGCTATATTGGTCACTGATTTGTTTTTGTTTTGTTTTTGAATGTCAGAAATGTATATTTGTGAATGTTGAGATGTTATATTGGTTTCACTGGTAAAAATAAATAATTGAAATGGGTATATATTTGTTTTTTGTTAAGTTGCCTAATAATTAAGCACAGTAATAGTCACCTGCACACACAGATATCCCCCTAAAATAGCTAAAACTAAAAACAAACTAAAAACTACTTCCAAAAATATTCAGCTTTGATATTAATGAGTTTTTTGGGTTCATTGAGAACATGGTTGTTGTTCAATAATAAAATTAATCCTCAAAAATACAACTTGCCTAATAATTCTGCACTCCCTGTAAACAGACAAACTAGTAATAATAATAATAATGCAGAATGTGTGATGCTCTATAGAGAACTCTAAAAATGTGATCCATACATCAGCTCAGGGCAAAATCTTCAAAAACAAAGAGCATTGCTTTCCAGTACCCAAGCAGGCATTGAGAGAGCTTCCATTAAAAAGAGCCCAACAATACTAAATGAAGCTGGGCATTTAACTATGGATCTCACAGATACCTAAGAAGTAATTCAATGATAAAATAGAAAATGCACAAACCTGCATAATGGAGAGCAGTGACTTTATACAGAAAGATAAGGACTAAATCTTACTGTTTCCAAACAGAACAATACATCTGAACATATGCATCTATATGCAACATTTGGCCCAGTGGAAGAGTCCTGCTGTGCCAGGAAAGAGTAAATACCATAAAACGCAAGCATTAGGGTTGCACAGAATAAGAACAACTGGGACTGTGGATGACTTTGTCAAAAGATGACAAGCAGTATAGTGGTCCAAGTCAGATCCAGGTACATAAAAAGGAACAGAGAACATGGCGATTCTTAAATAATAATTGTCTATTGAAAAATGTAAAATATACAAATAACGAAATTGCTAATGTTTAAGATTAAATAGACAAATATGTTTACACACTGTAAACACACAAACACACACATTCTGGTATGTTACGGTCCCATAAAGTATTGTGCTGCTAGCAAAGTAACCACAGGTAAGAAGGTAAAGTCTAGAACTGATATTTAGCAAGTTAGTAAAAACTAAACATGACATATCTCTAAAAGTGGGTGCCTCTTACTGGGCCATCAAGGAAACAAAGAGGGATAACGTCTCTTAATGACACCCAGGGTGATAGAGTCTACAGATGCCCCTGCAAACTGCCATATCATCTCAAGGGAAAGGCAAAACATGTATATGTTCTCTATTAAGAAACCCATCACTGTAAACATGAATCACACGAGGCATATGTCCACTAAACAATGCTTGGAAACATGAGAGGTGAGCGGCACTACCACAACAGAGGAATGGCAGCATGACATTTCGAGACGTATATTGTGCACACGGATGTGATAATAAGATGGATAAGATATTTTTCAGAGCATGCGATTAGTGATATAAACTGTAAAACAACACTCCCTATAAGCAGCACTAGCATTATTAAAGCAACATGAGATTGTTTACTTGTGAGCTGGATAGATAAACCAGATCAGGAAGAAACACACAAAAAATTGGGCACAAAGCTCCACAACCCTCGTTCTAGAAGATGGCAGGACTGGAAAATTAATTTTGAGAGTAATATTGATGTGGGTGGCGACAAAAGATTTAAACCCTGCCTGAAATAATTAAAGGAATTAATATCAGATGTTTAGTCATGTGCTGTCAAATATTTGATGTAAAAACGTGTATACTGATGTAAAAATTACTTACTTGTATTCAAATGTAAATAATTATAGTTATTTTCATACTGATGTGCATTTATCAAGGAACATCAATATATTACATACCAGATTCTCTAGTAGTCTTCATTTCTTTTGCGATTGTAGTCACTTTTTTGATGGTTTGTTCACTTTTACCTAGAAAAATAAATATATAAAAATTTTGATTTTTTTTTCATTCTATTACTACCGTTAGTGAGTTTATTTAAATGAAAACAGTTGTTATATGTCTGCATACTTATATACTTATGTAACGGTACCCCCACACATGTAAGGGGGCGCCAAGGCCGTTTTAGCCGATCCGCCCGTCCAGTGATATAGGGACAGCTACTGCAAGACACCCAATCCCCGTAACTGGATCCAAGGGGAATATACTACAAGCCTTGAACTGGAACCTCACGAATAGCCGCTAGCAGCTGAACAGGAAAAGCACCCCAAGATGCTTACACTCCTGGCAGTCAGTCTGTAACAGCATCCCAGGAATACCCCCAAGAACGAGACATAAGCTCTGTGTTTGAGGGTCAAGCAGTCAACTCTCTTCTTTATTAAAACAAAGACATATTAAAACCATTTCCACATACACAGTAGGGGCAGTGACTACCTTTGGTCAACCCCTAATTACCTCTGGCCAATCAGACAGGGTCCCTACGTGAGAACCATGAGACTCCTCCCATGGGCCAACTCCAGGCGTGGCTACTATGCTCATTCTCACCCAGACTGTTCCCGTGGACACTTCCTGTTTTTCCTCCTGGACTATGCCCCTGGGGAAACCCCATACTGGCTCTTTGTTCAAGTCCTGGCCACACCCTGTGAGGTTTATCTTGTTCTGCTATCCCCCCTGGTGTGCATGTAGATAACCTTTGTTCTTAACCATCTGGCCTTAGTCACTCATAGATGGGGATGGTCAGAATCTGTAACACATTTCTACACATTTTTCATAACTTTGAAAGTATGCATTGTAACGGAGCTGGAACACGCAGTCCAATATCTCCGCTGGTATACAGTAAAATCCCCAAGAGGCACTACAGTTTCACCATTCCCAACCTCCCATATTGGACGACACACAATTTGGGAGTCAAATGAATACTGACTTTATTTTGTTATTGCAGAAATATTTATACCCATCTCTTCCCACAGGCAATACACATGCCCATATTTGGCCGCACAATACACATAAAGAGAACAATAGGTGGGTCACACCTCCCCGAGGCTCCCTGGCAACTTTGATACAATCAGACATTGATTCAATTACACTTCTTTGTTCTTATCTGAGAATGAAAACACTGTATACAATAGACTTCCTTTATCTTATGCGGAGTCGCTGTAACAGGATTATCTCCCATGCCAAGTAGCTGCAAATGTCTGGGACAATATTCTGCAGAGCATCAACCAACATACATGCAGTATAATAGTAGGATCATATTTTAAACATAAAAATCATAAAACAGGGTAAAACAGTGATGGGTTCCGTTACACACCTCCCCCGTGACCATAAGCCGGCATACACGGTCTGAGCCCAACGGATCAGCCTGGGGATGTCCGGACAAAAGTATTTGTTGGTCAATTCTCTAGTTTGACAACCCATCAGCATTACTGCAATTCACATTTACTCACATTTCCCATATCCCCAGATAGCTGGGATCTGAGCGCACAAGTTCAATTGCCAAGTAGCTAAAGTCTTTCCCATAGTCTTTCATTATATGAATGGGCTCCATGGCATAGCTATCTGGGGTATCACCGCTCCCACAGGGCAAGTACAGAATGACCCCCCTGTATGTAAAGGGCCAGAATGAGTGACATACACTCTGGTATGGCCGATCACTGGTTCCAAAGGGCAATATGTACCGGGGCCATAGTCGCAGGGCAGGAGGCTGGCAAACAGTCCTCTCCAAGCCAAAGTGGCGAAGGGCACTTCGTCACACATCTCCCCTTTGGGGGGAAGTCTAACCAGGCACCTGGATATTTCGCTGGGGTGATGGGGCAACACGCTGAGGGGACTTGAGGGGCAGAGGCCAGCGGCACTCTGCCCTGATGCCAGCTCTTCCGCTGGTATAACCTGCAGGACATCCTGCTCTGTACAAGGGACAAAGGGAGGGCAGAGGCCGACTGCACTCTGCCCCACTGTCAGCTCTTCTGCTGGGGCACTTGGGACATATTCCGGCTCAGTAGCCAGGGAAAGGTGGGGGTCAGTGGGGGTTAACATTTCCTCTGTTAACCCTGGGGCCACATTAGGAGTTAGCTGGGGAGGGGAATTTTTACTTACCCCCTCCTCCGGTTGTCCCAGTGAGAGTAGTTGGGGATCTGGACAGGCTGTCCAGCATCCCGGTAGGTCAGGCACAGAGACCACGGTCCCATCTGCGCCGTCTGGGAGATTGGGGTCTCCCTTGGTTAGGGTAAACTGTCGTTGGGGAGGAAGGACGACACCTTCTGCCCCCTGTGGTTCACACTGCCGCTGGGGGGGAAGGATGACACCTTCTGCCCCCTGGGGTTCCCACTGCCGCTGAGGGGGGAGGACGACACCTTCAGCTCCCTGGGATTCACACTGCCACTGGGGGGGAAGGACGACACCTTCTGCCCCCTGGGGTACACACTGCCGCTGGGGGGGAAGGACAACACCTTCGGCCCCCTGGGGTACACACTGCTGCTGGGGAGGAAGGACGGCACCTTCCGCTCCCTGAGGTACACACTGTCGCTGGGGAGGAAGGACGACACCTTCAGCTCCCTGGGGTACACACTGCCGCTGGGGAGGAAGGACGACACCTTCAGCTCCCTGGGGTACACACTGCCGCTGGGGAGGAAGGACGACACCTTCTGCTCCCTGGGGTACACACTGCCGCTGGGGGGGAAGGACGACACCTTCGGCCCCCTGGGGTACACACTGCCGCTGGGGAGGAAGGACGACACCTTCAGCTCCCTGTGGTTCACACTGCCGCTGGGGGGGAAGGACGACACCTTCGGCCCCCTGGGGTACACACTGTCGCTGGGGAGGGGAATTAGTTGGAGTATTCCACGTGGAGCGGTTTCTGTTTCTGGGACAGTCTCTCTGCATGTGGCCCTGCTGGTTACACGTGTGGCACCTGATGTACCGTGGAGGGGTTTGGTAGTTCCCACCACCCGGACGCAGTGCTGGGGGGGGGGGGTTAATGGTGGGAGGTGGGTTAGCAGCTCCCAAGAAGGACCGCTCCCGTGATCGCTGCTTTTCCATTATGAATTTGTGGACATCTGTCATTAACCATTCCAAGGTTTTTATGGGAAGCGTACCTGGGAAAAAGGCCAGTCTGCTTTGGAGTTCTCTTCCAAACTCATTCTGTGGAGCAATAAGAGGTACTGTAACCATGAGTTCCTTTCTATCTGCATCCCTGTAGTCCGCGGCCGCCTCCTCCTCCTTATGATGGAACGCTGTCCGAAAACTAGCCTGTTCCATCCTGCTGTAGCCAGGGGCGCTGTACGAATACTAGCGTTGCCCTCAATTTGTACTCCACGGAATGGTGTCTCCTGTAGCTGTCCTTCTGACCATGGGAACAATTCCGCCACTTGCCACCAAATGTAACGGAGCTGGAACACGCAGTCCAATATCTCCGCTGGTATACGGTAAAATACCCAAGAGGCACTACAGTTTCACCATTCCCAACCTCCCATATTGGACGACACACAATTTGGGAGTCAAATGAATACTGACTTTATTTTGTTATTGCAGAAATATTTATACCCATCTCTTCCCACAGGCAATACACATGCCCATATTTGGCCGCACAATACACATAAAGAGAACAATAGGTGGGTCACACCTCCCCGAGGCTCCCTGGCAACTTTGATACAATCAGACATTGATTCAATTACACTTCTTTGTTCTTATCTGAGAATGAAAACACTGTATACAATAGACTTCCTTTATCTTATGCGGAGTCGCTGTAATAGGATTATCTCCCATGCCAAGTAGCTGCAAATGTCTGGGACAATATTCTGCAGAGCATCAACCAACATACATGCAGTATAATAGTAGGATCATATTTTAACCATAATAATCATAAAACAGGGTAAAACAGTGATGGGTTCCGTTACATGCATCACATTCACATAAAACATACTGTAACGGATCTCCTGGCACCCCGACCAGGTACCTCCGTTGATAGATGCGTCCTAGTTTGCGCCTAGGCCTACAAGCGGACACCTCAACCACCACAGACTCCACAACCGCCGTAGTTTAGCTGGAGCCGTGCCGACTTCCTTCCACCCTGTATGAATCTCCAGCATCCAGGATCGTGTGGGGAAGACCTCTCCTTCAAGGAGCGTACATCAGGAACAAGGGTTCAGTAGATACAGCTCAAGGGAGTATGCAAAAGCATAGCAATCCCCAGTATGATATAGCGATCCCCTCCAATAACGAGATGAGACTACGTTTTGAAGGGTCAAGTAGAACTAGAACTTTAATGACAGGGGATCTCCTTTTATGCAATGGTGCCCTCTGAAGGGCTACACCCACATAATTATCACAGCCAATTATATACATGGTTCAACCCCCACGTCTCCTCCACTCAGATAACAGGTAGCACAATTAAAACAGACACAATTTTAACCACATTCTGGATGTACCCCAAAAACCGGGGGTACACCTTTAAGTCCAGCACCGTTCAATAGATCTCACCCAGGGGAACAACATATTATTATCCCCCATAGTTGGCCACACAATACAGATAGAGGGACAATAGGTGTCACACCTCCCTGAGGCAACTTGATATAATCAGACAATGATTAAATCAGCCTTCTTTGTTCTTATGTTTCAATAGACTTCCTTATCTGTAATAGGATTATCTCTCCTGCCAAGGTCTGCACTAGCCTGGGGTCAATATTCTGCAGAGCATAAACCAACATACATTTTAACCAAGAATTAAATAACCATAAACAGGGTAAAACAGTGATGGGTTCCATTACAGCTGGGATCTGAGCGCACAAAACTACCGAATAGCGCTCAGATAAACTTCACACAGTTCAATTGCCATGTAGCTAAAGTCTTTCCCATAGTCTTTCATTATATGAATGGGCTCCATGGCATAGCTATCTGTGGTATCATGGTTCACACAGGGCAAGTACCGAATGACCCCCCTGTATGTAAAGGGCCAGAATGAGTGACATACACTCTGGTATGGCCGAATACTGTGTTTGAAGGGCAATATGTACCAGGGCCATAGTCGCAGGGCAGGAGGCTGGCAAACAGTCCTCTCCAAGACAAAGTGGCGAAGGGCACTTCGTCACACATACATTTTCAGAATCAGCATACTCCAAATACAAACATGTGTCAAAATGATACAAATTGGTCCAGTGGTTCAAAAGTTAGATCATAGTCCTTTCTGACCAAATGAAGCATGGCTTCCATGTCTTTGTAGGGGGAAAGTCAACATGGGCCGTAGTCAAAAGGAAGAATGTGGACAACCAAGATTCTCCAATTCGCAGTGACGAGACTGATCTCGTCACAACTTAATGAGAATTTTATCACTGTATAGAGTGATTCCAAGTTTAAATCATTCTGGGATGGCAATTTGAGCCCATAGGAAATATCCATTAACGCACATTGAAGGAAGACATTTTTATTACATTAAAAGCTTTAAGCATGTCCTGTAGAATAGATAAATTAGGGCATACAGAGAAATGTTAGGGATTTTAGCACAATGTCTACACCTACTGGTACTGGTACTCTTAAAAAGTTTGTTTTGAAATGGCTGTACTATTTAAATTAATAGTATGTTATTGTTGTATTGTCTTTGGATCACATATATAGTTGTGAGCATGCGAGCCGTTGCTCACACTTGCGGGCTCGCGCAGCGAGCCTGCAAGAACTGCGTCCCTCGCGAAGCGAGGGACGCAGTTCCTCGCAAATGCGGGTCCTTGCGAAGCAAGGGGCCGCATTTGCAGTGGTGGAGCATCCCAACGTCCCCGCAAATGAGGATCCTCGCGAAGCGAGGGGTCGCATTTGCGGAGGTGGAGGCTCCAACGTCGGCTGTGTTTCCGCAAATGCGGACCCTGGCGAAGCGAGGGGCCACATTTGCGGTGGTGGAGTATCCCACCTCGGCTGTGTTTGTCCGCAAATGCGGACCCTCGCGAAGCGAGGGGCCACATTTGCGGTGGTGGAAGGTCCAACGTCGGCAACACACACACGCAAGACTTAACAAAAAAAATAAATCAAAGGCGCCTCGCACCACTTAGAAAAAAAACAACTGCATCGTACACATAAAAGCCAACTGCGTCCCTCGCAAAAAAAAATACGGCCGCATCGCAAAAAAATACGCCCGGAAACGAGCCATTCCCAACACGCAAAACCGACCGAAAAACGGCACGCATGAAAACATCAGAAACACAAGAAATAAACACAACGAACACATAAAAAGCTTACTTACAGCAAGGGGGGTCATCCGGCACCTCAAAGTTAATTTACACGTCCATTTAAGTACAAAAAAAACGAGTTTAAACTGCCGAAAATCACCTAAGCGAGAGAAAAAATGGCCGCCGAACAAAACGAAAATGAGGCTTCAGACGTAACTATACTACAGTGATCGCAAGACTGAAATACATACTATGCGGCACGTACCACACTGATATTAACCACCATTTTCAAAACTACTACGCACAAAATGGCGGATGGAACGCAAATTGTAAGCTGGAACGCAAATAGCGCATGCATATTGCGTTCTAACGGTCTGAGGCACTTCAAAGTTTATAAATACTGCCTACTTTCCAGAAAATTCTAAATTTCTACTCAGGTGATGAACGGAGTGACTCGATAGTTAACTGCTGCTGTCACTTGAGAAGAGAATTGATTCCTAATTTCATACTTTACATTGTCCAAATAAGAACTGAGAGGTAAGCTATAATACATTACATTTTATTATCAAGACAAAAAAATAAAATAATTTAAGTATGAAAATGTCATTCATGTATAGTGACATGTGGCACGCACATTTATGTGTATAGCCCCTATGAGATAAAAAAAATGTAACTTGAAAAAAATTTAACCCCCATCCTCCTTTCCCCCCCCATCCGTCTTCCCCCCCTCATCCTCCTTTTCCTCCCTCCTTCCCATCCTCCTCCTTCCCAGACCTCCTCCTCCCTCCTCCACCCATCTTTCTCCCCCCACCCCCCCATCCTCCTCCTTCCCCCCTCTCCAATAACATCCCTTTCCCCTCTCTTTTCTCTTGCTAGCATCCGATCAGCTTCTGCTGCGGATACTTTGCCCACAGCGTGTCTTATGTCATTCATCGGAACCGGTACATGCTAATGACGTGAAGCGCATGTGACATGCATATTGTGAGGAGATCCTTGGAAAGAAGAAGGTAAAATTATGGCTTTGTCAGCTGGCAGCTTTCTGTTTGTAGCGACTTCAGTGACATAATCCATCAGTCCACAATACTGTTCTACACATAGTTTTTCTTGTTGATATTTTATGAAATTTTAATTATTTGCCTCAACTTGCAAATATGACTCAATGATCCATTGTTGTGTCAGTGTTCAACCATATAAAATGGGATCCAATTCATCTCAAATGGCAGTTTGAGCCACTTTAAATTCCAAAATGCAAATATTATTTCTGACACGTGTTTAGAATTTGGGTAAGTGACAATTGTTAATTTGGGTTGCCATCCGGCTTCCTTATTGGGGTATGTGCAATGTGCCGTAGGATGTGTGCTATGTGCCACGTGAAGTGTTATTGAGTCTGGGTACGTGTTTTAATTTTACGGGCTTAGTCTAGTTTTTGTTTTTTTCGGCCACCATTTTTTTTGTTGCGTAGACGATTTTTCAATTGCGAAGCTGGTGAAATGCGACTTCAATTCACAAGCAACCTCACTAACAGACGTCCTGGCTGTCCCCCTATGCTGTGTGTGACGTTTTTTAAATATTTTTTTTTTTTTGTGCGCAGTTCGGGTCATACAGGGAGTGCAGAATTATTAGGCAAATGAGTATTTTGACCAAATCATCCTCTTTATGCATGTTGTCTTACTCAAAGCTGTATAGGCTCGAAAGCCTACTACCAATTAAGCATATTAGGTGATGTGCATCTCTGTAATGAGAAGGGGTGTGGTCTAATGACATCAACACCCTATATCAGGTGTGCATAATTATTAGGCAACTTCCTTTCCTTTGGCAAAATGGGTCAAAAGAAGGACTTGACAGGCTCAGAAAAGTCAAAAATAGTGAGATATCTTGCAGAGGGATGCAGCACTCTTAAAATTGCAAAGCTTCTGAAGCGTGATCATCGAACAATCAAGCGTTTCATTCAAAATAGTCAACAGGGTCGCAAGAAGCGTGTGGAAAAACCAAGGCGCAAAATAACTGCCCATGAACTGAGAAAAGTCAAGCGTGCAGCTGCCACGATGCCACCAGTTTGGCCATATTTCAGAGCTGCAACATCACTTGAGTGCCCAAAAGCACAAGGTGTGCAATACTCAGATACATGGCCAAGGTAAGAAAGGCTGAAAGACGACCACCACTGAACAAGACACACAGGCTGAAACGTCAAGACTGGGCCAAGAAATATCTCAAGACTGATTTTTCTAAGGTTTTATGGACTGATGAAATGAGAGTGAGTCTTGATGGGCCAGATGGATGGGCCCGTGGCTGGATTGGTAAAGGGCAGAGAGCTCCAGTCCAACTCAGACGCCAGCAAGGTGGAGGTGGAGTACTGGTTTGGGCTGGTATCATCAAAGATGAGCTTGTGGGGCCTTTTCGGGTTGAGGATGGAGTAAAGCTCAACTCCCAGTCCTACTGCCAGTTCCTGGAAGACACCTTCTTCAAGCAGTGGAACAGGAAGAAGTCTGCATCCTTCAAGAAAAACATGATTTTCATGCAGGACAATGCTCCATCACACGCGTCCAAGTACTCCACAGCGTGACTGGCAAGAAAGGGTATAAAAGAAGAAAATCTAATGACATGGCCTCCTTGTTCACCTGATCTGAACCCCATTGAGAACCTGTGGTCCATCATCAAATGTGAGATTTACAAGGAGGGAAAACAGTACACCTCTCTGAACAGTGTCTGGGAGGCTGTGGTTGCTCCTGCACGCAATGTTGATGGGGAACAGATCAAACACTGACAGAATCCATGGATGGCAGGCTTTTGAGTGTCCTTGCAAATAAAGGTGGCTATTTTGGTCACTGATTTGTTTTTGTTTTGTTTTTGAATGTCAGAAATGTATATTTGTGAATGTTGAGATGTTATATTGGTTTCACTGGTAAAAATAATTAATTGAAATGGGTATATATTTGTTTTTTGTTAAGTTGCCTAATAATTATGCACAGTAATAGTCACCTGCACACACAGATATCCCCCTAAAATAGCTAAAACTAAAAACAAACTAAAAACTACTTCCAAAAATATTCAGCTTTGATATTAATGAGTTTTTGGGTTCATTGAGAACATGGTTGTTGTTCAATAATAAAATTAATCCTCAAAAATACAACTTGCCTAATAATTCTGCACTCCCTGTATATTTTTTTTTTATGTAAGTCCCGCGGGTCATATTTTTTTTTTCTAAGTCCTGCTTTCCTGACGCTTTCCTTTGTAAAGTGTTACGGGTCATAATTTTGAAACTCAATTTTTTTTTCAAACTGCTACGGGTCTCGCAGTGTGAATTGGATAATGAAGGATTTTGTCGAACTGTAGTCCTGTGGCTCGTAGATTTCTTTTGAACTGTAGTCCCGCGGGTCATAGGGATGAGCGCCTACCGCCCTCTTCTCCACCAGTGCAGTGAGTGCCTTCGGCACTCCCTGTCTAAGTTGTACGGGGTCGTAGGGATGAGCGCCTATGGCGCTCATCTCCACCAGTGAATGGAGCACCTTCGGTACTCCTTGCCAGCAAGCTTTAGCAACAACTCATATTGCTCACAACTATATATGTATTAACAACTAATCCGCATATTGCAGATCAGAGGAGATCTTAAAAGGTTGAACCTAATGGGCTAAAATTCTTTAGTGTTATACAATACACTAGACTTAGTTCTTGTGTTCCCTCATTTACCAGGGTTCTCCCATTTACTGTACTTTAAAAAACGGATTCCTGTGCAACCCTGAGCTCCTAGGGGGTAGGTTTACTAGAGGTAGATCCATGAAGTACCCCAAGTATTTGTAGTATAAGGGTGCACTTATTAACCCCTCAAATGAATCAAATATAAGAAATCAAACCTTATATCTGAATCACTTGAGGTGTTATACTGTTTTTAGCATAGGATCTGATACTTGTATAATGTTTCTGCTTCTACAAGTGATGCTCAGTCTGCGTAGGTTGGGAAAAAAGGGCTTACATATATTATGGTACCTGCGTGAAGTACTAGTTATAAGCTATTAGAATTGCTTGTAGGGAAATTTTACAGGTCACTGTAATTTGTAATACAGCTTATTGACACAGAAATTATTCTTTCTTATTAAATTTAGGGAACTGTGAGGCAAATTTGAACTAATTATGTAATTGCTCACGTTAAGCATTTTGTGACATTAATTTATAGTCCTTTAGCCACTGTGTGCATCATCACATAACACCTCCCAATAATCACTGCAGCCATTGGTATGTTTAAACATCTATACCAATTATGTGCCACCAACTCTACTTACCCCATTATGTCCTACCTCAGACCGTTACTGGATCTTATTGGGAGGTTTAAGCCACACACACCTTCCATTCTCCCACAAGACATATGTTATCTTTAGTAGTACTGTGTAGTTTTTGTATTGAAAAAAATAACTCATCTAAGGACATTTTTATAGTCCCATAACAACATGTAAAGCATGCAGCATGATCTTAGTTGAATCGCATTACATTCATGTCTTAGTACCTCCATATCACCCTAAGTCTGGCTGTCTAAAACAAGAGAGAGAAAATAATAACAGTAACAAATGAGAACAACCCAAATATTCATAGCCATTCCTAAATTATTGTTTGTCACAACATAAGACCAGCTCAGTGGTCTACTCCAGCACTGCTTCAATGATTAGGTCTTCGGGACACCAAGGGCCTCATTCAATTAACGGCCATAGGAAATGCGTGGCCGCAAGGACCGGCATATTCTATTCCCTTGCGGCCGAGGGCTCCAGCCGGCTTGCGGCCGGCGCCCTGTTATCCCTTGCGGCTGCCCGCGCAGCAGGAAAGCCTTTGATCTTACGCGGCCGCAAGAAAGCCAAGGTCGCTAGTCAAATGCTACATTAACCCTTTCGTCAAGGCCGCAATTAGCTAAAACCGAACCGCAGCTTACTTACACCAAAAAGGTCCTGCAAGGCTCTTACTTACAAATCCGAGCACCAATTAAGTACATAAAAAAGACATCCTGTACTTTGATGAGACGTGAAAGTGATTGGAGGTGTTAGAATTCATAGCACCACATTCCCCGACACTCAAATCTGAAAATCATTTTTATTGTAATTCATGTTCAATTTCCGTGTCCAGAGTCCCACGGGCTTGGAGGACATCAGACCCGCAAAGGCTGCGGAATTAGCCTCCGTCAAGTCCGTAAATGGGTAAAATAGACCCACAGGTCGTAAAGGGCTTACTTACAAATCGTAGCACATTAAGCATAGAAAAGCCATCCTGTACTTTTATTAAAAGTTAAAGTGATGTTTGGTCTTAGAATTAATAGCTCAACATTCCCCTACTCTCAAATCTGCAAATAAAGAAATTAAGTTTCATGTTCAATCTTCGTGTTCTATATATCATGCAAGCCCGCACGGGTTTGAATAACGAGCTACGGGCTTGGAGGTCAATCACCCTTGAGCAAGGAACTACGGCCTTAGGGGTCTTCAGAATAATTTCAGTCGCAAAGACTGCGGGCTTAAATTTAATATCTAGCCAGGCGCGAATCACGACTTGAGATCCAAGGCCATGACATTCAGGCGCGCTCGCAAGCTGGAAGGGGGGCTAACTAGCAGCGACCGACACAAACCATCCAATAGCGGAATAACGCAGCGCGCTACAGGTCACACAGCCAATCACTTACGGGATAGACCATTTGATTGACAGTGGGAGGGTATAAATATGAATGACACGTGCCCATGCCTCAAATGTGTTGTGATTTCTGGTGAAGTAGCACGCAGTTCCCGGAGCTTGGTCGGTTATAGGAGGTAAGGCTTTATTATCAAGTTGCGGTTTATGTTCTTTTTACAAATTTACAGTTACTACATTTATGGAGTACGATGTAAAGAAGTAAAATTGCGTTTTTTTATTGTTAATAGGTTTTTGGAGTTTCAATGGGATATTGTCCAGCATGGAGTTGTTTGGAGGGAGGTAAGTTGCATTGTACATACTTTTCATCCTAACAAGCTGTGTGTTCTATTCGTTTTAGGTTTTTACCTACATTTACAGAGTACACTGGAGAGAAGTACAACTGTGTTTTTATTGTTTATAGGTTTGGAGAGGAGGTGTTTGTGGGTAGAGGAGTTTGGTGGAGGGAGGTAAGCTGTTTTCTTTTTTTATGTTTCGTATTCTATCTCTTACGTTTCTACACTTAAGACCTACACATATTTCCAGATTACACATATTTGCAATACACATACAGTAGGTGTTCCAAACTGCTTCTTCAATGGGGCTTGACAAGAACCTAGTTCCAGCCTAGCCCAGCAGGACCATGTAGTTTCTACTACCTCTTTTACAGAAGATGGTTCAGGATAGGTACAACACCCAGGAATATGTGCAGAGGATAATGCAGATAGGATATCATTGGCCTCAGACATGGGCCACTCCCCACACATGATAGAAGCACACAGTAAATAGCTGCATACCTTGTATATATGCGAACTGTAACTGACCCTTCCACATTGGTTATGAAAGTTTGGATCTAGCGTTTTTCATCAGAGCCACTCAGGTCCAGAGTGAGAGGTGCTGTACACCCCTCCCACTGCTCTGTCACAGGCTCTGTTCACTTAAGGTGGATTACTACAGTTACAACAATGATATACAAGCAGAAAGAGTGTTATAGGCGATCAGAATGGGGGGCGGGGGACGGGAGCAGGCAAACCCACTAAAACATTTCTTTATTTCTCTTTCTTTTCAGGTGGTGATGGAGGGAGAGGAGCAGAGGGGAGAGGAGAGGAACGTTGGGGGAGAGGAGTGGCAGGGAGTCCTGGGGCGGGGAGTTGGGAAAGAGGAGGGGAGGAGTGAGGAGGTGGGAGGAGGAGAAGAGGAGGAGGTAGGAGGAGGAGAAGAGGGGGAGGGAGGAGAAGAGGAGGAGGAGGGAGGAGGAGGGAGGAGGAGAGGAGGAGGAGGAGAAGAGGAGGAAAAGAGGAGGGAGAAGAGGAGAGTAGGAGGGAGGGGAGGGAGGAGAGGAG
Source organism: Discoglossus pictus (assembly GCA_027410445.1). NCBI lineage: Eukaryota > Metazoa > Chordata > Amphibia > Anura > Alytidae > Discoglossus > Discoglossus pictus. Next base: position 69,140,810 of record CM050169.1, read on the forward strand.
AGTAGGAGGAAGGAGTAGGGAGGAGAGAGGTGTAGGAGGGAGGAGGGAGGAGAGGAGGAGTAGGGAGGAGAGGAGGAGGAGGCGGGTGGAGAGGAGGAGGGAGGAGGAGAGTGGATTAGGAGAGGGTACTCAACCCCAGTCGGGGGAGCAGGAAGCTGGCGGCAGGTCGAGGGCCCACAATTATAGCCGGGAGGAGAATATTGTTCTCCTGGAGGCAATCCATGACCGCCCCGTCATCACCTTGGGGGGAGGGAAGTTAAGGCTGGGCACAGGGCTGATGCTTCGCAGAAGGTGCTCCATTTGGTGAATAGTGTGGCGGACAGTGGACGGAGTCTGCGGTCTATAAAGCACAGATTTGATGACATCAGAGCAGTGGTGAGGAGGAAGATGGCCCAGGAGGACGAGGGGCGGTGGGTCAATTACCTCGGCTATGGGAGGTCTGCAATGGCCATTCTTGCATCCTCGGCCACAGCTGGAGCTTCAGCCCCGGGGGACCAGCAGGACCCAGCCTCCATGGCAGGTGAATATGACATACACCAACATGCCACCACATGTGCATCACACACACTACACATATACATGATGACACTGACATGTCGGCTCCATGAAATTAACAAGGGATAGATGGATGCATCATTGAATTCATGAAGCTGACAAATCACGGTCATTCCTGGTCACCACAACAGTAATCAAGCAATAGAGCAGGTGTGCCCAAACTCGGTCCTGGAGGGCCACACACATGCCTCGATTTGATGATAACCCTGCTGCGCACAGATGAGTCATTCGCTTCTTCAGAAATCCTGATTGATTCACCTGTGCACAGAAAGGATATCTTCCAATCCAGGATAGAGTTTGGACACCTCTGTAATAGAGAGTCTTGTATGGTGTGCCCATTGCAGCCTATGCAGTTACAGACAGCAGCCGTAAAACAGATAGCGTTGTGAGCCGAGAACCATCAAGAACAGAAACCTAAAAATAGATAACAGCTATTATAAGATAGCTAATCAGAGTTGCAAAGAGGATATTCATCCATATTCAAGGCTAGATGTCAGATAATTAGAAATGAACACATATCAACGCGATAATCAACATACTAATGACATGTACCTTTCTTCTCTATCTCTCAGCATCCAGGAGAAGGTCTGGGTCCTGTGACCAGCCAGAGGTGGTGGGGGCATCGGCCCCCCTACCAGGAAAATCCGGCACAGGGGGAGGAGGAAGGAAGAACGGAGGGCCCTGGGTCTGAGGATGGGCAGGTCATTGACCTGGGGGACTCACCCGCCACAAGCCCTGGAACATTTGACCCAACTATGCCCATCCCCCAGAGACTTTCGCTAGCTCTGGGGCCCTCCCACGCCCTTGGGACAACACCTCCTTCCCCACACAGCAGTGTGCCGGCCTGGTCGCCACTAGGCCTTACACTGATGTCACCCCAGGCTCCAGCTGGGGACCAGACCCTCCCCACTACACCTCCTCACAGGCCCACCCAGGAGGAGTGACCTCACCACAGAGCCAGGCTGTGCAGGTGGAGATGCTGGCTGTTATGCAGGAGCAGCTGGCCAGCATGCAGAGGATGGAGGCCAGTATGCAGGGGATGGAGGCCAGCCTGCTCCAGATGGCGTCCAGCAACTCTGCCATTTATTCCCATGTGATGCACAGCCTGGCCAGGCTGTCCATGGAGGTGAGGATGCACCATCTAACATCGGAGCACCTTCAGGTCAGGCTGCTCAGGCAGGAGATGGTCCACAGCCCACTATCAACGGGGATCTCACAGTCCCCCTGTCAGGAGCAGCCTGGCCCCTCCTCTCCTCCCATTATGTGTCCCCCACCAGCATTCCAGCTGCCTTGCACCGCCCGCCCCCCCCCCCCAGTGGGGAGACGGAGGATGGGCACGGATAATGTGGATCCTGGGCCCAAGTGTAGGAGGACATAGGGGCTCAATCGATTGCAATGTGGCCAATTGCTTAGGGCTTGGTATCAGCACAGAGCATATTTATTTTACAGATGTTTGTAGTTAGTGAACTTCTATCCAAAAGCAAGCTCTTCACTAACTACAAACTTTTGTAACTAAATATATGCTCTGTGCTTATATAAAGCCCTATTCAATTGGTCAAATCACAACTGAATGACGCCCATACGGTCTGCAGACATGTTTTTGCCTTCTCAACAGCACTCCTCAGGGACCATCAATTGGTGACAGGTTAAACAGAACACAACGAGCCTCATTCAAATGCGATTTGGTCAATTGAATAGGGCTCTTTAAAGCACAGAGCATATATTTTCAAACAAAGTTTTTAGTTAGTGAACTTATATCCAAAAGCAAGGTCTTCACTAACTAAAAAATATGCTCTTTGCTTATATTCAATTGGCCAAATTGCAATTGAATCAAGCCCGAAATATCACCATCACATAGGACAAGATCCAAAACTCTGGAGCTGGGCTAGATTCAGTAAGTAGTGTGACCAATAAATTGTCACTAAGGAGTGCTGTTGAGAAGACATGTGGCAGGACCTATGATGTTTGCAGGCCTTATTATGCAGGTTTTGTCTTGTTTTGCTTCTATCTTTTTGTTTGTTCAGGTTCATGAAGGCAACTCCTGCATCTGCAAGCATTGTGGAGGAATTATATGAGGTGTAAGGTTTTCCCAGTGCCTCTCAGGTAGACATGCCTTCAATGACAGCCCCCTTCTCCCACAATCTTAAAGCTATCATATTGACAGATATCTCAGACATGCTTGTTGTTAGCTTAAATGTAGACTAATACCGCTATGGCGGTGGACTTGCAAAGTCTCACAATGGCATGTTAATGACAGCCAGCATTAATATATGCACTAGTGAAGCAAGTGATCCTGACCTCAATATCAGTCTGAGAACAGATCCTTGGGTTTAATGTAAGTAACAATGAATCCGGCTGCTGACTTTTGTGTCCTCTCCATATTAATGGCTATTTGCTAATATTACTGATTATCCACAGACCTAGCTAATAGTTAGTAATGCTTGCAGATGGGAATCAGGTGAGTTGGTATATTGGTACAGTATTTAGAACTGTACTGTACATACAGTGTGATTCTTTTTTTTTTGTTGATCCTCCTCCGCCTTTCTTTATTTGACCACTTATTTCAGATTTTTGTTTGGTCAACACACTGTATGTGTGAAACTGGATTGGATTACACAGTCCAGAGGTTGAATAATCTGTTTCAGTGAGCAGATCTAGTTACAAGTTGTAAGTGCTATGCACATAAATGGTTTCTTCAGTTAAATGGAGAGATTTGTGATGATCCCTTTTTTCATCAGATTCCGCTTGCAGCGTTGTAATGACCGCATGTGACCCTGGTAGGTGCTATGAATCATGCTAATTCTAGACTATGACATTACCCCCTGTAGGTTTCCCCTTTTTTTCCAGCCTCTTGCTCTCCCAGGACCTGCTCGCACCACACCCATGATATTAATGCAGTTTTGACCACTGCTGATTGTGGTCTGTCTAGCAAATAAAGCTTTGTTATACTGTTATGTAAATGCCCAATCTTGACCACTGCTGATTGTGGTCTGTCTATCAAATAAAGCTTTGTTATACCATTATGTGAATGCACAATCTTGACCACTGCTGACTGTGGTATGTGTAAAAAAATAAAGCTTTGTTATACCGTTATGTGAATGGCCTAACCTGACCACTGCTGATTGTGGTCTGTGTAAAAAAATAAAGCTTTGTTAGACCGTTCTGACTGGGTCCGTTTGTTATGAATATTTTGGGTTCTGTGACATCCACATGCATTACATTAGTGTCACATTCCTATAGATGTAAACTGATGAACCCTAGTTAACATGCAATAGATCAATACATATACAACTGTTGGAGAGTCAGAATAGATTTAGATATCATATGATCCCAAATATCACATCTACTAATAATATAGTGTTAATACCCATGACAAGTCTGATTAGCGATACTGTGGTGTAGGAACATTCCCCTGAGTGCCTACAATGAATAGGACAGGTGACACTGGAGTGGTTTTCCAGTTCCTTCTCTAGTTGATTGGGATTAGTCTGACCTCTCTGCTAATACGTACCCACCTACACTGGCACTACGTGGTATAGCTCACATCTTCATTAAAGTACACAGACCCTTTCACCAACACCACTTAGCATATGTGTGCATACAGTTAGTTGCCCAATAATGAGCATGCATTGGCTAAATATCCTTTGGTTATCATATGTTGTAATGGTCATGCACATGCCTATATGACAAACCATGCTGCAACATGCATAATATGATTAAAGCCACGCTACCCAATTCAATAGCAAGAGTAAAACATGAGTCAGGTCATATGAACCCTTTGCCACGCACATGTGCTCTATTGTAATCCCTGAAATCTATATCTAATTGCATATACAACTCGCTCATCACATCTACATTTGGTAACACAATTATTTTGCTAATTACACCGCCACATGGCATATATCAAGTAGCAGGGAAACATTTTAATGTATGTTGCTTCAGTGCTTCAGTTGTGTCCAACTCTGACCCTTTGAGCTGCAGAACATTCAGCTAGGTCTCTGCAGGCCCGACAGGAGGCTAGGGGATCCAAGGATTAGGCTGCGGGGTGTAAGGGTTAGGATTAGGCTGCGGCTACAAGGGTTAGAAGGGTTCATGGCATTAGGCAATATCACTTGTGCCCCTTTCAATAGTCCCAAACCTTAGAACTGCGCAATGCTGTCGGCACGCTCATGTCAGCTACATGTTGTCAAAACACATTTGCTGTGAGCGCCAATGTTGGGGTGACATATTCTATTATCGGGCTGCTTAGAGGCTACAATGGAACCCGTGAGTGGGAAAGGGTTAATTTGGCCTGAATTCCATGTATGTGTGTTGACCATTCCAACATACGAGGAATATTAAACTAATTTTTTAACTAACAATTATTAATTTGGAAACCGTAATGTTTGGGCCTCTATTTTACGGTTACAGTCTTAAACGCCATGCAGTCTGCAAAAACCGTTACAAAATGGATACCTTCAACCTCCAAGCACGGGCGGGCTTTAGTAGCGAACTACAGGCTTCGAGGACATTCACCCTCCAAGGCCGCACAGGCTTTAATAAGGAGCTACAGGCTTGTAGGATATTAACCCTCCAAGGCCGCACAAGCTTGAATAACGAGCTACAGGCTTGGTCATTGAAGTCCGTGGGACTTGGACGGATTTTAAAATCAAAGCATAATTTGGCGATGTGCCAGCTTCAGAATGTTTTGCTGGACGCGGGACTTGGGACGGAAAATAAACCGGAAAGGAAATATTGGATTTCCCGATAAGCAAGCTTGAGAGGGTGTTGCTATTAATCTTCATGTCCCCCATTATGATGCCCAGCATTTACAGACCTTTACAGTGCTATCTTGAATTTATATTTTCATTTACAGTTTTCCGACTTTGTAGCCTTAAAAAACGACTTACGGGCGCGCGGGAAAGGCTTGCGGCCGATTTCATGATTTGCAGCCGGCCGTAAGGGGGATATCCTTGCGGCGCCGTCCATTTGAATAGCAGGGTACCAGTATCGCTACACAGGGCCGTAAGATGGCCGTAGCCATTTTACGGCCGTTAATTGTATGAGGCCCCAAGAGTTTGTAGAATACTGCACTCGGCAGCTGGACAAAGTTGCAGAAAGTAGTACAACAAGCACATGAAAGATAGCATGCAATCTGTATAACAATGTTTAAACATTTGCCATTGAGCAAAAACAAATGAAAAATAATAAGTATAATAAGGATCTTGGGCCTAAATGGAAGGTTTCTGTTTATCCTATCAATACCTTTCAAGTTCCCATCTGGCAAAATGCTTGTTGTTCACACTTTGTGTTCCTCTAGTATTATGGGACCCTTTGATAAAGCTGGACACAGGTATGGAAGGATCATATAAGGTATACATGTGAGTCTGAGGCTAAATAAAGTCATTTGTCCAATCCAGACCTGCAGAGTTAACAGGTACTTACACAGCACAATTATGCTGCAACAGAGAAAGGCTGGAACAATCCTATTTTGGCTAGAGGTGTAGATGGACCAAAGTGGAGACAGAGGAAAAGAAGCTGTGAAACAACTGGAACTGACAGTGTATGCAAACCTGCAAGCAGAACAGCTGAGGTGAGCTCAGAAACAGACACTGACAAAGGAGCTAGAAGTACAAGGCACATGAAAGAAAGTGTGTGAATCCCCAAGAAAAGCATGTGTATTTTGGACTAACAATGCAGTAAACATAAACTGCATAACTAAGGGTCCCCAGGGTTATACATTTGGAGTGAAGGGTGGGCCCCCTGCCACCCGCTGTTATTGCTACAAACCAGTGAGTGGAATCACAGACAGGCTTCCTACAAGAACAGAGACTATATTTGTGTATGTTATGTTTTTACCCTGTAGCAGTCAAGCTGTAAAGGTTTCTGAAGTTAGTCAGCTTATTTATTTTTGTTGCTACATTTGTTGCTACATTCCTTGTTTTAACTTTTATCAAAAGTTTTGTTTGAAACTATACCTGAGCTTTTGGACTGTGTCTATAAGCAGAATTGTAAGTGACCATGAGGACTCTAAAGACTCACACTGGTGTCTTAAGATGGATTGCCTGATCTTGGATTTGGAGAACACCCACAGCTCAGTATCAAGGATATTGTAAAGGCCTTAATGCTAGATACAGCAGTTCAGCAGGAAAGAGAGCAACAAGAGAGCAACAAGAAAACAACTGACAACTACAGGAGTTCAAGGAAATACTGGCTACCTAAGTGCCTCAGAATCAAGCTGCCTTGCAAAAACATTTTAGGAACAAGAGAACCTGATAGCTGCATCATCCCTCAGTGGAGCAGATCAGTGAGCATACTCTGACCTCACGGAAAAACAGGCTTCTCATTATACTTTACGAAAAGGTGAAATTCTTGCCAGAGCAGGGGTGAATCAAACACTTTGTGACCAAAATTTTCATCAATGGAGATACCACAGAAACCAGACAGCACAGACACAAATGTTTGACCTTTTGCATATTTACAATTGGTTTGCACTGAAACCAACTGTCGAGAGCAAATGGAGGAAATTCTAGTAATAGATCATTATTGGAGAGCACTTCCATGTGATATGAGGAAATGGGTAGGCTAATAGGCCCTCAGTCCAAACTGGTTAATTGAATTAAATGCTATCAAGACTGTAAAATGTTTTTTTATGGTCCCAGAGAAGAAAGAACAAGGGCATGGTGATGATCAGAAAGACATTGGCCTACTAAAATGGTCACTGGGAAATCCTGGGGTGTACACCAGGATTTCTATAGAGCTGAAAGAATGGAGTATGAAGGAACAAAATTGGAAGATAAGGCATATTTCAGCTAACAAGTAAAGCAAATCACCTTTTGGTGGGAATAAGAACAAATTGTTTCAGTGTGTAGAATACATACATATAGCCGCCCAGGGTGCTAGCCAAGAAGAAATGATGCAGTGTGGTGTTGGAGTAGATGTATCCCAAAGTGATCTAGTGAATATAGTTGGTCTGGTAAAACATTTGTTCACTACACAGCAGAGGTACTATTTAATGGCAAGAATGTCACAGGACTGGTTGTCTCTGGAAGTGCAGTAACCCTACTGTCAGGAAGAGTTGTACTCGCAGATAACTGGGAGTCAGAAAAAAAGAGGGGCGTACATTGTGTACCATTTTCAGTCATCCTTGCAAGACTTTCTGATTAAGGTGCAGGGGGTGCTGCACTGCAGTCCATCTGCTATCGTATGCAGTAGTACTGGGCTGGAATGTTTCACATTTTAAAATGTGTATACAGGGAAAAAAAGAAAATTCTGATTATGTAGAGGACAACAAATTGAGGGAAGTCTTCACTTTCTTTCATGCAGAGTTATTCTCCATTCAGGAGTGAGTAAAAAACTAAAATAGAGCGACAGAAAGAAAAAAAGATGACAACATGAATCAAGAAGAAATAGGAACAAGAGAATGCTTTAGCAGTATCCTAGGCTAACCCAAAAGGTACGGGAGAAACAGTGGCATCTACCTCACAGGAGATAACAACCAATCAAGATAGTAAAGATATGGAAGCAAATGATCAGCCCTTTCTTGTGAATATGGAAAATTTCAGAAGAGACCAAATTGATGGGAAACATTGAGTAGCTGTACAGGGAAGATAAAATCCTCAAGGCTCCTATTTCGTGTTGGAAAGAGATGCCCTGTATCAGATTGTCAAGATTATCAATGAGGTTATAGAACAGTTGCTGGTACTCCAGGGACATCGAAAGAGAGTGTTGAAACTGGCCCATGGTCATCTCTTTGGGGGCCACATGGGAATAGAAAAAAACCCTAAACAGAATTAAGAAAAAATTCTATTGACCTGAAATTTATACAGAAGAACACTGTTATTGTCTGTCCTTCCTAGAATGTCAGCTTACAAGTCGTCAACACAATTAAGTGAGCTACTGATACCTCTTACGATCATAGAACAACCTTTTAAAATGATGACAGTGGATCTAGCGGGAAAAGACAACTTAGTACATCCCGGTTGTAGTCGATTATGATACTCAATATCCAGAAGCTTTTCCTTTGAAGAATGCAAGCTCCATGAATGTGGCTAAAAAACTGGTTCTTCTTTTCTCTAGAGCTGGAATTCCAAGAAAAAATGTACAAACCAAAGTTTCCATTAATGTCTAAAACAATAAAAGATCTGTGTAAATTATTTCAAATAATAGCATTGAGAACATCGGTATATCATCCCCAAACAAATGAACTTGTAGAAAATTTGAACCTAATATTAAAAAGAATAATAAGGAAAATGGTGAAATGCAATATAAAACTGGGACATGTCATTACCATGTCTTCTATATATCTCTGGCCTCTACCAGATTCTCGCAATTTCAACTCTTTTATAGATGCTATAAAAGGGGATGCCTATGTGACACATGGATAGATCAAGGTGTGTCAGGAGAAAATATATGGAACAAAAACAGGAGCAAAGGTAAACCTGCTGTAATCATACAGCTCAGGCCCATGTGATTCAATCAATGGACAGAGTAATGGCACTAGTGCCAACTGTAGAGGCTAAACTTCTGGCAAGATGGCAGGGACGTTATGCAGTCCAAGAAATTGGAGACGTAGACTAAATGATCAAAGAACCTGACCTTAATCAACAAGAGCAAATATATAATATCAATTTGTTAAAATCATGGCATGAGAGAGAAGCTGAAGTGGATTTTGTTTACTCTATTGCTCAGTCAGAAGAAGTGACTCATGAAGTATCGATATCTCCAGACTTATCCCCACAACAAAGAGAAGTTCCACAAATGGTAGCCAGCAACACATATGTCTTTACAGCCTATCCAGGATGGACCAGTGAGATCAACTATGATATTATTACTAAGCCGGTAGTGACAGAAAGAGTCAAGCCATACAGTATTCCGGAAGGAAATAAAGGTGACGTAAGACAGTGAATGGTGTAGTCCAATTGTACTGATTACAAAGCCAACACGCTTCTGTAGTGACTTCAAATGGTCAACTGAGATGTCTCACATATCCTCAGAACTGATGAACTGATAGATCAATTGGGAAAAGACAGATTCCTGTTTACTTTGGATCTGACAAAGAGATATTGGCAAGCGGGGGGGCGACGAAAGTAGCAAAAGAGAAAACTAATTTCTGCACACCTGACAGGTTTTTCCATTATGATCTATTGCCATTTGCACTATATGTAGCCCGAGCATCCTTTCAGAGGCTTATAGACAAGTTCCTATGCTGCCACTTGAAATATGGGTCTGCATAATTGGACGACATAATAATATACATCTCTGATTGGGATTCTCATTTGAACAGATTAGAAAATTCTTAGAGACACTAAGTAAAGTGGGTCTGATGGTTAATTCATGCAGAGACAAAATATTTGAGATATGTTTGTATATATATGATTTGACAAAGGCAAGGACTTCAGATGCTGTAAAATGGTACCAGGATGCAAACTAGGCTTTTTAAATATTAAAGGCATTCCTATGCCAAAAGCCTATATTGGTGGCACTGGATTTCAAAAGACGTTTCATCCTCCAAACTGATGCATTGGATTTTGATTAGGAGCAGTCTTGTCACAAGTGATAAAGGTGGGAGAACACCTACTCTTGTACCTGAGTAGGAAACTACTTCAGAGAGAACAAAAGTACCAGGGAGTTCCTGGTGGTAAAATAGGCCATGGGTGCTCTTAAGTATTACCTGTTGGAAAGACATTTAGCTCTTGTCTCATATCATGCCCCATTGAAATGAATGCAGTGAATCAGAGAGATACATGCCACGGTGACAAAATGGTTTCTCTCATTGCAGCAATATAAGTGACCTGGATCACAGGGCAAGAAAGGAACACACAGATGTGCACACCTCCTTGAGAATCCACTGCCTCTCAGCTTAAGTCGCTAAGCCCCCTGCTATTGAGCTGAGGTAAGGAGAATGCATGATAAAGCTGGATACAGATATGTGAGAATTATAAAAGTGAGGCATTTGCCCAATCCATATATGCAAGAGTTAAAAGGTTCTCACACAGCACAATTGGGCTGCTCTGGAGAAAGGCTGGAGCAGACTTATTTAGAGTTTAGATTTAGCTGGGCCATGGCCCCCTCAGCTGCACCAGTCAGCCCAAACCTTAAAGTGGTTTACTGGTGCCTCAGATGTACTGATATCTGTCCACTCATTGCCAAGGGAATGAATCCTGAATGAGATCACACTTGTGACTTCATTCGGAATTCTCTGCCCTGGAGAAAAAGACATGCTGCAGGGTAAGGATAGCAGTACTGCTGAACCACCAAGGAATCACACCTAGATTAGAAGAAGGTTACATTAAGGTAAGGGGCTGGTGCTGCTGTAGGGGCCATAAAGTTGAAAGGGGCTGCGGAAGTCAGGGCAACCACAACAGTACAGAAATAAATGAAATACATGTATCACACACTTATATATATTGTGACAGATTCACTACCACTCTCAGGATCTGTACCTTATTTTCCAGCACCACAATGGAGTACTCAGGTGCCTTTTTTATGGTTCAGAAGAACTTGCGGTTTATTTGTCAGCAAACAGAAAATAATCAAAACAAATCCTAGCTTCTCTTTGAAGCACTACCTACTCTTTTATCTGCAGTTCCCTCACGGCTCTACTGTAATTTATAATACAGTCCAAAACACAGGCCTGCACACTTGCCTGTTTTTAGAGTCCACTCCCTTCAGGATCTGCACTCCATCTGCAGAGAAGCTGCGTCTCTTTGACCTTTCCGGTCACGCTGGACACTGTTCTCAATGTCTCTCAACTGTGCTGTCTGTGCACTTCAGCCACACTGGCTTTCCAGATCTCACTGACCTCTCTCTCACCACACAGAGCTGTCTCAGGCTTCCTTTGCCTCTTCACAGGCTCCAAACTTCCAGACAATCCTCCAACTGGAGGTAGAAGCCCTTGATTGCAGCCACACCCCTGCCTTTTGAGTGGGTTGTTAACTCTCTCACTCCTGGGGAGAAGTCTTGAAGAGCTCTCTTCTGACCCTTGGTGGCGCTTCACCACAATATATAATATTTTTATCATATATATGGTAATGAGAGGGGGGACCATTGCACACAAAAAATGTGTCTCCCCGGGGAGGGGGGGGGACATTTTTTTTTTCCATTAGTTTCCTCTATTCAATAGCTCCACTGGGTATACATGTAAGATTGCACAACTGGGCTACTGTTCCTCATTCCATCCTTCCTTCCTTACAGTTAGACTAACTTATTGCATGCATAGCAGTGATTTAAATAGATGTATTTCACAGCCATGTGAAATATTTCTCATAATTCAGCAGGTCCTTCTATTCAATAACTCTACTAAGTATACATGTAAGATTGCTACTGGGCTACTGTCAATGTTGTTCAGCCATTACTCAGTCATTTCTTACTGTCCGTTACCCTATAGACCACAGCACGACAGGCTCATCAGTAAGCCACCGCCCCTCTGAGCTCCCACAAAAGTCATGTCCATTGCTTCAATGACCTCATCTATCTATCTCTGTGTCTCTGCCGTCCCCTTTTTTGTGTGCCTTCAATCTTTCCCAGCACCAGAGTCTTCTCTAGGTGATGCCGTCTTCTCATGATGTGAACAAATTATTTGAGCTACAGGCAAGTGATCATATCTCCCAGTGAACAGTTAAGCTTGATCTCCTATACTATTGATCTGTATACTATACTATCTGAGGTGGTTCATATTTCTCTCAGTTTCATGTATTGAAATGTATATGTTGAATAAATAATGTTGCTCTCCTTTCTTCAACCATTTGGTTTTTCCATGCTTGGTTCTGGCTGTTGATTCTTGGTCAACATACAGATTCCTTAGAAGGAGGTTGAGATGGTCTGGTGACCTCATCTCTATAAGAACTTACCACATTTTGTTGTGAGCCACACAGTCAAAGTCTTTACAATAGTCTCTGAAGCAGAGGTAAAGGTTTTCATCTGGAACTTTCCTGCTTTCTCTATTATCCAGCGGACATTTGTAATAGGATCTCTTGTGCCTGTGCTTTTGCCTCCGTGAAATCTGGCTTGCACATCAGGTATTTCTCAGTCTATATATTGTTGGAGCCAAGCTTGCCCTATTGTAAGCATTCCATTGCTGGTATGTGAAATGAGTGTAATTGTTTGATAACTGGAAAACTTTTTGGCACTGCTTTTTCTAGAATTAACATGTAGCCTGACCATTTCCAGCCTACTAGCCACTGTTGAGTTTTCCAAATGTGTTGGCAAAATCCAATCAACACTTTCACAGCATCATTATTTATCATTTTGAAAAGTTCAGCTGGGATTTCATCAACTCCTGCAGCCTTGTTATCAGCAAGGCTTCTCCAAGATGGCTGGTTCCAGCTCATTAGAAAAACTATTGATGATATCAATGCTACTTAGATCGTTCCTGTATAGATCTTATGTGTACTCTTGACACCTCTTTATCTGATCTGTTTCTGCTAAGTCCCTACAGTTGTTTACTTGGTATCATGCTGGCTTTGGCATGAAAGATTCCGTGGAGGTCCCCAATATCATAAAAGAGATCTCTTAACATTCTGCATATAGCTGGACAAACCTTTTCCTATCGGCATGCTTGCCTTATTAGTTTTTTTTCCTTTTGGGGTTATTCTTTGTTGTCGTTTTCTGCACAATATCCCAGACTTCTGTCTATAGGCATTCTATCTACCATGTCTAATTCCTTAAATATGTTCTTATCTCCACTGCATATTAACTGGGGATATTATTTATTTTGTATCTGCTTGGTCTGATGATTTTCCCTCTTTTTCTCAGTTTAATTATGAACTTTGCAATAAGAAGCTCAAGAACTGCCCCACAGTCAACTCCAGGTCTGATTTATGCTGTATAAAGCCCCTCCTTCTTTGGCTACAAAGTATATAGTCAATCTGATTTTCATATCATTCCTCTGGTGATGGCCATGTGTAGAGTCACCTCTGAGGCTATTGGAAGAGGGTGTTTTCTATGACCAGAGAATTATCTTGATAGAATTCTACTAATCATTGACCTGCTTCATTTTGCATTCCAAGGCAAAACTTGCACATTATTCCGGGTATCTTTTGGTTTCCATACTTTAACATGCAAATCTCCTTTGATGGTGTTATGTGTTGAATATCCTCATAGAAAGTGATAACTGTAGGCTCCTCAGCATCCATGGTTGAAGAATATGCTTGGATCACTGTGATGTTAAATGGCTTGCCACAAACTCTATCTGAAATAATTCTGTCATTTATTGGGTTGTAACAGCGCACTGCTATGGCAACCCTTTGATTATGAGGGATACTCCATTTCTTTTGAGGGATTCTTGACCACAGTAGAAGATATGGTGGTATTGTCCAAATCCAATCCATAATCCAATCCATTTGAGTTAGTTAATTCCCAGGATATCAATGTTTAATCTTGCCATCTCATGTTTGAGCAAATGCAGCTTATATTGGTTCATAGTTCTAACATTCCAGGTTCCTATGCTGAATTGTTCTTTCCCCTCCAAACACATCCGCAGAAGGGCACCCTCTGAACTCTGGCTCAACCACTTCATTTGATCTGGTGCTACTCATACTTGCCCTCTGCTCTTCCCCAATAAAACAGTAAGCACCCTCTGATCTGAGAGGTAATTTTCTGTTGCTATATCATTATGTCTCTGGTTGTGCTTATTAATAAGGTTATCTTGGCACAAATACTGGAGTGGATTGCTAGCGCCTTCTCTAGTGGACCTCAATTTGTCTTAACTTTCTGCTATGACCTACCCATCTTGGGTGACCCTACATGTTATGCTATTATTATAGTAAGCTGCAGAGAACATTTTCTGGTGCAAGCATAACATGTTTTTATGGCTAGTAATCGTTTTAACCCTTCTGTGAAAGCAACCAAAACAAAAATGCTTCTTTTTTAGGTGGTCAATGTGATTTTTTATATACAAATATTTTAAAATAATGCAGTGAAAAGGACATAGGAATGAAGAATAAATTGTGGAATTATGACCAGAAAAAGGATATTGTTGTTCAGTCATCTTCATGACCAGTTCTGTATGTCAGTAACTGCTTCTCTGAGGTCAAACAAGTTCATGTGCACTGCTTCCGTAATACAGTCTATCTTATCATTTGTCACCTCTTCATGTTGTCTTTTATCTTTCCTAGTATTAGAGTCTTCTGTAGTGAATCCTGTCTTCTCATTATGTGTCCAAAGTGTTTACATTTTACCTAACTATTCCTCCAATAAACAGCCTGGAGGACCCCTAGAGAGGAACCAGACAGGCTGGTTATGGTTGTGGGGGGCCCTTGATGTGCTGGGACTGAGTACCGCCGGCAGTTGAACAGGAAGCATGGTGAAGCGCTGGTTCTGGAGCATTAGCTTTAAGGAGTTAACAGAAAGAGGTGTATTGTGTTATATATATCGAATTTACGCAAATCTAGTGCGCCATCGAATCTAATGCACACTTCAAATATGAAACCTGTGAATCTTTGCTGGCAAATGTAATGCGCATTTGTCATTTGTACAAGAAGTACCGAACAGTGTGCCACTGTGCTGGGGCTCTCTGGTTGAAAGGGTCTGCGTGCCAGTGTGAGTGTGGCTCTCTGCGTTCTGGGCTCTGCATGACAGTGTGCGGGGGTCTCTCTGTGTGCTGGGCTCTGCGTGACAGTGTGCAGGGTGCTCAATCTCTGCAGGAAATGCATGGCATTCTTAATGCCAGTCTTTGAGGAGCCACTTCCTCCGGCAGTGATGACAAGGCCCCCCTGCCGTCATCTGCCCACCAGAGAGCCTCAGTCACCCACTCTAGAGAGCCCAGGCGCTTTCTAGGCCTCAGAACCAGCCTACAGATGAGGTGAGAACTAGCAGCAGCCATGCTGCTTTCACTAATTCCAGGCCAGCTAACAGGGCCCTGAACCTCCCCCACACCCTCCCGCGCGGATGGTGCTCTGGTGGGGGTTCGCTACCCATACAGCCCCTGTTGAGCAAGCCTTAGAGGGGCAACAGAAAAAGGAGCACCACCAGGGCTCCGACAAACAAGAACAAACAAGGTTGAATGAGAGATGGCCACTATGAGCATGGGAAAAGGGGAAGGAATTCAAGAGACACAGAGATCACCCCATACTGTAAAAACAAGGAGACCAACAGCTAGGTATAATCCCCTTTCTTTTACTACACCCAGAGTGGAGAATAAGCAGGCCCCCTACCCCCTCATGCCCATGGCATCGACAGTTGATTATGCAACTGGGGGGGGGGCAATGGTGACAGATGACCAGACAGTAACCAGGGTCAGCAGAGGACTAGCAGGGATTACAGACTAAGACAGTAGAGCCTTTCGGGAGGTTAGAGCTGACAGTCTTTTGACTGGGCTGTCCTTACCAAGGTCCCATTATGACTTATCACTGGAGGAAAGCGGACCAAACGATGGGTATGGCAGACAGGGACAGCCTTCTCATGGACTTGACAGATCGTCCGGGGGCAGATCTCGCTCCCACAGCCGCAGGTGGCCCTGCCGATGCCAGGCAGCCTCCAGATTGGAGAAGGAATCATGCTCAAGGAGTGGCAAGAGCAAGCGGCCAAGGTACCAGTGCAGGAACAGTCCAGCCAAACAGAGGCCACGTCAGGAGGCCGTCAGCCAGGATACAGGTGAGATACTCACTTTGGGCGGATGCACTGGTAGTGGCAAGAGCACACAGACACATACATTTTGGCTGGGTTAAGGGGATTCTTGAGGTCTTATGACATACAAATGAGTAACAAGGGCTTAGGTGAATGGGTGTCCAGTTTAGCAGGACAGGCCTGGGGGAGAGCTGGGAGCCCAGGTCAGACAGGGAATTGTGCCTCCCGGGAAGCAGTTAGTGTGGGGGTGCTGGTACCGCCCACTCCAGCAGTTCCGGTCCAAACACCCAGTGCGGTCACGGTATCTGACAGCTCAGTCAGACGGTGTTTTGCAGCTTGGACAGCTTGGGCGCCCACCTACCTATGGAAGTAAAGTAACTAATATGGAGAGAATTTGTTGAAATATTTTCATTGCTACCATCATCCTGGTTGATGGATACCCAAGACAGAGGATCAGCCAATGGCGAGGTAGAGGACATGCAAAAAGGTTTCAGGAGGATTCCCAAGACCTTTGAGAATTGGCTGCAGTCATTCTCTATCCTGATGTGCATCATTGGTGAGAAGTTCCCCGACCAGTGTTCAGCATTATTCGCGTACCTCGACAAGCTACGGGGCGCCCATCAAACCTATGGCGTGGTGGAAGTATAACGAAAACTTCCGCCAGTGCATGACCTCTAGACCAGGTTTGTCATGGAGTGACAATGCTGTTGTGCATTGGCTAAATTAAATAACCCCAATGCCAGCAGTTGTGCCTTTTCAACCCGGGGCCGGCGGTGTGCTATTCCTTCAACGAGAGCGTTTACAAGTGGGAAACTAACTGCAGATTTAGGCATGCCTGTTCGATCTGCGGAGGTGACCACTCAGTACTCAGATGCGGAAGAGCAAAAGAAACCGGCATAAAGAGTGAGCCCCCTGCAAAAGGGCAGGACGCCGGTACTGGTAGGTGCAATGCTGCCGTGGCTAAAACGCTACGGTAGGGTACCTGGAAAAGGGCAAACAGCAAAGTTGGTGTTCGCGATGGTTTTGTGATTCCCTCGGGGGTGAATCAATCATTTTATCATACAGCCTGTAAACCTTAAATCATTAGCAGTGTTTCCAGGTGTGGCAGAAGAAATAATTGAAAAAGAAGTCAAATTGGCAGGCCCATTTGCCAAAGCTCCTATCCCCTGTTTAAGAATATCCCGTTAGGTGTGGTGCCGAAGAAGGGAATAGGAAAGTTTTGGCTTATACATCACCTGTCTTAACCCAAAGGTCAATCCATAAACAACGGGATTGTGAAGGAGCTTGTGTCGGTTTCCAATGCGTTGTTTGACTCGGCAGCCTAGGGAACATGTACTTCGTGGACCTCTGCCTTCCTATTGGCTGTTCGGTATCATGCGCCTATTTTGAGACCTTTAGCAGTCTCCTGCAAAGGGTAACAATCAAGGAGTCAGGGTATCACAACATAGTCCATTACCTAAATTACTTTTTGTTCGTGGGCCTGATGGGTCAATAAGTATGCAGTCACTTACTGGGCACATTCTCGAGGGTGGTGAGGTCCTTTGGCATACCACTAGCAGACCAGAAAATGGAAGGTCTCATCACCTACCTTAGCTTTCTGGGCATAACGATTAACTAGCTGACAATGGAATGCAGTTTACCAGGCAACAAAGTTGAGGGTTTAAAAATGGAACTGGAGGCCCTTGCAGGGGCGAGGAGGGTCTCCCTCCATCGGCTACAATCAATACTTGGAAAACTGGCATTTGCGTGTAGGATTATTCCTATGGGTAGGATATTCTGTCGGCGGCTCGTGTTGTTGTGTTTCGGCATCCATGAGAGAAGACGTGGCGGTATGTTTGTCATTTTTGAAGACCTTTCACGGTAAGGCGATCATTCACCTAAGTAGGCAGTCCAACATTGAACTAGCGCTATTCATGGATGCGACAGGCGCGTATGGTTTCGGGGCATTCCTCCGCGGAAAGTTGTGTGCAGCAGCATGGCCGGGAAAATTGGTTGACACTGGCTTAACCAACAACTTAGCACACGTTGTCATCCATTCCTGTCATCAGGTTCCTATGGCATCTAGTTTTAGCCAGTTTACAAAAGAACAAATGTTTTAGGGTAGGACATGTTCCGGGCATCGAAAGGATAGCTGGCCCGTTCTGTCTCGTTTTCAGTGGGAGGGCATCAGACAGCTGGCCCCCAGAGCAGCAGCAACAGGATAGTAGTTCTCACATGCGCTATGGGAGCTCAGAGTGGAGAGGTAGTGTCACTAATCAGAAGTTCATTGGCGCCATCAACGTGGTTGGCATACAAGAATGTGTGGTTTAAGTGGGCTGATTTAGTGGCCGCAGCAGGCTGTGCAGAGTCTGAGGATCAGAGGTTGGGCATCCTACTATGGTTCATACTTTGATGCAGGGACGAAGGGATGTCGGCGGCATCAATTACTAGTCAAATAACGGCGTTAACATTGATGTTTAATGTAGCCAGGCAAAAGGACTTGACGAAAGAGTTTCTTGTAAAAAGGGTCCTGAAGGGACTTCCAGGGGACAGTTGAGAAATGATGTATCTCTGTGGTGCTGCATGAGGTTAGCCCCATGGCCTACGAGGCGTTGCTGTTAGCTTTTTCCTAGCCTTCTTTGGGACGTTCAGGTTAAGTGAAATAGTTGCAGCTAGGAGACAAGGAAAGGGAGGCATTCAGATGGAGGACGTGTGGGTGCAAGGTGAAAGGGTAGTAATAGGAGGTCTATGATAGATCAGATGGGGCATGGCAAGGAGATAACATTGAGGCAGGTATGAACAGACTGTTGCCCAGTGGAATGTGTGGAACGGCTGCTGCAGCAGCAGCCAGATTTGCCTGAAGCGTTTTTGAGGCATTTGAATGGGCTCAAGTTGTCATGCTTCCAATGTTCTAACATTTTCAAAATTTGCTTAAATTGGGCTTATGTCAACCAGAATTTGGAACTCATTCGGCATAGGGGAGGCGATGGAGGCGGCTTAGGGCTGCCGGATGAGATGCTTAAGAAGATGGCAATTGAGTCGTTTCATGCTCTACATACAGCTAGCATCAGATGTTTATTAGATTTGCATACCGTTGCTGGCCGTCTGAACCAAATCTGGGTGATCGGGCACTCATACATATTGGGCAGAGCGTTTTGCCATGGTCTGATGGCTTAGCCTACAACTGGGTATGCCCAAGGATGAGGGATATGAAGAGAGACATCAGTGGCTGGAAGGAAAGGTTCTCGGGAGTAACCATAATTTGATCAGAGATAGTGAAAAGGCGGGCGTGGAAAATGCCAGGGACACGGCTAGCCTTGAAAGGGTAAGGCAAAAAGTAAACAAGCTGATGTTGAGCTTTATTAGGAAGATGGGATCGATAGCTTTACGTCAACATGAGCTGGAAGACTCGGATGCCAATGGGTTGTTCTTGCCTGACTCCATCGTATGGAAATAGGCCTAGAACTGCTGATGTTAGAATTTAAGGAAGGGGTACGGCGGGCCTTAGCGATGGAGGGGAGCGCCTCCGTAGAGAATTCTTCTGGAGTCACTGTGGCGGGTGGGTGAGATGCCCGGGCCAATGGTGAAAAGGGGCCGTCCCTAGTAAGGTGTGATGACGGCACAGAGGTTGATATATTTAGTTATGGGAGTATGAATTAGTTTGATCTTGTTGCAGTTGAGGGGACCCTCAGTTTCCCCTAACACACAATGTGTTAACACAACAATGTATGATAATATTGGGAAGATTACAGTTCTATGGTACATAAATACTTTGTTGACAATATGATGTCTTTCATCACAAGATATTGTTTAATTAATAGCCTATGTAAGGGTATGGAAGATGTATGAAGCACATGCAGAAACTTAAATAATGAAGTGGAAATCCAGAATATATGGTCAAGTGGTCATGATTTCAACCATGATCTGCCTATTGACTACCACAGGTATGCACTATAAATCTAGCCCATGAAACAATTGAAAGTAAGCTTTTTGGAGGTTGGGGATTGAAGTATTCCCTAGATTGTATTGCTTCCTCAGCCAGCATCTATAGGTCCAGTTAGATCTTGAGAATGCTTTGCTAAAGACAAACACCTCAGCACCCAGCCATGAGCTCTGCTAATTTAAATAGAGCCCTGACGCTTTTGTTTAAGGTACACATGAAATAGATATTCAGGAATTAATAACAACTTCCAGAGTTCAGCGCAGTTAAGTAACTGATATTGAATAGGCTTGGAATGCTTTTAACATCATTCTTCAGATATTTGCTTTGAATTGCTGAATATTTTTCCCCTCTGTTCTGTTCATCAAATAAACTAAACAAAAACTTCTTATGAAAATCTACCCCTTCTTGTCCACTGGAGAAGTAACTAGTAATCCACTCCAGTATCTTTGCCAAGATAACCTTATGGATAAGCACAGTCAGAGACATAATGATGTGGCAACAGAAGATGAGCCTCTCAGATCAGAAGGTGCTTACTAAGGAGAAGTGGAGGGCAAGTGCAAGTAGCACAAAATCAAATGAAGTGGTTGGTCCAGAGTTTTGAGGATGTCCTGCTGCTGGATGTGTCTGGATGAGAAAGAACAATTTAGTATAGGAACCTGGAATGTTAGAACTATGAACCAAGGCAAACTGGATGTGGTCAAACACAAGATGACAATGATATCCTGGCATTAGTGAACTCAAATTGATTGTATTGTGACAACCACCATATCTTCTTCTTTGGTCAAGAATGCCTCAAAAGAAATGGAGTATCCCTCATAATCTCTCTATGTGTGGCAAAAGCAGTATGCGGTTAAAGCCCAATAAATGACAGAATAATTTCAAATATAATTCAAGGCAAGCCATTTAACATCACAGTGATCCAGATCTATGTTCCATCCATGGATGCTGATGAGGCTGCAGTTGTCCATTTCTATGAGTATATTCAACACATATAACACCAATAAAAGATGTTACTCTCATCATAGGAGATTGGAATGCTAAAGTAGGGAACCAAAAGATACCTGGTATAATGTACAAGTTTTGCATTAAAATACAAAATGAAGCAGGTCAAAGATTAGTAGTATTATGTCAAGATAATTCTCTGGTCATACTAAACACCCTCTTCCAACAGCTTCAGAGAAGACTCTACACATGGCCATCACCAGATGAATGATATGGAAATCAGATTGACTTGTAGCCAAAGATGGAGAGGCTCCAAAAACAAGACCTGGAGATGATCGTGGCTCAGACAATAAGCTTCTTATTGCAAAGTTTATAATTAAACTGAGAAAAAGAGGGAAAATCATCAGACCAAGCAGATACAAAATAAAATGTATCCACAGTTAATGTGCAATGGAGATAAGAACAGATTTAAGGAATTAGGCATGGTAGAATGGCTGAA
Organism: Discoglossus pictus; assembly: GCA_027410445.1. Classification (NCBI taxonomy): domain Eukaryota; kingdom Metazoa; phylum Chordata; class Amphibia; order Anura; family Alytidae; genus Discoglossus; species Discoglossus pictus. The sequence continues at coordinate 69,162,274 of CM050169.1, forward strand.
CAATTTTGGACAGTAGTTTGTGATATTATCCATAAATCTGTTTTAGAAAAAAACGAATAGAACAGACATCTTATTTGTAGTAACTTGACTCCTCTATTATAGAGTATGGAGAGAAGGACACATATCTATTTATGGGAATTTTTAAAGCATGGTTAATGGGTACACTGAATTTGTGTAAAAATAAATTTACTGAAATAAATTGAAAAGCTTTAACAACGTCATATAGACCTGAGACACATTTAAAAAACATAAAAAAACGATGAACCACCTCTGATACTAGAATATAATGGAGAGAAAGATTAATAATATATTGTAATAAGTATTACATTGCTAAGTGGGCAGATATAAACAGTCATAGTAAACATTTTGTAGAAAGGTACATTTTCAACATGTTATATTTATTAATATCATAAGTCAAGCAATCATAACAAATGAAAAAAATGCATTTGAACAAGATGGAGCAGCCAAGTAGAAATAATACAATCACATGGTATATGAAGTCAATATTAGTGCTCTAATGCAATAATCTATATTAAAAAGAATAAATATTTATCCAAATATAAGTGAATAGGTAATATTAAAGTGGGTCAGTCCCTGATCTGCCTTTTATAGCAGAACTGAGGACCTCCAATTATCCTCCTGCTACAAGTGCTGATCTGCTGTGCTCAATTAGTGAATAGAATATAAATAATGGAAGTATGGGGCCTGCTATTTACCCCTTAGACTATCTTGAAAAATAATAATGTCTCTTTAGAGTCCACTTGTTTGCTAACAATTGCTATTTGAGATTCAGTCCAAAAGCTCAGGTAAAGTTTCAAACAAAGTTATTGAGAAAAATAAAAACAAGAAATGTAGCAACAAAAATAAACTCTATTTAACCAGGTGACTGACTTCAGGAACCTTTGCAGCTTGTCTGCCATGGGGGAAGAAAACATGACCTTGTAGGAATGGTAGGAATACTGTCTTGTGATTCCACTCTCTGGTTTGTAGCACCCTTCACTCCAAACCCTTCACCCCAAACCCTTCACCCCAGGGACCCGCTGTTTATGTTTACTGAACTTAGTCCAAAATACCCCAACTTTTCTTGGGGGTTACATAGTTACATAGGGCCTCATTCTATTAGCGGCTGTAAATCGTCCGTAAGGCTTCGATTCCTTGCGGGGGTTCTGTTAACTCACGATTCTATTATACGGCCCCGCAAGGATCTCCTCTTACGGCCGGCCGCATATCTTGGAACCGGCCGTAAGCTGTGAAATATAAAAACTCAAAAATAAATTCAAGCCTGCACTGTACAGCTCTGTAAATGCTAGGGATCATATTGGGGGACATGAGGATTAAAAGGAACCCACTCTCAAGCTTGCACATCAGCCCAAACCCAAGTTCAAATTAACCGTTTATTTTCCGGCTGCGGCGTGGGCATGTCTGAGGTGCTCCAAGCACTCTGGACTTTTTACATGGATATTTTACGGATATTAAAAATAAAATATTTTACGGATTTGAGTATAGGATAATTATGTGCTATTTTTTCTAACACCTAAAATCCCTTTATAGTCTTCTCAAAGTGCAGGATGGCTTTATTTGAGCTATTTTATGTGCTTAATTGGTGCTAGCGAGACCTCTTTCCTGCAAGTAAGCAGCGGCTCGTTTTTAGCCTTGCAGAGAGGTTTCCCGGAGCAATTGAATTGCAAATAGGAATTTCTTACGGCCGAAACTCTTGCGGCCGTTTTAGATCAAAAGCTTTCCTCTGGCGCGAGCGGCCGCAAGAGATAGCAAGGCACCGGCCGCAAGCCTGCCGGAGCCTCCGGCAGTAAGGGAATAGAATAGCCGAATAGCTTGCGGCCGGTCCTTGCGGCCCCGCAACGGCTGCGGCCGCTAATAGAATGAGGCCCATAGTATTTAAGGTTGAAAAAAGACTTTCAGTCCATCAAGTTCAACCTTTTAAGATCTCCTCTGATCTGCAATATGCAGATTAACTATTCATTAATTAGTTGTATAAAAACAAAAAAACAAATCAATTCCCTCCCGATCCCAGACACCGGCGACTGGACCTCTCCCTGGATCAATACTGCCCCTCCTATTATCCATGATAACCCTGAATTCCCTTTTTAATTAGAAATAAATCCAGTTCCCTTTTAAAGTTATCTATCCAATTATCCATGATAACCCTGAATTCCCTTTTTAATTAGAAATAAATCCAGTTCCCTTTTAAAGTTACCTCCTCTGGTAGAGAAGTCCACAGATTAACTACCTTTACTGTGAAGAACCCTTCTTATAGGTACTTCTAGCACCTTTATAAACACTACATGGTACTAAAGTGTAGTGCTCTTGTGGGAGCAAGGAAGGTGGTTGTAGCTTAAACCTCTCAGTAAGATCTAGTAATGGTCAGAGGTAGGGCGTAATGGTGAGTAGAGATGGTGGCACATAGTTGGTATAGATGTATAAACATATAGGTGGCTTCAGTAATTATTAGGGGGGTGATATGATGATGCACACAGTGGCTACACGATTATAAATTAATACCACAAAATGCTTTCTGTGAGTTCTTGTGTAATCAGTCCAAATTTACCTTGCATTGCCCTAAATTTCAAAAGAAAGTTTTGGTGATTGGTGATTGTCAAATCATTTCTGTGTCAGTAAACTGTATTACTTTGAAATATTGTACAAACAGCTGCTCTACACACAATAAACATTTTTGTTTCGTAACTCCATAAATTTTGCGAGGTCCGCAGTTGCTGGCCTTCGGCGCTCCATGCCAGCAACCACGGTTGTTGCTTTGCGAGGGCCGCAGGCTCGCTACGGGAGCCCGCAGCATTAGCAACAGCCCGCAAGCTCACAACTATATATGTGACTAGTGATTTGCCTGTCAAAAAATGTCAGGGAATGCTGTTTGGCACACAAAGTAAGTTTTTTGGTTGTGTGAGTACCTTCGGCGCTTATTGTGAGCCTCTGGGTTGGTGTATTTTTTGTTGTCAGGGACCCTTTGGCGCTGATTGCAAGGTCCGCATTGATGGGCTTTTGTCGCTCATTGCGAGGAAGTCTTTTGGTTGTGTGAGTACCTTCGGCGCTCATTGCGAGCCTCTGGGTTGGTGTATTTTTTGTTGTCAGAGCCCCTTTGGCGCTGATTGCAAGGTCCGTATTGATGGGCTTTTGTCGCTCATTGCAAGGAAGTCTTTTGGTTGTGTGAGTACCTCCGGCGCTCATTGCGAGCCGCTAACAATCTGTTTTGATGTTCCTGCAGCATACAATGTAGATTTTGAATGTTGGTGAGCTGAGGTGTAAGTGTCAGCAATGTCTAAAGTGAGTAGTGTAAATAGGCTGCGAGGGGAAACCGTTTGTGTAGCTGTGTAGTTCCGCATTTTGTAATGTGAATGTTAGTATGTGCAAGTTAGTGTTGTAAAATGGTGGGTGAGTGTGTATGTGTTACGCAGGTCTGGATCATTTTGCATCCTTCCTAATAGTGTATTTTTTACCTCATATGTTGCTGTGTAAAAGTCGTATGTGCCTGGCAGTGTTTTGCTTGCTCAGGGGTCGTGTAGCCTCCTTTTCGTTTGTTTCAGCGGCCATTTTCCTCTCGCTTAGGGGATTTTGGAGTGGCAAAACTCTTTAAATTCGACTTTAATTAGCGTGTAACCTCACTTAGACGCCGTGGGTGTTTCCCCTTGCTGTGTGTTTTTTTTATTTTTTATTTTGCGTTTTTTTTTTGCTGTGTGTGGTTCGGGCGTTAAGTTTGTATTTTCTGCCGCTTGTATTTTTTTTTCTGTAAGTGCCGGTTTCCTTTTGTAACTGTTATGGGTCGTAATTTTATTCATGCATTTTTTCAAAGTGCTACGGATCTCGCACTGTAAATTGTGTATTCCCGCGGGTATGATGCTGGTCGTAGGTATGATGCTAAAATCGTGCAGGATCATCTCCACCAGCACAGTGAGCGCCTTCGGCTCTCCCTGCCTAAGTGGTACTGGGTTGTAGGGATGAGCGCCTATGGCACTCATCTCCACGAGCGCAAGGAGCGCTGAGACAATGATAACCTTTGACAAGCAAAAAGGTATTTTTAGCATTCCATAACTGACATATCCAGCCCTTGAGTGTCATTAATCCTCCTTAAATAGTTGGATGTGTGTATTCATTATTTATTATTCAAATATAACAACAAAGTAAGAAAGTAAGAGTCATAAACTAGAGATATAATTCAAGTAAGTATGTTGATGAAAAATATTACAAAACTCTGTATAGTATTAAACGTCACTACTATTACATTTTTAAAAATTAAATAAACAATTAAAATTAATAAAATTTCTATATTAATTCATTTTTTGTATAAGTTCCTTTAAAGGACCACTGCAAAATGAAACAAAAATGTTTTGTCACAACACACTTTGGACCTGGGTGAGACTACACTGATTCTGTGACAAACCCCAGGACACTTGGATACTGGCCACTGGACCTGATGGACATTAACCAACTAGTCAGTTAAATTAAAAGGATATTCTAATGGTCATAAGGATTGTGTGAAATACATTATCACTTGTTGATTTGTTATGTTGTTGGATGTTTTACCCCAAGCTCTGATTGTATGCCCTGCACTTCTAACTCCAAATGGACCCAAATCCCTCACCCAGACACTCTGTCTCACAAATAATATCAATATGATATCAAACGTTGAAATAGGGCATCCTTTGGGAAACACAACACAGCCTCGTTTGAGATTGAAGTAAAAAAAAAACTGTAAGGGGCCAACAAAAACTCTTAATTTTAAAAGGGCAGATTTTAACGGCCTAAGGGCAGCAATACAAAGTATAGACTGGGACAGAGAACTGACAGGTAAAAATACTGAACATAAATGGACAACATTTAAAATGGGTTCTGTAATAGCCAAGCCATTATATTTAATTTTTCAAGATTCACTCAACACAGGTTCTTTACAAGATGACTGGAGAAAAGCAGAGGTGATACCTATATTTGCAAGAGCAAATCCGGGGAATTATAGAAAAGTACTTCTGTAGGGGGAAAGCTTTTAGAAGGGTTAATGAGGGATAATATAAAAGAATATGTCTATTTGAACAGGATTATAATTAGGAGACAACATGGATTTATTTATGAGGGATAGGTCATGTCAAACAAATCTAATTAATTTCTAGCTTTTCAGTTTTAACATATTTATTAATGACTTAGAATTAGGATTGGAAAGTAGTGTATCCATTTTTGCTGATGACACTAAGTTTTGCAAGGTAATTAAATCAGATAATGATGTACTTTCCCTCCAAAGGGATTTACATAAAATAGAGGAATGGGGATCTAAATGGCAGATGATATTTAATATGAATAAATGTAAAGTTATGCATCTGGGAAGGAAAACTAGCCATGCAATTTATATTCTTAATGGAGCAAATCTAGGGGTATCAGATATTGAAAGGGACTTGGGAGTGCTTTTGGACAACCACCTAGGTAGAAGAGCTCAATACCAAGCAGCAGCTGCAAAGGCAAATAAAATATTAGCATGTATTAAGAAGGGTATAGAAGAAAGGGAAGCAAATAGTTCTGCCACTATACAAATCCCGAGTAAGCCCTCATTTGGAATATGGAGGGCAATTTTGGGCACCACTTCATAAAAAGGACATTTTAGAGCTGGAAAAGGCACAGATAAGGGCTACAAAACTAATAAGGGGAATTGAGGGGCTAAGTAATGAAGAAAGACTAACCAATTTAAGCTCATTTTCTCTAGAAAAAAGGAGTCTAAGAGGGGACATGATTACATTATATAAATACATCCAGGGTCAGTATAAAGATTTGTCAAGTGAGCTTTTTGTGCCAAGAGATTTCTAACTGACACAAGGACATCCTTTGAGGTTAGAAGTAAAAAGATTCCAACTTAAGGAAAGAAAAGGGTTCTTCACATTAAGGGTGGTTAATCTGTGGAATTCTCTACAAAAGGTGGTATTGACAGCGGATTCGATAGATAACTTTAAAAGGGTAAAAGGGGATTGGATTTATGTCTAATCAAAAAGGGCATTCAGGGTTATCCTGGATAATTAGAGAAAAGGCATTGATCCAGGGAGGAATCCGATCGCCAGTATCTGGGTTCAGGAAGGAATTTTTTTTTTCCCTTTTGAGACTATTGGCTAAGTTTCACTTTTCTGTTTGCCTTCCTCTGGATTCAATTAATTAACAACTAATCCGCATATTTGCAGATCCGAGGAGATCTTAAAAGTTGGAACTTGATGGACTGAAAGTCTTATTTCAACCTCAATTACTATGTAACTATATATATATATATATATATTGATATATATATATATATATATATATATATAAATAAATATATATATACATATGTTTAATAAAGCAAATTTTGCAGTAAATTAGGCAAACTGCATCATACATTCTCATATATCCTATACACCTACCCTATATTGATCGTGCCTTAGATGCAGCGAGACCTGTACTGGGGTTTTGAATTTATCCCTTACAGCAATCACATATATAGTTGTCGTAATTGCGAGTTTATCCGTCACTCTATGTTAAAAATTACAGGCTTGCGCATGTGCAATGAGCAGACCGAATGTATGGGTTTGCCAAGGCCTGCAATGAGCGTCTTTGGGGCACATCCCGATGCCCATTATGTAGCGGGGGAGAGGCTCACAATGAGTGCCGAAGGTACTCATTGCGCGGCTCGCTATGAGCGCCAAAGGCTCTTATCGCGAGGCCAATAACATAGGGAGGGAGAGGCTCTCAATGAGCACCAGAGGCACTAATCGCGAGGCCTGAAATTTAGAAAGGGGAAGAGACTTGCAATGAGCGCCGAAGGACAGAAAGTTACGGGTTTGCCAAGGCTTGCAATGAGCACTAAAGGCCCATAATGTAGAGGGGGCCCATGATGAGGGGCAAAATTTAGAAGGGGGAGAGACTCACAATGAGAGCAGAAGGCCCAAAAGTTACGGGTTTGCCAAAGGAGTTCATCGCAAGGCCCGTAATGTAGAGGGGGAGATGCTCGCAATGAGCGTCGAAGGAGCTCATAGCGAGGCCTGAAATTTAGAAGGGGTAGAGAGACCCAATTAGTGCCAAAGCCCAAAAGTTACGGGTTTGCCAAAGCCTGCAATGAGAAAGAGACACAAGAGAGGGATGGGGGGAAGAGACAAAGGGGAGGGAGAGGGGGTGAAAGAGACACTGGAGAGGGAGAGGGGGGTAAGAGACACAAGGGTGAGAGCGTTTGTAAGGCTTGCAAAGTTACGGGTTTGCTCATTCGCACATCGCATGCTGTGGCCTGCAAAGAGCGCCGAAAGTAGAGGGGGGGGAGGCTGGCAATATGCGCCAAAGGGAGGTGGGGGGGAGACACTGGGGACGGAGAGGAAGGATGCGCATGCTAAAGGGGGGAGAGCCTCACAGTGTGTAGCAAACAACATTGCAAGGCTTCAGATTTTTTGCTGTCATTTTTGACGTTGCTAATCATTATATATATTTGATGAACCAGTTGGGAAAAGTCCTGTTTGAAATCTAACACTCCCTCATAGCACTTGGTACTTAATATTAACACTAACTACCATAGGGGTCCTTAAAGGATTCCCATGGTGCATATTTCATTTAACCCCTGATATCCTGGGGGACTATATAGTAGTACTTAAAAAGTTAACCCCCTAATTACCATGGAGGTTTATACTAATGTTAACCCCCTGATGGACCTTATCAAATTGAGCCTTCTGATTGGTTAAAATACATTTATTATGCAAAAAGAGCAGGCTGACATTTCAAAAGTAATACTGATTGGCTGAAATATGAATGGCACATATATAGCCAATCAGAACAGAGAACATAAAGTATCTAAGTCGCAAAATGGCAGTAAAAGCACGTTAGCGGGGCGGCGGCCATGGATCAGACGGGCACTTCCATGAGGCCTACGGCTGTGAGGCCAGTACAGCCCTCTCCTTTCTTCCTGACGCCCAGAACGTGTACCGCACCTACTGTGGACTTGCGTGGTGAAGATACGACGAGGCTTTCTTGTAATGCATGGAATCAAGGCCGGCAATAGCGTTGAGTGAGAAGGCGGTGTTATACTGGCTCAATGCCATGATGCCAATGTGGGGGGCACCGACCTTTCGGCGTACGGTTGGCGGGAGTCGAGCTCCTGCCACCACAGCACCTAGGTGCAGGAGGATCTGCTACGCCTTCAATGAAGGCATATGCAAATGGTCCCCCAATTGTAATTTCAAACATTCATGCTCTAACTGTGGGGGTGATCACCCGTTGGCGAGACGCAACAGACAGAAAGAGGTTGGATGGACAGAAGGACCAGTGACTCGGCTTTCCTTCTTAGGAATACAAATAGACTCCCAGCGCATGGAGTGCAGCTTGCCCATGGACAAGGTGGTTAACCTCTTGGAGTAGCTGGAAGCGATCTGTGGAGCCAGAAGGATCACACTGAGGCAACTCCAGTCGGATCTTGGAAAGTTGAACTTTGCCTGCAGGATAATTCCCATGGGAAGAATATTCAGCCGATGGTTGGCTTTGGCAACGGTCGGGGTAAGGCATCCACATCACTTCATCAGCATCACATCAGCGATGAAAGACGATGTTAAGGTATGGCTCAATTTATTTACGGCCTACGTATTCTTGCTTTTCAAAACGGCTTTCACATTAGCCTTTTTTGGAGCATTTTGGATCGGTGAACTGATGTCTGCACAGAAGCATACATCGGGTGGCATACAAATTGTAGATGTCTGTCTTCAAGGTGACAGGGTAATGTTGTGGTTGCGTGGGACCAACTTGGAAAAGGGAAAGAGGTCAGTCTGTAAAGAGTGGGAAAGGACTGCTGCCCCTTTGAGTGTTTGCGGAGTTACCTGCTGTTACGCACAGGGGTACCGGGTTCCCTATTGGTGCATGAAGATGGCATGGCACTCTCTCGCTTTTAGTTCTAAAGAGTGCTGAAGCATGGAGTACAGAGTTTGGGCTTTAACCAATTGGAGTTTGATATCCATTCATTCCAGATAAGGGCTGCAACGGAGGCTGCTCGCTTAGGCTTACCAGCGAGACAATTAAAAGAATTGGGAGATGGGAATCCAGATGCTACATGACTTATGTGCGACCAGCAGCAGTTGAGACGCGATGGACAGTCTAACTCTGTCTTTGTTGTTGACAGGTTGTCAGAAACAGCTGTGGATTATCGGGCACTTGTATGGGCATTGGGCGATTAACGCAGGTACAAGGTAGGATCCACAAGTGGGCGTTCCGGATGAGGTCATGCAGGTAGGGTGGTTCGGAGTCCGAGGATTGCTGTGGTTGCAAGTGGCCGAGCTGTTGGATGCTCACGCTCGCTGTTGGAGTCATCCATCTTTCATCCTGATTCATGCCGGCGGAAATGACTTGGGCTCAGTCCCGATGAAGAAGATGATGAAGGACATGAAGAGGGACTTATTGAGGTGGGTGGATAAGTTTAGTAGTGTCTTCATCTTCTGGTTGGAAATGAAGGGTGTGGAGAAGTGCCAGGAATCCTGTAAGCTTGGACAAGGCTAAGGTAAACAGGTTGATGTCCAGCTTTATGAGGAAGAAGGGGTTCATGGCACTTCATCACACGGAATTCAAAGACTATGATTCAGGCCTCTTTTTCAGGTCAGATGGAATTTACTTAACAGATGTCCTTTACCCCCCCTTGCCTTAAGGGTGTGATCAAGGAAAGGGGTAGGGCCCTGAGCCTCTGCTCAGGGCGTGAGGTCATCACGTCTGGCCAGGATTCTCCTCCAAGTTGTTAGTTGGTATTTGTTATTTATTGGTATATAGTGTTCAATAAATATACAGCTGTGGCCTGTTTAAACCCCAACCTGGTTTCAGTGTTGAATTTGGGGTCCCATTGGTATGAGTCAAGTTATGTTAGTGTTAGGCCTAGTAGGTGACACTAGGTTCTCCCTGGGTCATGGTAATATAAATACCACCTTAGTTAAATTATTTTGAACAGTGACCTTAAATTATTTTTTTCAGAACTCTACCTTGTGTCCCACTATTTGGGAGCACTACTTATACCATTGATATTGTATCAATAAATTATATTATTTATATGTCTATACCTCATGTCCCCTTGTTTTCTAAAGGAGACACTACCTGTTACATTTACTTTCGTCAGCTAACCATAATTTCCTACTTGTGTCTGGTAGTGTATAGGTCAACACACTTCCTGTTTGGATATTTGCTAGAACTTTTTAATCATTTATCTGTATAAAATATTGCAATAACTTTGTAATTGTAAAGTCTGTAGTTATATCTCAATTGACTGCCCCTTTATCTGTGTTGCTATTTGTACTCATCCTTTGCGCTGCTGCCGCTGCTGCAGAGCTTGTTTGACACTAAACAGTTGGTGGCCGCATCATCGTTTAGTATCAAACAAGCTCCAGAGCAGCGACAGCAGCGCAAAAGACGAACTAAGAGAAACATCTAAGAAAAACTATTAGCAAGAGCCCAATTAAAGGGATAGTATTTGAGGAATATTTCAAACAAAAGTAAATATCCAAACAGAAAGTGTATTGATCTATACACTACCAGACAGGAGTAGGAACAGGCTAACTAATCATTATTGATACTGTACTACTGTATAGTGGAGGGATTCTATAACTCTTTTGCCTACAATCACATATAACCGTTGTCAAACTGCGAGACGTCGTCAGGCTTTGCAAGCTTATCGGTCGCGAGCCTCGTGAAGCGTGGCGAACCGTTAAGGCGTAGGACTTAGCCAATGAGCACCAAATGCGCATATCGCTGCAAGCTTCGCAAAGCAAAACAAGCCGTTAGGCCGTAGCACTTAGCTGAGGCGAGCCTCGCAAAGCGAGGTGAGCCGTTATGCAGGACTTAGAAAACAAAATATGAGACACACTAAGTACACCCCAAAAAATTACAAAAACATCACAGACAGCATGGGTCAGCAGCCAGGACCTCTGTGAGTGAGGTGGAACGCAAATTTATCTCGATTTAGACGATTTTCGGCACTCCAGACCGCGCAAAACACTGCAAAACGTGTAGCACTTTACACATCACACTACGACCTACAATATACACTATTACAAAAGCCTGAAAATGCTCACGCAGAGCCGTTAAACCGTAGCACTTAGCCGATGCGAGCCTTGCAAAGCGATGCGAGCCGATAAAATACGAGACGCAAGACCTAGAAATAAATAAATACGAGACGTGGGACTTTACACATCACACTACTACCTACAAGATACACTTTTACAAAAGCCGGAATATGCTCACAAAACGCGTACCACATTAATAACATTACGACTATACAATGCCGCTTTACACAATAAACCAACGGCTTTACCTCGCGCACGCAGCCTATTTAGAATGCACACTTCAAACATTCATGACACTTTCTAAGCAGGGCACTAACACTCAAAATGTATATTCTATGCAGATGCAAAATACAAACAGATTGTTAGCTCTTCAGCCTATTGCTCGCTGCATATATCAATTATAAACAATTAAAGTCTATTAATTGATTTAAGAAATCATTCATTATTACTTAATTACATATACATAGAAATATATATCTCTCTCAGAGGACCAAAATACACGACAGGAGAGGCTCGCAATGAGCGCCGAAGGTCCTCACAGTACAAAACGGTTTCAATTATGTGTCAAACAGCATTCCCATGGCTTCAAATTGTATTGCCCCGTCATTTTTGACGGGCAAGTCATTAGTATGTTAAATATTTTAAAACAGTGGCACATACCTGCTCTTTTCTTTTCTATACTGTTGTACATTGGTATTTCTGGAGGAGTTTCCTTTTTAACTTCATACTTGAAATGACTGCAATATAATTCAGAGTATAAATAACATGCTGGATTGTTATTTATCATTTATTTTGATTCCTTAAAACTACTTACTTTAGTATGGAATCTCACAGGGAGTAAACATTTAAGAAGATTATTTTGTCAGTTAGTCTCTTATTGCTGTAAACAGACATTTTTAGTACAAAATTAAATGACTTCTGTAATCACTAATATAGTTTTGGTAAGTGTGTAACACTCCATAAGGAGCGTACACACTTACCTTCCGTACGTGCATCGTGTGGTGAGACTCGCGCATGCGCCATGCACAGCTTTAAGACGAGGGGGGAGAAGGCCAGGGAGGAGGAAGAGACATAGGGGAGATGGAAAGACACAGGGAAGGGGAGAAGAGAAACAGGGGTAGGGGAAAGAGATAATTTATTACGGGCAAACAACTAGTGTGTTAAAAAAATACATGCCAAAAGGGACCTCCTCCGTCCCATATTTATACCATTTAAATATTGGTCAAAAGTCTCTCTGCTTTCACTCAGCCTCTCTCTCCTGTCTCTCCCCATTTCTCTGTCCTGTCTCTTGCTCCTGCTTCTCTCTCCCCCTTTCTCCTGTTTCTCTTTCTCATTCTCCCCTATCTCTCCCTTCTGTCTACCTCTCTGTTGTCTCTCTCCTCTCTATCTCACCTTGTCACTCCTGTGTGTTTCTCTCTCCCTCCTGCATCACTCTCTTCTCTCTCTCTCTCTCTCTGATGTCTGTTTCTTTCCTCTCTCTCTCTCCTGTCTCTTTCTCTCTCTCCCCTCTCTCTTCCCTGTCTCTCTTTCCCCCTATCCCTATCTCTCTCTCTCTCCTCTCTCTCTCCCCCTCTCTTCTGTCTCTTCTCTCTGTCCCTCTTCTGTCTACCTCTCTGTTGTCTCTCTCCTCTCTATCTCACCCTCTCACTCCTGTGTCTCTCTCTCTCCCTCCTGCATCTCTCTCATCTCTCTGTTTCTTTCCCCTCTCTCTCCTGTCTCTTTCTCTCACTCCCCTCTCTCTTCCCTGACTCTCTTTCCCCCTATCCCTATCTCTCTCTCCTCTTTCTCTCTCCTCTCTCTATCTCTTCCTCTCTCCTGTCACTGTCTCTTCTGTCCTTTCTCTCTCCTCTCTTGTCTTTCTCTCCCCCTCTCTCTGTCACTCTCTTCTCTCTCTCTCCTATTTCTCTTTCTCCCTCTCCTGTCTCTCTCTCTCGTGTATCTTTCACTCAGTCTCTATCTTATATCTTTCCTGTTTCTCTCTCTCTCTTGTCTCTCTCTTCTCTGCTCTCTCTCTCACTCCCTCTCTCTCTTCTTTCTCTCGCCCCCTCTCTCTTCTTCCTCTTTCATCTATTTCTCTCTACCTTTTATGTCTTTGTCTCTCGCCTGTGTCTCTCTTCTCTCTATCTCCCCCCTCACCCCTGTCTCTCTCTCTCTCTCTCTGTGATGTCTGTTTCTTTCCTCTCCCGTCTCTTTCTCTCTCTCCTCTCTCTTCCCTGACTCTCTCTTTCCCCCTATCTCTCTCATGTCTCTCTCTCCCCTCTGTCAATCTCTCCCTCTCCCCCCTCTCTCTATCTCCCTCTCCTGTCTCTCTCTCTCCTGTCCCTCTCTCTGTCTCTATCTTATATATCTCCTGTCTCTCTCTCCCTCTCTCTCCTCACTTGCCTCTCTCTCTTCTCTGCTCTCTCTCCCTCTTTCTCTTCTTTCTCTCGCCCCCTCTCTCCTCTTCCTCTCTCTCTCCCATCTATTTCTCTCTACCTCTTATGTTTTTGTCTCTCGCCTGTGTCTCTCTCTTCTCTCTCACACACACATACGTGACCGGGGTGGCCAGGCATATCACGTAATTATTTAACAACAGTGTGACTCCTGTGCAGTGCATTACACACATAATGTTAAATATTATAGTGGATAGATAGATATAGTGGAGACTTAACCACATATCTAATCAACTGCTTCAGACTGGTGAGCAATTAACTAAATAGAGCTGAGCTGACATATTATATATATATATATATATATATATATATATATATATATATATATATATATATATATATATACACACTGTTTATCTGCTAAGGTATTGCTTCAGTGTAAGCTAGGCATATTTTTTTTTTTTTTTTTTTTGTATTACTGTTTAAAATGGTTTTTGGAAAAGTATTTCAGCCTCTTGTATTGTGTTCCTCCATCAAAATGCCAGAAACACAAGTACAAACCCAGAGGAGACTGCTAGCTTGTCACATGTGGTGTTAGACGTGGGTTTAAGATGGAGGAACATTGTGAAAACCCTGAAACATTCCACTGCATGACAACAAGAGACTACATAAAACAAAGAGGGAAAGAAGAAAAGCCAAAAGGTTTGGTACAGTAATAAGGAGAAAAGCTTTTAGAGAGGCTTTAGCTGCCAGTCAGGCTGAGGAATGAAGAATTAATAGCTTTACAGAATTGTCCCTTCAGATGATGAGGCTTTGTAGCAACTTCTAGTCCCTAAATAAAGAGAAAGAAATCCCTAGATTTTCTCATCGAAACCTGCTTGGAGAACATATCCAAGTTCTATAAATGGCCAGGTATACATGAAGAAGTGGCTCAGTATTGTGTATCTTGTCAAGAAACCCAGAAGACGGAACCTTGACCCAAACTACAGGCCCTGTTGATACAATAATTAAGGAGTCTTTTTAGAGGATGGCTGGCTATGGGAGAGGAGGGAGGCAGAGGGGGAGAGATGGACGGAGAGCACACTTAGTGCATGGAGAGGATACAGAAAGAAACAGAGGGCACAGAGAGAGCACATGCACACAGAGAGGGTGCACAGAGAGAGAGGGCTCACAGAGAGAAAAGGCACATGGAGAGGCAAAGGGCACACAGAGAGAGGGAGAGGTGCACAGAGACAGCACAGGAAGAGACAGCGCAGACAATTGAACATAACATATGACACCGTGATTTATGATATGCAAGTTACTAGTAAAACATAATAAAAAGCAAATTAACTTGGTGCAAATATTCATATTATTACAAATGTTTAAAAATGTTTTCTGTCCATATCGATTCTTAAAATATGTTGCTTACTCTCAGTATTTAAAATAAGAATGCAGGCTCAGCTTTATAAAAAACATCAGGAACTGCTTTAATAGTGGTTGTAATCCATAACAGGTTCAAAAGATGTACATTCAAACATGAGCTGACAACGCTCTGCGACAGTCTGTATCTTCTGGACTCTGTATAAATTACCACCTACAAGGCCTCATCTGCAAGGTATCACAACATCCACTTCAGTCACACAGCCATATTACCTCCCTTTCTTTAGGAGTATATGTCCTCAAGATGTCACCTTCTTTGTCTTTACTGTTGATGTCTTCCAGATGTCACCTTCCCTTTCCTTAGGAACTTACTGTATATCTTATCTAAGACATCCACCACACCAGTATCTCCATTACATCTCTTTCCATGTAACTGAACTCTCAACTGCCTAACTCTGACACATATGTAAATCTCCTCAGAGTCACTTACTAGCTGGGTTACCTTCCTGGACCTTGAAGGGTAGCTATAATCTCTGGGACTCTGACACATATGTAAATCTTCTCAGAGTCACTTAATAGCTTTGTTACCTTCCTTTCCTGCCGTCAGAGACATCACACTCCATGCAGCACAGATTTTACCTCAGAGAGTGATTACATAACATCCTCACTGCCCTCTCTGGCAGTTACAGACAACACAACATTCTAAACTGTTTAACACTTCATGAACCAAACATGCAGCACAAAGAATCAAACATCACAAGTCAATCACACATAGAGAAGCAACATAGCATAACATGCATTAATTAACATTACATAACATAGTATAACACAGCATAACATAACATACAGTAACTAACATTAAATAACCGTAACTTAACTTATGTATAGCGCTACGGAATAGGTTGGCGCGTTACAAATAAACAATAATAATAATAATAATAATAATAACTATAAACAGACTTATCCCAGTCCCACACCACCGGATCACATGAGTCCCAAGGAAAGGGGTAGGGCCCTGAGCGTCTGCTCAGGGCGTGAGGTCATCACGTCTGGCCAGGATTCTCCTCCAAGTTGTTAGTTGGTATTTGTTATTTATTGGTATATAGTGTTCAATAAATATACAGCTGTGGCCTGTTTGAACCCCAACCTGGTTTCAGTGTTGAATTTGGGGTCCCATTGGTATGAATTAAGTTATGTTAGTGTTAGGCCTAGTAGGTGACACTAGGTTCTCCCTGGGTCATGATAATATAAATGCCACCTTAGTTAAATTATTTTGAACAGTGACCTTAAAAGATTTTTTTCAGAACTTTACCTTGTGTCCCACTAATTGGGAGCACTACTTATACCATTGGGATTGTATTAATAAATTATATTATTTATATGTCTATACCTTGGGTCCCCTTGTTTTCTAAAGGAGACACTACCTGTACCATATACTTTCGTCAACTAAACATAATTTCCTACTCGTGTCTGGTAGTGTATAGATCAATACACTTCCTGTTTGGATATTTGCCAGAACTTTTGAATCATTTACATCTGTTTGAAATATTGCTTAAATACTATTCCATTAATTGGGCGCTAGCTAATTAAAGCTTGCTAATAGTTTGTTTAGATGCGCTAGCGCTTTGTAATTGTAAAGTCTGTAGTTATATCTCAATGTGACTGCCCCTTTATCTGTGTTGTTATTTGTATTTATCTTCTGTGCCGCTGTTGCAGAGCTTGTTTGACGCTAAACAGTTGGCGCTGCGTCATCATTTAGTATCAAACAATCTCCAGAGCAGCGACAGCAGCGCAAAAGACGATTACAAATAACAACACAGATAAAGGGCCAGTCAAATTGAGATATACTAAGAGAAACATCTAAGAAATACTATTACCAAGTGCCCAATTTAAGCGATAGTGTTCAAGCAATATTTCAAACAGAATTAAATATCCAAACTGAAAGTGTATTGATCTATACACTACCAGACATGAGTAGGAACAGGATAACTAATCATTATTGATACTGTACTACTGTATGGTGGAGGGATTATATCCCAGTGTTATTATAAAACAGTGGCACATACCTGCTCTTTTCTATCCGGTTGTATATTAATTGGTATTACTGGAGGAGTTTCCTTTTTATCTTCATACTTGAAATAACTGCAATATAATTCAGAGTATAAATAACATGCTGTATTGTAGATTTCCAGGCTTAACAGATAATATAATGGGCAGGGTAAAAGGAACATAATGATCATAAAACATTTAATATTATTATTTATCTTAGTCAGCAAATAATTAATCATTAGCATATGATTACCTGTAATGGTTCCTTTTTATTTTGTTTCCTTAAAACTACGTAATTTAGTATGGAATCTCACAGGGAGTAAACATTTAAGAAGATTATTTTGTCAGTTAGTCTCTTATTGCTGTAAACAGACATTTTTAGTACAAAATTAAATGACTTCTGTAATCACTAATATAGTTTTGGTAAGTGTGTAACACTCCATAAGGAGCGTACACACTTACCTTCCGTACGTGCATCGTGTGATGTGAGAAGCACGCACGTGCCATGCACGGCTTTAAGGCGAGGGGGGAGAAGGGGAGGGAGGAGGAAGAGACATAGGGGAGATGGAAAGACACAGGGAAGGGGGGAGAGACACAGGAGAAGGGGGAAGAGACACAGGGGAGGGGGAAGACACAGGGGAGGGGGGAAGACACATGGGAAGGGGGCAGAGATATAAGGGAGAGGCACACGGGACAGGGGGAAATAAATATGGGGGAAAGAGACACAGGAGAGTTGGAAGACTAATAGGGGAGAGAGGGGGGAAGAGACACAGAGGAGGTGGGTAGAGACACCTGGGGGAGACACACAGGAGAGGGGGAAAGAGACATGGGGGAAAGAGACACAGGGGAGGGGGGAAGTGATACACGGGAGAGAGTGAGGGGAAGAGAAAGGCACTGCTAACCCGATATGCCGTAACCCCAGAAGCATACCGCTGTCGCTTCTGGGAGTCCAAGAAGAAGGCTGTGGACTCCCACATGGAATGGGCAAACACAATACAAAGCATGGCATCACATTGGGTGCGAGGGTGCAATGCCAACACCGGAGAAGAAGTGTTACAGTTGTTCTTGATGGAACATTTCTTTCAAGATCTGGCTGCGGATATACAGGACTGGGTGAGAGATCGCCGCCCTGCCAACTTAACTGAGGCAGCGCGACTAGCAGATGAATACGCAGAAACAAGGAAGGTGAGCCAAGGTACCACACGACCAGCACCTAGAACAGAGGCACGCACCCCAACCTACGCTGCACGCACAGAATTTCGGGCTCCAGTACCCCCAGGACCTCCACGCCCTCAGGGGTCTTACAACCAGCCCCGGGAATCTTACAAAGTGACATGTCATCACTGCAGCAACACAGGGCATATTGCCCGTTATTGCCCTTTGAGATCAGCCAAAAACGAATGGAGGCGCACAACACCCCACACACCCCACACAGAGACCCCGCCATCACGTCCCTCTGCTGCTCACTGCCTGGAAATCAAAGGGAGCCCTGAGGATTGTTTGGGAATCTTGTATGAGGCCAACCCGTACAGGCTGCCGCCCCGGATAACCGCCAGCATCACCGCCAAGAGGTGCGTGTAAATGGACAGATAGCACAAGGCTTAAGAGACACTGGCGCTACCATCACTTTGGTGCAGAAACATCTCGTGAAACCAGAACATGTATCTAATCGTACCGTTGCTGCTCGTGTCGCAGGGTGGGCTGTTTTTTTCACTTACCCAACGCCCGGGTACACTTGGATTGGGGAGTCAGGTCGGCAAAGACCACAGTAGGCATCATGGACAATTTACCTGCTGAGGTCGTGCTGGGCAACGACATTGGCCCTCTAGCCTCAGTTTTTTTACCCACGACTGCTGCTTGTCCCGTGACCACCCGCTCACAGACCCGTACCGAGGACGATCCTACAACAGGTCAGGAGACCCAGGTAAGCCACAAGCAGACACTTAGCACTAACGCCACAGAGAGACCCATAGCGTGGGACAACCCCGAAGAGTTTGGGAGGGAAACTAGACAGGACCCCACCCTCCAAAAGTACCGAGAATTAGCCGACAGTAGAGGGGATGAGCGGGAACGTTTTATATGGGAGGGGGACAGGTTATATAGATTGACAGAAGGCAGAAAGAGAGGCTGTGTCCCTTCGCAGAAGCGCCAACTCATAGTACCCAGAAAGTACCGTTTGGAACTTCTCTGAATTGGCCACGACATTCCGTTGGCATGGCATCTAGGGGGTAACCGCATCACCTACAGGATCACCCAGATCTTCTTTTGGCCAGGGATCTCGAGGGATGTGCGGCGTTACTGCAGCACTTGTGATGTATGCCAATGAGTAGGAAAGAGGGGGGATCACCCTAAAGCCCGACTGTCACCTATGCCCGTGATCGAGGAACCATTTAGCAGGGTGGCAGTCAACCTCGTAGGACCCCTACCTAACCCCAGCCCTTCGGGTAAGAAGTATATTCCTACAGTAGTGGACTATGCTACTCGCTACCCAGAAGCCGTCGCTCTGACGAATATCCAGGCTGACACGGTCGCCAGTGCGCTAGTCGGGATATTCACCAGAGTGGGATTTCCTCAGGAAATCCTATCTGACCGAGAAACCCAGTTCACCGCAGACCTAACTCAGCAGCTATGGAAGGTCTGCGGTGTCAAAACCCTGCTTTGAACGCTTTAATGGTACCCTAAAGCAATTGCTACGGACCTTTGCAGCGGAATAAAGAGACTGGGAGCGATTTTTGCCGCACCTCTTGTTCGCATATCGAGGGGTGCCGCAGGAATCCACAGGGTTTTCCCCCTTCGAGTTGCTCTATGGACGGTGGGTGCGAGGCCCCCCTCGACCTCATCTGGGAGCACTGGGAGGGAGAGATGGAGCATGAGGGGGTCCCTATCGTACCTTATGTGCTGGAGATGCGGGACAGCATGGGGCACCTAGCCAGGATGGCCCGAGAACACCTCCAGGCGACACAAGGCTGTCAAAAACATTGGTACGATCGGGACGCTAGGTTGAGAACGTTCCAAGTAGGTCAGAAAGTCCTGGTGCTTAGACCTGTTAAAGGAAATAAACTACAGACCTCCTGGCAGGGCCCTTACAAGGTGGTGGCACAGGTCTGTGACACCACCTTTGTAATTGCCAGTAGCAAGGATGAAAGGATACAGAAGTCCTTTCATATAAACTTATTAAAAGAGTACCAGGAAAGGCCCGAAGATATAGCAGCCATATGTATCCCGGCCACTGAAGACCCTGACAACCTCCCCATCCCAGATCTGTTAGCCGATGCCGAACCTAAAACTCGGCTTAATACAGTGCAGCTAGGGGAGCGATTAACTCCCACAGAAAGGGAGCAACTCCAACAATTACTAGCTAAGAAAGGATTGACGTTTTCCCAGGAGCCCGGTTACACACCCTTAGCGACCCATTATGTCGAAACCCCAGGACAAACCCCTCTCAGACAGACTCCCTATAGAATCCCCGAAGCCGTAAAAGAAGAGATGAGAAAAGAGATTCAGGAGATGTTAAAACTAGGAGTTATAGAGCCATCCGACAGCCCCTGGGCATCCCCAGTCATCCTAGTCCCCAAAAAGGACGGAACAACCCGAGTTCTGTGTCGACTATCGACGCCTCAATGACCGAACCATGACAGATGCAACCCCATGCCCCGAGTGGACGAACTATTAGATCGTATTGCCAGGAGACGATATCTGACCACCATCGATCTGTGCAAAGGGTACTGGCAGATTCCCTTGGCCAAGGACGCTATCCCTAAGTCGGCGTTTGTCACCCCGTTTGGCTTGTACCAGTTTAAGGTTATGCCCTTCGGGATGAAGAACGCCCCAGCTACATTTCAGCGCTTAGTGGACCACCTCCTTGATGGCTTCCAGGATTTCGCTTGTGCGTACCTGGATGACATTGCGATCTATAGTGAGACTTGGGGGGAGCACCTGAGACACGTAGAGGCTGTGCTGGATCAGATTAGATCAGATCGCCAAACCCCTGACAGATTTTACAAAGAAAAATGTACCTAAGATAGTCCTGTGGTCTCCCGCCTGTGAAACAGCGTTCCAAACCCTGAAACAAGCCTTGATCAACGCACCTGTTTTGTTTGCCCCCGTATCTAACAAAAGATTTGTTGTCCACACAGATGCGTCGATGTATGGACTGGGGGCAGTGCTAAGCCAGGTCGGAGTACATGGGGGGAAAACCCTGTTGCATACCTGAGTCAAAAACTATTGCCCAGGGAAATGAGTTATGCGGCAGTGGAAAAAGAGTGTCTAGCCCTGGTCTGGGCTCTAAAGAAGCTCACCCCATACCTTTACGGTCAGGAATTCACCCTGATCACAGACCACAACCCCCTAGTATGGCTGAACCAAGTGGCTGGGGACAATGGACGATTACTGAGATGGAGCTTGGCCCTAAAACCGTTTTCCGTTCAATATCGCCTTGGTCGGTTCAATGCGAACGCAGACGGACTGTCCAGGCAAAAAGAACTTTTTCCTTAACAGCAGACCGGACAGCCCCAAGTTGACCCGAAAAGGATCAATCCGGGTCTGCCGGAGTGTTCCACAAAGGTGGAGCAGTGTAACAGAACCTTACCTTTGCCTGGAAACATTTATTACTACACTGGCCCTTTAAATGTTTGGAATGTTTTGATTATATGTAACTGTCATGCTGAGTTCAGTTATTAAAGTTTTTCTCTGATGGTTGATACCAACTTCACTTTTACACATCAGCTTGCCAGGGAAAAGGACGTCTCCAACGGCTGATACCCTCTCACTACCGGGGTAGCCGTTACATGTGTAACAGAACCTTACCTTTGCCTGGGAACATTTATTACTACACTGGCCTTTAACTGTTTGGAATGTTTTGATGATATGTAACTGTCATGCTGAGTTCAGTTATTAAAGTTTTTCTCTGATGGTTGATACCAACTTCACTTTTACACAGCAGCTTGCCAGGGAAAAGGACGTCTCCAACAGCTGATACCCTCTCATTACCGGGGTAGCCATTACGGGAGAGTGAGAGAGGGAGAGTGAGAGAGGGAGAGGGAGAGAGAGTGAGAGAGGGAGAGTGAGAAAGGGAGAGTGAGAGAGGGAGAGGGAGAGAGAGTGAGAGAGGGAGAGTGAGAAAGGGAGAGTGAGAGAGGAAGAGTGAGGGAAAGTGAGGGAGAGTGAGAGTGAGGGAGAGTGTGAGAGAGGGAGAGTGAGTGAGGGAGAGGGAGAGAGAGAGGGATAGTGAGAGAGGGAGAGTGAGGGAGAGAGAGGGAGAGTGAGTGAGAGTGAGTGAGGGAGAGTGAGAGAGGGAGAGTGAGAGAGGCAGAGTGGAGAAAGGTGGGAGAGAGAGGGAGTGAAATGGAGAGGGCGAGTGAAAGGGAGAGAGGAAGGGAGAGAGGGAGAATAAGGGATATTGAAGGAGGGAGAGAGATAAGAAGGGAGCGTGAAGGAGAGAGAAGTATAGGAGAGAGGTAGAAAAAAGGATAGAGAGTGAAGGAGAGAGAAAAGGAGGAAGAAAAAAGGACGGGTGAATGAGAGACAGAATGTGGGAGAGAAGGAAAGAGTAAAGGAGAGAGGGAAGGAGGGAACGAGAAACAGATAAAATGAAATCGAGAAAAGGAGAGGAAATAGAGAAAAGGAGAGAAAAAGAGAGAAAAGGAGCGGAAGAGAGAGAAAAGGAGAGGGAGAGAGAGAGAAAAGGGGAAAGGGAGAGAGAGAGAAGGAGAGAGGGAGAGAGAGAAGGAGAGATTGAGAGAGAGAGAAGGAGAGAGGGAGAGAGAGAGAAAAGGGGAGAGGGAGAGAAAAGGAGAAGGAGAGAAAGGGGGAGAGAGGGAGTGAAATGGGTAGAGGGAGTGAAGGAGAGAGAAAAGGAGAGAGAAAAAAGGACGGGTGAATGAGAGGGAGAATGAGGGAGGCAGAGAAAGAAAGAGTAAAGGAGAGAGGGAAGGAGGGAAAGAGAAACAGAGATAAAAGGAAAGAGAGATTGAAGGAGAGACAGAGAGAAGGAGAGAGAGAGAAAGGGAGAGAGAGGGAAAGAGAGAGAGGGAAAAGGAGGAGGTGGGGGAGAGGGAGGAGGAGAGGGAGAAGGAGCAGAGGGAGAGAAAGAGGAGAATGGGGGAAAGAATAAGAGTGTGAATGAGACAGAGTGAAGGAGGGAGAGAAGGAAAGAGTAAAAGAGAGAGAGAAGGAGAGAGAATGAAGGATGGAGAGAATTAAAGTGTAAAGGAGTGAGAGTGTGAAGGAGGGAGAGAAGGGAAGATTAAGGGAGAGAGAGTGAAGTAGGGAGAGGAGAGAGAAGAAAAGAGTAATGGAGAGAGAGAGAAGGAGGGAGAGAGAGAGTGAAGGAGAGAGAATGAGTGTAAATGAGGAAGCGCGAGAAATGGAGTGAGAGTGATCTGTGGGGTAGATCACTGACAGTTTTGATATTGGATAGTAGATCACAGCCTACTTGAAGTTGGACATGCCTGATCTAGATGTTCCTCTTTCTCCTGTTTTGTCACACATAGCAAATCCCTTCCTAAGTTGGCTGTTTTCAAAGGGAGATAAATAAAAGAAAATATTTACTCATATTGCTGATTTGCACCTGATATGCACCTTTCTGAGGGAATTATCAGGCAATATGAAGGATAAAGATTCCAACACCACTAAACCCAAATCTAAAATTAAGAAAAATACTGGGAATGCTCCAAAAGCACCACGGGCAACTTTCTTCTCCCCAAAGGGGAATTTAGGAGCTATGAGTTCCCCACAAAGAGAATCCCCTACACATACTTACTCATCACCGGGATTAGATCAAACAAAACTGTCTAAAATGATGAATCGGTTGAATCAGCTGGTACAAAGGAAGATGAAGTTCTAAGCACTTCTATTATGAAAAAATGACTTAATGAATTCCAATCTACTTTAAGATCTGACCTTTTACAGGAAATCCAACTAAATAAATCAGCGATTAATAGCTTGTTGGATAGAGTGGAGGAATTAGAAAAAAACTCACGAAATTTTAATTAAAGAATTTTAAAAAATAGTTAATTATTCAGCAGATTTGGAATGTAAAATGGAACGTATGGAAATTAAAGTTACACAACAAGAGGACTTTTCCAGACAGAATAATTTGAGATTAAGAGGCATCCCGGAAAACCTCAATTTTGATGAACTTAAGGCTTTTGTAACTGCATTTTTTTCGTATCTAGCAAAGCCCATTAAACCCTGGATCAATATTAAAGACCTGATCTATCGGATCCCGTTACCTAAAGAGCTTAAGGGTGCTAGTACTAGAGATGTTATAGTCAGATTACACTTCTTTGAATATAAAGAAGCAGTGTTAAAATCATCATGGGTGAAAACTAAATTTGATCCTCCGTTTGAAAATCTGATTATTTTTACAGATCTTTCTGGAGAGACTTTAACAAAAGGTAGAAAGTTTCAAGAAATTACTAAAGCTTTAAGTAAGGAAAATATTTCATATAAATGGGCTTTTCCTACTAAATTGATCCTTTTTAAAGATAATTAGAAAAAAATTCTAATGCTAATTCGGTGGGAGAGGGGGAAACTATGTTGAGGGAATGGAACATACCCTTTGTGGAATCTGTTAAGGAAACTGTTGCTAATTTTCTAAATCTTCAACTTTTAGAGAGGAGAAGGAAATAGGGAGGGGTGGGGGAGGGGGACATTGTGGTGGAGGGGGGGATGGAGGGAGGCTTGGAAGGGAGGAAAGGAATTAAACACAATGGGCCTCATTCGATTAACGGCCGTAGCAGAAGCGGGGCCGCAAGGACCGGCCGCAAGCTATTCGGCTATTCTATTCCCTTCTGGCCGGGGATTCCGGCAGGCTTGCGGCCGGCGCCTTGCTATCCCTTGCGGCCGCTCGCGCCGGAGGAAAGCCTTTGATCTTAAACGTCCGCAAGACGGCCGCAAAAAAGCCCCGGTTGCTATTCAATTGCTACGG
Source organism: Discoglossus pictus (assembly GCA_027410445.1). NCBI lineage: Eukaryota > Metazoa > Chordata > Amphibia > Anura > Alytidae > Discoglossus > Discoglossus pictus. The sequence continues at coordinate 69,187,035 of CM050169.1, forward strand.
GAACCCTCTCTGCAAGGCTAAAACCGAGCCGCAGCTTACTTGCACCAAAAAGGTCCCGCAGGCACACAAATAAGCACATAATAAAGCCATCCTGCACTCTGAAAAGACTATAAAGTGATTGTAGGTGTTAGCATTCATAGCACAAAATTCCCCTACACTCAAATCCGTAATTTTTGTATTTTTAAATTCTTGTCAAATATCCGTGGACAAAGTCCCGAGGACTTGGAGCACCTCAGACCCGCAAAGGCTGCGGGATTAGCCTCCGTCAAGTCCGTAAATGGGTAAAATAGACCTACGGGTCGTAAAGGGCTTACTTACAAGTCGTAGCATAGAAAAGCCATCCTGTACTTTTATTAAAAGGGAAAGTGATGTTTGGTTTTAGAATTAATAGCTCAACATTCCCCTACTCTCAAATCCGCAAATAAAGATATTTAACTTCATCTATCATGCAAGCCCGCACGGGTTTGAATAACGAGCTACGGGCTTGGAGGGCAATCATCCGCCAAACCCGTACGTTCTTCACTAAGAAGCTACGGCCAAAAGTCTCAAGCCCGTAATCCTGAAATCAAACCTGAAATCAATTAACCAATTGGAAGATGACAATCAAGGGCACAAATAGTTTAAAAGGGAGGGAAATTCGTAAATCTGTGACTGTGTTGTATGCTGTGCAAGTGGACACACAGGTCTTGTAGTTGGAGGTTTTGTGAGAGCAAGAGAGAGAGAGAGAGGAGGAGAGATGGAGGGAGAAGGCAGTGAAGGTCATGGAGAGCAGGCCCCCCAGCCACAGGCTGGCCAGCCAGCTGCTGCACGCAAAAGGGCAGCAAATTTCAACACAGAGGAAATCGAAACACTTCTTAGAGGAGTTCAAGCCCACCACTCCATCCTAACCGGTGGGAGCGAAGTGAGGCCCAGGCAAAGGACAGATGCCTGGAGGGCAATCGCGGCTGAGGTCTCCTCGCTGGGGTATGCGAATCGTACCTGGCAGTCTGTCCAGCACCGGTACCAAGACTGCCGCATTGATATCAAAAAGAAGATGGAGAATGAGGCCAATGCGGCACGTGGAACCGGTGGTGGTCCGCCAGAAACCTTTACATACTCCGGTTGGGAGGCCACAGTCCGCGAAATGATCCAGCCAGCGTCAGTCGTGGGCCTCCTTGGCCTGGTGGACACAGGGCGGTCACAAAGCCTGCAATGTGAGTACCATGTACACCGTAACACCCTCATATGTACGTACATGTACCCCACACAGATAGATAACTGACGTTGAATTGCACTGTAAGATATCTGGTTGTGACTACAGATATATGAGGCCGCAAAAATCATGTAAATCCAGTGCAAAGAAATATACTCGTCAGAATTGTTAGCAATGAAATATATGTCCAATACCTCCTCCCACAACTGATTATGATACCGTTTTGCAAATCTATTGATCTTACTGTTATGTTTGCTGTTGGTTCCCAGTGCATATAAAGCATACATGCCAACTCCATTGCAATTGTTTGTTTATTGTCATGAGTTCCCCTGTCACACTCTACTCCATGTTAAACTGGCCCATCCATAGCTGTTTGGCTTAACACTCCTACTGCTTAGAATTCATGTACATTTTGAAACTAGGTATAGTGGATGTATCCTGTTTTATGTGGGCATTTCAGTATGTGCTGGAAGAGTCCCCCTGCCGACTCTAGGGATGCGGCTGCGCTTGCGTCCCCATGTAGCCGTCAAAAATAGTTGGTACACCCAAAGCCCCTAACCCTCTAACCCTAACCCCCTAAACCCCACTTTCTAACTCTAACCCATACCCCCTAACTGTAGCCAGAACCCGAAACCCATAACCACTTACCTGGCCTGCTGGGCTGGCGTAGCTAGAGTCGTTGGCGGTGCACTTCCAGAGATGCGCACATACAACAGGATAGGTCCGGTCTAGCTGGTACATCCCCATGAGACTACATGTATGGATGTGCACACTGCAGCATATGCGGATACAGACTCTGATGGACTGCAAGTTTGTGTCGTGTAACAGCCTAATCTGGACCATGTTACATTAACATGTTAACTCACATTGCTGAGGATTGGTCACAGATTGGTCTGTCTCACACACTGGCCAACAGATTCAGATGAGCACGTGTCCTAATTAACTGCAGTTGGCACACCGCACCAGCATTACATATAGTCATATGAGCCATGGGCCCTTTCCTGTTATCTGACCGTGACTGCTGGTAGCAGCAGTGAGCAGCCTCTACATGTCACAGCATTTTCCTGGAGATTATATAATCATGCAGATTTAGTGGGTTATGGTGGTGTTAAGGTAAGGGTTTCGGATTAGGGTGAGGGCTAGTGCTTTTGGGCTTGTTTGTAAGGTGAAAATGATGTATATAACAGCGGCAGCGCCATCTATCAGCCCCTTGGTCTAACTGCTGCTGCCAGCAGTCGCTGTCACATAACAGGAAAGATCCCAGCCAGGATCCACAATACTAATGATGCAGATCAATTTTGATTTGCGTCAAACATTCACAGCCAATTACAAGTCACTCTGATCTCAGAGATATGGAAACAACAATACTCAAATCCAAATCTTGTCTCATTTCAGTACTAGCCAGGCGTCCCCTGCCTCCTCAGGTTCCTGCACCATGCGAAGATGCAGGAACACCTGCAGCAACACCACCTGCAGCAGGACCGTCATCCGAAAGTCCACCTGGGCCATCCACAAGATGCCACCAATTGGCTCCAGCAATGGTCCCTCCAGCCAGGATAATGGCACCGCCTGGCTCCCAGCCAATGTGGGCTGGACAAATGTGGGGACACCCAATGTGGTCCCATCCCAGTTGGGCCCACAGTCTGGATCCCCAAGAAATGGTGCCCTGGAGCATGGGCCCCCGGCAGGGCATGTGGCTCCCGCAGGCCCCGCAGGCGACTCTGGCCACTGCGGCCCCGCAGGTGACTCTGGCCACTCCGGCCCCGCAGGCCCAGCAGGCGACTCTAGCCACTCCGGCCCCACAGGCCCAGCAGGCGACTCTGGCCACTCCGGCCCTGCAGGCCCCACAGGCGACTCTGGCCACTCCGGCCCCGCAGGTGACTCTGGCCACTCCGGCCCCGCAGGCCCCGCAGGTGACTCTGGCCACTCTGGCCTCGCAGGCCCAGCAGGCGACTCTGGCCACTTCGGCCCCGCAGGCCCCGCAGGTGACTCTGGCCACTCCGGCCCCCGCAGGCCCCGCAGGTGACTCTGGCCACTCCGGCCCCGCAGGCCCAGCAGGCGACTCTGGCCACTCCGGCCCCGCAGGCCCAGCAGGCGACTCTGGCCACTCCGGCCCCGCAGGCCACTCCAGTCAGGCAGGACACTCCACCCAGCGGTGCCTCCACCCAGAAGACACAGTGGTCTGGGTCCCCGCCAGTTAGTCCGGCGCTGTCAGCGGCCCAGTGCCACGATTTCCTCGCTCATCTCCAGAATGAGCGGGAGCAAAATCAACAGTTCATGCTGGAGATGAGACGGCACAATGACTGGATGTTTGAAGAGGTGAGGCGGCATAACCTTGTGATGGAGGAGTATGCCCGAAGGGCCGAAATGGCCCGAGAAGGCCATCCACAAGACCAGGCTACCCCTTCAACCTCCCAGACCTTGCCCCCAGCATCCAGGACGGAAGAGCCACCAACCGTTCGACGAGGTCGTGGCCGGCCTAGGGCAACGGTTGCCAAAGGCCAGGAGAGTCAGGAACCACACAAGCGAAAGCGCAAATAGGTGAGAACATGTTCATGTTGCATAAAGAAGCAATTGATGTCCAAGATCTATTGACGTTGAGGTGTTGCAGTCAATGCGTATATTGTTCTAATTGATGTCTTGTTCTTATCTCTTTAGGTTCCAATCGACGGAATTTATGCCTCCTGTTTTCTTTTTTTTTGCTGTCATTTGCAAGCATAAGATTAAATGTTATGTATTGCTCACATTATCATTGTTTGTTTTCGTTTGTACTGTACCATGATTGGTAAACACCACATCAATGCTACACACCAACGTTATTGGATTAGTACATACATCTTCCTTCAATATACCAGCCCTGTGTTAATGTAGGGTTGGGGTAACAGCCACTAGTGCAGCTGAGGGTGGAGGTAATATTCCTGAGTTTGATTCCAGTAACGGTGATGCATGATATTCGTGTTTCTGACAGTAAATATCAAAAGTGAGTACACCCCTAAGTGAAATTGTCGATATTTTGTGGGGCCCCCATTATTTTCCTGCACTGACTTAAACCTCATGGGGATGGAGTTCCCCAGAGTTTCACAGGTTGCCACTGGAGTCCTCTTCCACTCTTTCATGATGATATCATGGAGCTGGTGGATGTTAGAGACCTTGCACTCCCTGTAACGGAGTTGGAACACGCAGTCCAATATCTCCGCTGGTATACGGTACAATATACAAGAAGCACTACAGTCTCACCATTCCCAACCTCCCATATTGGACGACACTCAATTGGGAGTCAAATGAATACTGACTTTATTTTGTTGTGCAGAAATATATATATATATACACATCTCTTCCCACAGGCAATACACACATCTCCCATAGTTGGCCACACAATACACATAGAGGGACAATAGGTGGGTCACACCTCCCGGAGGCTACCTGGCTACTTTGATACAATCAGACATTGCTTAGATCATCCTTCTTTGTTATGTCTGATAATGAAAACACTTTATACAATATACTTCCTTATCCTATGAGGAGTCTCTGTAATAGGATTATCTATTATGCCAAGGTCTGCAATAGTCTGGGCTAATATTCTGCAGAGCATAAACCAACATACATACAGTATAACAGTATGATCATATTTTAACCATAACCATAAAACAGGGTAAAACAGTGATGGGTTCCGTTACACTCCCCACCTTCTATTTGAGGATGCCCCCACAGATGCTCAATAGGGTTTAGGTCTGGTGACCTACTTGGCCAGTCCATCAACTTTTGCCCTATAGCTTCTTTGGCCAGGCAGTGGTCGGCTTGGAGGTGTGTTTGGGGTCGTTATCATGTTGGAATACTGCCCTGCGGTCCGGTCTCTGAAGGGAGGGATCATGCTCTTTCTCAGTATGTCACAGTACATGTTGGCATTCATGGGTTCCCTCAAAGAACTGTAGCTCCTCAGTGCTGGCAGCATGCATACAGGCCCAGACCAAACATATATGCATGTCTATATATGTTTTAGATAATATGTTGTGTGGATTCCCCCTATATGCATTTACCTAATGATGTCAGATGCTGCCTCCCCTCTCTCTGCATCACTGTTTAGGTTCAAAATGATGGGTTCATCTCATATCAATGTTTTTGTGTTCGTTGTGACTTATCCATTTATCTCCGGCACTGGGGAGCTACAGTTCATTGAGGGAACCATGAATGCAAGCATGTACTGTGACATACTGAAGCAGAACATGATCCCCTCCCTTGGGAGACTGGGCCGCAGGGTAACATGACATAACGACCCTAAACACACCGCCAAGACGACACTGCCTTGCTAAAGAAGGTAAAGGTGATGAACTGGCCAAGCTTGTCGCCAGACCTAAACCATATTGAGCATCTGTGGGGCATCCTCAAACTGACGGTGGGGGAGTGCAAGGTCTCTAGCATCAACCAGCTCTGATGTATCATTAAGGAGTGGAAGAGGACTCCAGTGGCAACCTGGGAAGCTCGGGTGAACTCCCTGGCCATGAGGGTTAAGGCAGTTCTGGCAAATAATGGTGGCCACACATAATTGACATTTAGTGTCAATTTGGACATTTCAAATTAGGGGTGTACTCACTTTTGTTGCCAATGGTTTAGACATTAATGGCTGTGTATTGAGTTAATGATGGGTCAGCAAACTTACTTTACATTGTAGCAGAGTGTCATTTCTTCAGTGTTGTCACATGAAAAGATATACTAAAATATTAACAACAATGTGACGGGTGTACTCACTTCTGTTACATACTGTGGCCCTCATTCAATTGCAATTTGGCCAATTGAATAGGGCTTGAAATAAGCACATAACATATATTCTTGGAAAAATGTTTTAGTTAGTAAACATCTATCCAAAAGCAAGGTTTTCACTAACTAAAATCTTTTGAAAACAATATATGTTCTGTGCTTAGTTTGAGCCCTATTCAATTGTCCAAATCGCAATTAAATGAGGCCCTGTATGTTCACTATTAGTATGTGAGCCACTTACCTGTCTCATTTGTCTGTTTCTGTGTCATATAGATTGTTAATACCAACCTTCCCTCATGGTTGAAATCAGTAATGCAAACACACTGTGAGAATTCTATTGACACCCCTAACTGATGGTGCAGAGCACAGATGTGGAGTCTGAAGGTCCTTTCATTGATGTTACGGAAATGCTATGGTATCAACATTGACGAGGCAGACACAAACAACATCTCGGATAAATCATATTTACTATTTACAGAAATTAACAAAGCAAGCTTACCACAAAGCCACAGGTTGACTAATCAACACAGGTATGCAAAAGATCATGGTGGAGGGGGGTAGGATACAAAATCCAAGTAACACAGGGAAATAGGGATATGAGAGCAGAATGCAGGCAGGGACAATTACATTGATATAGATGATCATGGGATGTACAGTGTATCAACCAACATTAGGCAATATAATAGATCTCATTATTGTTACTACATATATATAACAGTCAATAAGGAAAGACCACAATAATCCAGAATAAGGTGATATACATATGGGGAGAGCAAAATGTATGCTTGTGTGTTAAACGGACACTCTGATGCCACATCAGAAGTATAAGTGCTCAATCAGTGAATGCTATGAGCCCATAACGTCAGTTCTCACGCAACAATAAGCAGCACATAGATAACCTTGGTCAAAAAGATGGTGACCTGACCAGGACCATATCAGTCAGATGTTACTTATTGCAGAGAACTCACAACAAACCAGGCAATATCAAGGATAGTTTGTTCTCTGATTGAGCATCTATACTCACTGTTGTTGCATATGCATAACTGAAGATTAACGTAACCTCATTAACTGTTAAGTCCCAAGCCTGGATTTACTCTTCCCCATATGCACAGGGAGGGTCACATCAGCACTGAAGAAAAGATCAGGAAGGGTTGGTGCTGCAGGCTTCACAACAGTCCAAGTAGAGGAGAGGATAGAATGTCTAAACCAAGAGGTACATATGAATCTAGATAGACTATATGAGCATACACATGCTGTGGATATACCAGGAACATCAGCTGACAGATGTCACATCACATCTGCATTGTATATTGAAATTGTCTCGTGACACATATCGGCTATTCAGTCAAGGTCATCAGATATCAAACTGGATCCAACAAAGCAATGAAACGGACACATGTACATACATGAGGACATTGACATGGCCATGGAATGTCAGGATGTTTATCGTCATGCCTTGTTCTGACCGGGATCTGGAATACAAACACACAAATAATATATTAGTGGAAACCTTACATATGCCATATGAGCAGCCACCAACAGATGTAGGTATGTCGGCACACATGTTATGCATTGGGATCTCGTACAAGCTAACCATCTGTCCAATGATAATGATGGCCCAGACTAATTTGTCCTGATGTGGGAATATTAGGATTAGTCTAATTCTCATTTATTTGTATTGTGCAAACATATTCCGTGGCACTGTACAGGGGAGAAGAACATGAAAATATATAGTATGTAATATTGCCAACGCAAGAAAATGGAGGGCCCTGTTTTGAGCGTAAAGTCTGTTGATAACTGATTTCTTCCCAAAGGCCCCCACAAGATTCGAAAATCACCACTTCCAAGCTAAAGGTCATGGACATGGGGAAGAGTAGATAATGAATAGCAAGGTTAATAAGTAAGTGAGAGATACATAGGAAGGAGGTTGTGTCAAGTAGAAAGATAATACAGTATATCACTATGTAACGGTTCCCTGGTGCTTAACACCAAATATGTATTTAAATTATTTTATAAAAAATTAAGGAACTAGAGTAGTTTATGGATGGATGATTCTTAAAGAGCTAGTAACAATCAATGTCCCATATCACATGCAAACTTCTTCATATGGCAAAATAACTTTGCTAATCCTTGGGGAGCTTGAAAAACATGTGTATATTATATATTAGCTCAAAAAAGTGTAATAAAACCAATTTAGAAAAAAGCGCATAAAAAGTACTTATTAAGTTACAAAAAATGAAAAAATGTGTATATATAGGGGGTACATAAAGTAATGAATATCTGGTATGCAAAGGGTTAAATACACCACTCCTTGTTGCCTTAGACTACTGTGTGTCATTAATGCAGACTAGCAATTCAAAGTAGTCAACAGGAGTAAACAAACAACTTTTCCAAAGTAGCCAGATATATGTAAACCTCCCTTTCTATAACAATAAACACAACCAGAGTACTTGCGCTTGGTAGAAAATAGTCCCAACGGTCCCGTTTCGCCCCTCCTAGGGCTTACTCATGGGCTCTTTAAGAATCATCCATCCATAAACTACTCTAGTTCCTTTATTTTTTATAAAATAATTTTAAAAAAAGTAGAAAGATATGCATTAGTCGGAGAGGAAAGGGATCAGATGTAAAGTGCGATGCACTATTATGTAATAAGGTAACTGCCCCATGTGGACAGATAATGTAATCTGCAAATGGGACAGTCAGGAGACACATAGTTTAACCCCAGCTTGAGTAAGATTAGTTGATGGGCGAATAAAAGGAGAGAGGTGGGCATGAGAGTTGAAATGAAAATGTTGGAGACAAAAAGGGGAGAAGTAAAGAAGAGTCTGAGGAAAAGGCAGGGGATGTGAGGAAGAAGACAAGAGAAAACATAGTGTAAAGGGTTAATTGGGATAGTTAGCAGAAGTTGCTAATTGGTCATGTGTCGAAGACTTGTGTGACTCAATAAATTAAGGGTAAACATGGGTGGGTGGGATGAGGAGAGAGACAGACATACAGAGAGAGAGAGAGAGAGAGAGACCAGTGCAGCCTGTAATAGAAAGGGAAGATCCCAACTATCACACATTGATACATGTTTGGACATCCACATGTGGCTCTCTACCTTGGATAGATCAAGTGGAGTATTCAACGAAGAGATCTGTTCCCCCGGACACATCTGCATGGTCCGATAAACATTTCGGACCGCTTCAGCAATACATAGGGGATGTCTTGGGGAAAAGAAAGTTAGGCCTACATTAATGGAGTTATTAGTCATTTCCTCTCATGCATACATGCACATGTTTCCCGCAAATACTCACTTACAATGTAGACGACATTGATGTAGCTGATGTTCTGTTGCTGTACAGGTCGTTTCCCATGTCTGTGTGGGTAAACAATGTGTTGACACACGGCAACAGTTCTGTAATGGCAATATGATGAGATGAGTCACACAATCCATATGATATATTGCACAATGATTCCTAGTTAACACATCTTTGAGACTATTCCTGTTATCTGACTGAGAATGCTTTTACCAGCATTCGCTGACAAAGAACTGGAGAGATCCCCTCTTTGCATCCCATGAGGTACATTTATTATGGTTTACAATATGCTGGTATGTTCATATATCCATATTGCTAGGAATTGCATTGACCTCCATGGGATGTGGAATAGCATGAACAAACAATGGGAACATTACTGTTCTGTGAAGATGTTTTCAAATACGATTGTGAGGCCTATATCCATTGACATTGTGGAATACATCAGACCATCCATTTAGCTTAGCTTCTTTAGGTTGGCAGATATCAATATATATGATGTGTATGGGAATGTGCGCATACTTACCATTAACGGATTTCAGAGCAGGCTGTATTTGATCCAGTATGAAGAATGCGTCACAAGACATATGTTACATCACAAAGCTATCCTCTACTGTGGACTGTTGGATATTCTGGAAGACAATGGGGAAGGAGAAAAGAGATGAATTAGTAACCATAATCAAGGTACATTATAGTTGGTTGTTATTAGTTTCAGACTTACATGGGAAGTACTCCCGAATGACGTGGGCACATAGTTGTGACCCCTGAACGTTATCCTCACCAGGGGGAGGTACTAGATGCTCCGCCGGTTCAAGCGGAGCATCATCAATGTTACCCAGACAGTTTGCCTGTACTGCTATATTGTGCAGACAACAGCAGGCCATGATGATGTGACAAACCTTCACTGGTGTATACTGTAGCGCCCCGCCAGTGGATTGTAAACATCTGAAGCGCATCTTCAGGAGGCCAAAGGTGCGCTCTATTACATTCCGGGTTCTGGCATGGGCCGCATTTTACCTCTCATCCCCCTCTGTGCGTGGATTGTTCACAGAGGTCAACAACCACGGCAAACACCTATATCCTGCATCACCTGAAGGAAACAAAAATGGGAGATGTAGATATGAATGTGAGGTTGTGCTGCTCGTTAAAGCATCTGTAAATATACACAATGATTAATGTGACGTTAGTTTAGGGATCTCTGGGTTGGAACTTCATACTCCTATGACCACGTCACATCGGGTTAGGCACAGCAACAAGCTACGATGCAATGGCTCAGTCGGCACACCTTCTTTATGGCGCACGGCAAATGAGCGCGGACAATACGGCGCTGCCAAAAGCCGGCGACAGTAGCGCACTGTTGGAAATTGTGTGCCAAAATGTGCGTCCATCAAAGAGCGCAAGTTGTAGAATCTATTGACTAATGGGCCAAAACCCTCTAACCCGAACCACTGAGACCCCATGCCTAACACTAACACTCATAATCCAAAGCCTTAGCCCAAAGACCCCTAACCCTAAAACCCCTAAGTCCACCCTTAAATCCTTATCTCAACTCCTGCGCGCAGATGTTGTGCGCGCTATTGAGGGACTCGATTTTGTCTGTTGGCCCATGCGTTGTTGCGCATTTTTCACGCAACAATGGAATAGCATTACAGTGGAACATGATGTATATGTTAGGGGATCCTTTATGGGTACTCACCCAGTAGCTACCCAGGTGGAGCTTGTCCAGACTCAAAATAAAGATGGGTGGATGACTGACGCAGGATATGGGCATCATGAGTACTTCCCGGGAAGCCTGCAACCACATTTTGTATGCGCATGTCTGCATCACAAACAACCTGGACATTGATGGAATGATAGTGTTTGCGATTTTGGAACAGCGCTTCTTGCTTTCTAGGAGGTATCAATGCTACATGTGTACAATCTATAGCACCGAGCACATTGGGGATACCTCCCATTCGAAAGAAATCTGCTTTCACCTTCAAGATCTCTTCCCCAGTGTGGGGAAAACTGATGTATCTGGCAGCTTTCGGAACGATAGCATGGAGGAATGTGCTCAGGCACCTTGAAAGGCTTGCCTGAGACATTCCTCCTACTATGCTAGCAGTGTTCTGAAAACTACCAGATGATAGGATGTGTATGGCGGCTAACATCCGTGTCATGCCTGGGATGGCTCTATTGGTCCGTGAGGAAGGCTCCATGTCCTCCCTCAGGACCGCATAGAGCTCCTCCAGGCTGGCACGGGTTAGCCTAAAACGCTCATACACTTCCACATCAGTTAACCCCTCTAATGTGACTCTCTCCCTGTATACCCTGGGTGCACGAATCCTCCTGGCAGGCTCCTGGGCCTGCTCACCCCCCTGTGGGTCTGGCTGTGCATGGATGTGCCACACCCTCTAGGGGTCTCTCATCTGGCCTCCCGATCAGCTGATCACCCACATCAATGTCCTCCTCCCTGTCTGCAGGTGCCCTCATATCCCCCTGTCCCTGTGCCAAAGGAGCTCTCTCCCCTAACTGACCCCCCACCATGACCCTAGGCATATCCTGTGATGAGCCACTTGCCTGGCTTGGTTCCGGACCACCATGGATTGCATCAGCACGCTCACCCACATTCACTCCCAGCCGCCCCTCTCTGTCACGCCTCAGCCACTCCTCAGTCGCACACCTGACAGCTCGGTTTCCACTCTGCAACATTCGAAACAAATATCCATTCCTACGACGCTGCGCTCTACTCACATACATATACACCGCACTCAGGTTGCTGCTATCCATGAAAGTTCAGACTTGATAATTCATGGATGATGATGTGGTTATATAGCTTGCTAATTACCCCAGATGTGATTATCCGGGTGGATTTCACAAATGGAAAAGCTCACTGGTGTATCTAAGCTTCATCATGTTATGAAGTTCCCTGATTATGGATTGGTTTAGCCATTTTAATTAGTAACCCCTAATATTCTGGCCCACATTTGAATTTGGGCCCATGCTACATGATCTATGTAATGTGGCGTTGAAATATAGCCAATATTTGTGTTAAAAAAAGTAGATGTGATAAAAGAGATGTAAATCAGATAATGTTGATATTTTTAGGGGACACATTCTAGCCTTTCTGAGTGCTAAAGGGTTAATATGGCCGCCATATTGAGGATGTACATGACAATAAAAAGATATCTTTTATTAACATATTTGATCATTGGGGATTGTTTTTACAGTAATTTGAATGCCTTTTATTGCTTCCTTTATACTTTTAGGGCCCTTTCAGCCCGGTTTCATTCCAATGCCGTAAGTGCATCGTGTGGACTTCAACGGATGCGGACGTAAATTAAATCTAGCCAGGCGCGAATCGCGGCCTTCAGAATGTAAGAAGGCCGTGACGTTTAGGCGCTCGAAGGGGGACGGACTAGCCGCGCCCGGCACGAAACCATCCAATAGCGGAATCACGCATCGCGCCACAGGTCGCACAGCCAATCACTTACGGGATAGACCATTTGATTGACAGTGGGAGTGAATAAATAGGAATGACACACGCCCACGCCTCGACTGTGTTGCGATTTCGGACGAAGTAGCACGCGGTTCCCGGAGCTTGTTGGTTGAGAGGAGGTAAGTTGTGTTTTTGATTTTGGATCCGACCCTTAGGAGTTTGGAGGGAGGTAAGTTGCATTGTACATGCTTTTCATCCTATGAAGCTGTCTTTTATTTGTATGTTTTGCCAATTTCTATATTTACTGAATACACTGGTGAGAAGTACAATTGTTTTTTTTTTGCTTGTTTATAGGTGTTTGTAGTGTTTTTGACTTTGGATCCGGCCCTTAGGAGTTTGGAGGGAGGTAAGTTGCATTGTACATGCTTTTCATCCTATGAAGCTGTCTTTTATTTGTATGTTTTGCCAATTTCTATATTTACTGAATACACTGGCGAGAAGTACAATTGTTTTTTTTTGCTTGTTTATAGGTGTTTGTAGTGTTTTTGACTTTGGATCCGGCCCTTAGGAGTTTGGAGGGAGGTAAGTTGCATTGTACATGCTTTTCATCCTATCAAGCTGTCTTTTATTTGTATGTTTTGCCAATTTCTATATTTAATGAATACACTGGCGAGAAGTACAATTGTGTTTTTTTTTGTGTTGGCCTATAGGTTTGGAGAGTTTTTTTGTGTGGGGAGAGGAGTTTGGTGGAGGGAGGTAAGTTATTTAGTTTTTTATGTTTCGTATTATATCTGGATATCTCTCTCTCTCTCTCTCTCAATCTCTCTCTCTCTCTCTCTATATATATATATATATATATATATATATATAGAGAGAGAGAGAGAGAGAGAGAGAGAGAGAGAGAGAGATTGAGAGAGAGAGAGAGAGAGAGATATTGAGAGAGAGAGAGAGATTGAGAGATTGATTGAGTTTGATTGAGTTTGATTGAGTTTGAGTTTGATTAAGTTTGAGTTTGATTGAGTTTGATTGAGTTTGATTTTGATTGAGTTTGATTGAGTTTGAGTTTGATTAAGTTTGATTTTGATTGAGTTTGATTGAGTTGGAGTTTGATTGAGTTTGATTTTGATTGAGTTTGATTGAGTTGGAGTTTGATTGAGTTTGATTGAGTTGGAGTTTGATTGAGTTTGATTGAGTTTGATTGAGATTTCTACACATATTTGCAATACACATAGGTGTTCCAAACTGCTTCTTCAATGGGGCTTGACAAGAACTTATTTTCAGCCTAGCCCAGCAGGACCATGTAGTTCCTACTACCTCTGGTACAGAAGATGGCTTCAGAATAGGTACCACTCCCAGGAATATGTGCAGAGTATAATGCAGATAGGATATTAGTGGCCTCAGACATAGCCGCATGCCTTGTATATATGCAAACTGTAACTGACCCTTCCACATTGTTTAGGAAAGTATTGATCTAGCGTGTTTCATCAGCGCCACTCAGGTCCAGAGTGAGAGGGGCTGTACACCCCTCCCACTGCTGTCACAGGCTCTGTCCACTTAAGGTTGATTACTGCAGTTAGTTACAACATTGATATCCAAGCAGAAATAGTGTTAGAGGCGATCAGAATGGGGGACGTGGGTGGAGCAGGCAAACCCACTAAAACATTTATTTATTTATTTTTCTTTTCTTTTCAGGTGGTGATGGAGGAAGAGGAGCAGAGGGGAGAGGAGTGGCAGGGAGTCCCGGGGCGTGGAGGTGGGGAAGAGGAGGGGAGGAGTGAGGAGGAGGTACTAGTTGAGGAGGGGGAGGTAGTAGAGGAGGAGGAGGGAGGAGAGGAGGGAGGAGAGGAGGAGGAGGGAGGAGAGGAGGAGGGAGGAGAGGAGGAGGAGGGAGGAGAGGAGGAGGAAGGGAGAGGAGGAGGAAGGAGGGAGGAGAGGAGGAGGGAGGAGAGGAGAGGAGGAGAAGGAGGGAGGAGAGGAGGAGAAGGAGGGAGGAGAGGAGGGAAGGAGGAAGGAGGGAGGAGAGGAGAGTAAGGAGGGAGGAGAGGAGAGGAAGGAGGGAGGAGAGGAGAGGAAGGAGGGAGGAGAGGAGAGTAGGAGGGAGGAGGCAGGAGAGTAGAGGAAGGAGGGAGGAGAGTAGAGGAAGGAGGGAGGAGAGTAGAGGAAGGAGGGAGGAGAGGGGAGGAGGGAGAGGAGGGTAGGAGGAGGAAGGAGGAGGAGGAGGGAGGAGAGGAGGGAGGAGGAAAGTGGAGAGGGTCCTCATCCCCAGTCTGGAGAGCAAGAGGCTGGCGGCAGGTCCAGGGCCCACAATTATAACCGGGAGGAGAACATGGTCCTCCTGGAGGCCATCCGTGCCCGCCCCTTCATCACCTCGGGGGGTAGGGAAGTCAAGGCTGGGCCCAGGGCTAATGCTTGGCAGTAGGTGGTCGATCTAGTAAATGGTGTGGCGGGTCGTGGACGGAGTCTGCGGTCCATAAAGCACTGTTTCAATGACATCAGGGCCGTGGTGAGAAAGAAGATGGCGAGGGAGGCCGAGGGGCGGATGGGTCAAGTACCTTGGACATGAGGGGATTGCAAGGGCCATGCTTGCACCCTCCGACGCAGCTGGAGCTTCAGGCCGGGTGGAGCAGCAGGACCCAGCCTCCATGGCAGGTGAATATGACATACAGCAACATGCCACCTCATGTGCATCACACACACTACACATGGACATGACACTGACATGTCAGCTCCATGAAATAACAAGGGATAGATGGATGCATCATTAAATTCATGAAGCTGACAAATCACTGTCATTCCTGGTCACCACAACAGTAATCAAGCAATAGAGCAGGTGTGTCCAAACTCGGTCCTGGTGGGCCACACACATGCCTGGATTTGATAACCCTGCTGCGCACAGGTGAGTCAATCGCTTCTTCAGTCATCCTGATTGACTCACCTGTGCACAGAAAGGATATCTTCCAATCCAGGAAAGAGTTTGGACACCACTGTAATAGAGAGTCCATGTATTGGTGTGCCCGTTCAGCCTATGCAGTTACAGACAGCAGCCGTAATACAGATAGCGTTGTGAGCCGAGAACCATCAAGAACAGAAACCTAAGAATAGATAACAGCTAGTATAAGATAGCTAATCAGAGTTGCAAAGAGGAGAATCATCCATATTCAAGGCTAGATGTCAGATAATTAGAAATAAACACATATCAATGCGCTAATCAACATACTAATGACATGTACCTTTCTTCTCTATCTCTCAGCATCCAGGAGGAGCTCTGGGTCCTGTGACCAGGCAGAGGAGGCGGGGCCATCGGCCCCATACCAGGATCTTCCAGCACAGGGGGAGGAGGAAGGAAGATCGGAGGGCCCTGGGTGAGAGGATGGGCTGGTCATTGAGCTCGCCAGCTCAACTGCCACAAGCCCTGGGACTATGCCCATCCTCCAAAGACTTGCTCTGGGGCCCTCTCACACCCAAGGGACAGCACCTCCTTCCCCACACAGTGTGCTGGCCTGGTCACCACCGGCCACATTGTTCCCCCTGGCTCCAGCTTTGGCCCTCCCGACTACACCTCACCAGGCCCACCCAGCGGTGTCTTCGCCGCAGAGCCAGGCTGTGCAGGTGGAGTTGCTGGCCGTCATGAAGGAGCAGCTGGCAAGCTCCCAGAGGATAGAGGCCAGCATTCTGGAGTCTACGGCCAGCCAGCTCTGGATGGAGGCCAGCATCTCTGCCCTCCGGTCGCATATAACCCACAGCCTGGCCAGGCTGTCCAGGGAGGTGAGGAGGCACCACATGACCACCGAACACCTTCAGGTCAGGCTGCTCAGACAGGCGATGGTCCCCAGCCCAACATCAACGGGGATCTCCCAATCCCCCAGTCAAGAGCAGCCTGGCCCCTCCTCTCCTCCCATGTGTCCGCCACCACCAATAATGAGGATAAGGAATAAGGAGCTACGGGCTTGATCATTGAAGTCCGTGGGACTTGTACGGATTTTAAAATCAAAGTACAATTTGGTGATGTGCAAGCTTGGGAATGTTTTGCTATTAATCCTCATGCCCCCCCATTATGTTCCCCATCATTTACAGTGCTTTGCAGTGCTGGATTGAATATATATTGGCTTGAGGCCCTATGTCTGGTTAGTAAGAAGACACTTCACAGATGTTGTTATTATTGAGCATTCACTCACTTACAAAGGAGAGGAGGAGAGCAAAATAATGGGGTAGCTGATGGGAATGTAGGTAAAAAAGTAAGGTAATAGAGAAAATAAGATATTGTTAGTAAAGGAAGATACACATTTTACACTATAAATAACACTATAAATTCACAGAAAAATCACTGATTGATAATAGAAAAGTTGGATACTTTTTGTTCCAACTTACAAATAGTAGGAATTAGATAAAGTTCAGTTAATGAGAAGTTATAGAAAGGGAATGTAGAAGGAAGAATAAGAAGCATTAAATATGTCCGTCCTCCCCTCCTCCATACGTCTCTTCCCCTGTGGCTCCCCATGTTTTCCCCTTTACGTTTCCACTACATGTTAAAGGGGTCCCTTCTCTGCTTTCTCCTGATAATATATACAGAAGAGAGTGAATGGTGTTCTGGGACGGGCTACCATGGTGGGGCTGCTAGACGTAGACTGGTCTAGCCGAATTATAGTCATCTGTCTTTTGGTAGGGTACATCATGTCTCGGTTTTGTATGAAAATGTGGATGTTTTTATGTGGAATAGTCGTAAAACTTTCAATGTTCAGGTATTCAATTTTAAGGTTGTGTCGAATTCTGGGTGGTATAGAATGGTATTTTTTTTGAGTGGTACCCTAAAGGGGTCCCTTTAGTTTTTGGGATGGGATTTAAGATAGTCTCACAGAATGTACAAGGATGGAACTCTGTATTTAAGAGGTGAGTGTTAATAGATCAATTTTGGAAAATTGGACGGTGAAAGCAGTTTTGTGGGAGAGGAGTCCACGCCCAGGAAGCTGTCAGTATCAGCAGCTAGTGGGGCTGTGGCGGCAATCTGCAGCGGCGTCTCAAGGTCAGAGCATGGAAGTGCAGTAAAAAGTACCTTCCAAAACGCTAACCCTAACTGCCCGGGGAACCAGCCTCTGGCCTCTAGCAGAAGCAAAGCATGCGTCAGAAGGAAGGCACAACCAGGCATGAGGAGATGTAGCGAGTGAGACAGCCTGGAAGAAGCTGAGTCCAGGGAAAGATAAACCCACAGTATTTGTGATCAAGAACAGAGGGGAGGTTAAAAGTGCTCCGCAGTGAGTAATTTAACAACCAGCAAGAGCTGAAGCAGGAGAGGAGGCCTGAAGGGTAAGAGAGGGGGAGGGGAGCGCTGCCGTGGTGCACGCTGTAAGTCTAACAGGGAGCCATAGGGAGTGTGGTCTGCCTGGGAAACTGAGTGCACCGGGAGAGAAAAAGGCAACAAGGAAAGCCCTTCAGAAATTTAAAGAACTGAACTCCTTATATATGAGCTCCCAAAAGTGAAATAGACACCTACCTTCCCCCCTCCATCCCACTTCCCTTTACTTTCTAAAGTCCTGGACTCTTTTCATAAAGTGGGTTTTTTATTAGTTTATAACAAGAATAATCTCAGAATATAATCTTGAGGGATTAAGGATTTGGCTGGAAGATACCTCTTTTATATGGAGAGACAGTAGCTCTTGTTTGGTCCCTCTTGCAGGAGGATCTCTCTAATTGTTAAAGAGAACATTATAGGAATAGTTTCCCCAAAGTGAAGATCAGAACCTGATTTGTAAATATGGATATGGGCTCACTATAGTCACTCTAAGTAAGCTATTGCTGAAAGCTGATTTTTTTATATACAGCTTTAGATATAGACACTTAAGTATCACACAAAACAAATCTTGGAGTAAGAACTTCATATTTGGTGAAACATCTCAAAAACTACAGGCAGAAGTGGAATAGGGAGAACAACAGAATGCAAAATACTTTATTTGCATCAAAACTGGCAAACTTGATGGACCCTTTCTCTTTCTTTCTCTGTTTTTCTCTTATTGCCTCAGTGAACCTGACATTTATTAGGTTATGATCATTTTTTTTGTAAAAGCAGAAATATAAATAATAGAAGCTTGAAATTTAGGTATCCTTACCTCTGATAAAGAAGGAGGAAAATTCTGTTCTCAAGCAGATCTAGAGATACTGAGATTTAATAAAAGGGGCGATAAGAAAAAAGGGGAAGGAGAAGGTGGAGGAGAGAAGGAAGAGAGGGTTATAGAGAGACAAGAGGACCAAATAAAGCTCTAGGATAAGAGGGAATAAAAAGGGAAGATAAAAATAGATCTGAAAATGGAAAAGAAAAATTTACAGACATCCAAGGGAAAAACAAAAGGAAAAAAAACAATAATACTAAATCAGGGAAAGATTTCTTCTCCCCTGGAACTAAAATAAAAGATCATATTAAATCCCAACTGGGAAGTGATGTCTCAGAGAAACTTGATCTCTCTGTAGATCAATCTAGTTTAGGGGAATCTAGAGAAGAAATATAAAGTTCATTTTCTGATACCCTAGTAACGGAAGCATTGACAGCCTCATCAATGAAGCTCTTGATGAAAGATCTATTAGCAGAATTCAAATAGGATTTAATTTTGGAGCTTACAACAGAAATCTCCAAAAACACTAAGGCAATTAAAGATCTTTCACAAAAAACTGATAACTTAGAGATACAACATCTGTCTATGACCACCGATCAGAAGGAACTAAAAGCTGAACTGATTACTATAAAAGAAGAATTAGCAGACCTCAAAAAGAAATATAATAAACTAGAGGATCATTCAAGGAGAGCTAATATTAGAATAAGGGGTATAGAGGAAAAAATTGAACACCAAGATCTAAGCAGTTATGTATTCGCCTTTTTGACCTCTTTAATTAAAATTGATTTCCCTGTGGAAAAAGTCATAGAAAGAATCCATACAATTCCCCTCTCAAAAAAAGCAGAACCAAATTCTCCGAGAGATATAATAATTAGACTACATTTTAAAGCATTACACAGAGAGCAGATTCTCAGAAAATCATTTGAGAACCAGCAATTTGGACCCCCCTATGAATCACTTAAAATATTTCCTGACTTATCAGTAGAAACGTTAATGAGAAGAAAAGAATTGAAGGAGGTCACAAAGGTTTTGAGACTTAAAAATATAAAATACAAATGGGGTTTTCCCAAAAAATCATTATCTCGGTAGACTCTAGGAAAGTGGTTTTGAACTCTCCTAAGGATGTAGAGAAATTCATTCAAGCAAGAGAAAAGCGAGTTTGAGTGTTTAAAGAAATGGATTCAATAGTTAAAAGTTCCCAAGACGTTACAGAGTAAGATTAGAAACACCTTAAATGACTAAGAGCGTGTTTTAGATGTTTTTAAAAGGTTAAAATAGATTGTAATATGCACTAAAACTAATGCACTGACACAAGCGTTAAAAAGAACACTAAAATATATATTTTTTTTCACGTAGAATTTAAAAGAAAGTGTGGTTTTATATGATTTTGGCACATCGACATAAGTGTTGAAAAGAATACAAAAAGATAAACTGAGTGACGTATGACAGATTAGAAGCTGTAATCTGATGTGATTTGGGTATATTGACACAAGGGTTGAAAAGAATATAAAAATGCAAATGGATGCACGTAGTAGTTATTAGAGGTTGTGTTTTTATAAATATTATGTTTTCTAAGTGGTGCAACTATAAGCACATAAAATGGGTATTAGATAGAATTTAAAGGATTCATTAATAAGTGATACACGTAGTATACACATGACCAAGGTTTTTGATTTATTAAATAAGGGTAAAAAGAAGAAAATTAAGATAGTGAATCTGATGAGAATGTCTTGGGGAAATATTCAATTGATTTGTTTATACTTTATTATGTCCGTATAATATCTGAGAGATAATGGGTATTTCTATGAGATTCATCCCGGATGATTATAAACAATTACACCAAGTGAATTTGCTGTTTATGTCACTCTGGGTAATGAATTTCTTTCTATCCCTGAAGTAGGGTCCTTTCTGTGCCTCTCTATATCTCATGAAGAGTACATAAGGGTACTTAAAGATAGGTGGTTAAGTTTTATCTAACACAAAAGCTCTGTCTTATTGACAAGAAAATGAGAATAGAATGTAAAATGCTTGCTGCAGAAGTCCGCTTAAGTGGATTAGTTTGGAACGATTCGACCCCCCGCACAGACCTCCTCAATTTTTGGGGGTAACGAGAGCGGGAGCTGAACCATTTCTTCTCTAGAGAGAATGAGAGGATGTATGGCAATATGTTGTGTTTTTTTTCTCTTCCTTTTTTTTCTTTCTCTGTTCGCGCGGTCTTGGGGATGGGACTGCGGGGTTGGGGGGAGGAGACGGAACTTAATTCTGAGAAATTGTATTGATTTAAAAAAAAAAAAAAAAAAAATGATGAAAGTTAAGTTAGTTTCTCAGAATGCTCAGGGTCTAAACTCTCCCAATAAAAGAGTATGTTTTTCAGTGGGTTCTACAATAGTAAGGCAGATATTATAGCCCTGCAAGAGACCCATTGGCAGAAGGGCAAAGCCCCTTTATTTTATGATGGGAGATACACAAATGTATGCAACTCGACATATGATAAGAAGAAAGCAAGGGGCACAGCTATTTTTTTTAATAACAAATTGAATTACAAAGAGGAGTTCTCTAAAACAGACACTTAGGGCCGCTACTCACTCTGGGTAGGGACGATTAATAAGGATAAAGCAACAATCCTTAATATTTATGCACCGAATAAAGGGCAAATTAAATTTATTAATAGAACACTGAAGAGTTGCAAAAAATACTTTTCGGGATTATTGATCGTCTGTGGCGATTTCAATCTATGTTCAAATCCAGAATTAGATAGAAAACAGTTGAGATTAACTAAGACATCTAACCAAGGCCCAAATGGGTTCAATAAAATGCTTTGGAATTTTGAACTCTTTGACTCATGGAGGTGTCTACACCCAGAGAAAGAGATTTCTCATTTTTTTCACACCACTACCAATCATACGCAAGAATTGATTATATTCTTGTGAATGAAAGTATGTTTAAGAAAATAGTAAGAGCAGATATTTTACAGATTTGTAAATCGGATCATGGACAAATTACCATAGAATTTGTAAGCGGGAGTGTAAATATAGTTCCGTCAACATGGAAAATTAAAGACTCCATATTAAAAGATCATGAAATGAGAAACAAAATAAAAAAAGAACTAGAATTTTATTTCCAAACAAATAGAAACAAAGTTGTCTCAAGTATAGTAGTGTGGAATGCTCATAAGGCTGTAATTAGAGGAATATGCATTAGCCTACAGGCTCAAAAAAAGAAACAGCAGGGACGCCCGTTGAGAGAGTCCTATATCCAGTTAGCCAAACTGGATAAGATTAACAAAAGTGCCCCTACTAAGAGTATTCAAGAGCAGATAAAGAATCTACAACTTTATATAAAAAAAACAGAACAACAACGGGTGGATAATTCCCTCTGGAAATTGCAAAAATATCTGTACCATTATGGAGAGAAAGCATCTAAATTTCTAGCTACTAAATTTAAGGGTAAAAAAAATAAAAATAGGATAGATCAGTTAATGGTTGATAAAAAAACAATAACTAATCCTTCCAAAATAGTAGAGGCTTTCGGAAAATTCAGTGAGAAACTTTATAATCTAGAGGAACACAATGAAGTAACTAAACCAAAAACGGAAGGAATACAACAGTTCCTTGATAAAATACACATCCCTAAATTAAAAATTAAATAGGGAAATATCGGAAATCGAGATTCAAGAAGCAATATTTAATTTGAAAATATCATCTGCACCTGGGCCTGATGGCTTCACCAATCAATACTTTAAAATATTCCAAAAAGAAATATGTAGAGATTTAAAAACAACATTTAATGAAATCTTTAAGAAAGGCCTCGTGCCTATAGAAATGCTAGAGGCTTACATCATAAATATTCCTAAACAGGAGAAATCCCATATGGAATGCAGGGACTTTCATCCAATTTCTCTTTTAAATGTTGATTTGAAGATCTATGCTAAAGTGTTGGCCAATAGAATGAATACAATTATGAAACTATTGATTGGTGAAGACCAAAGAGGTTTCATAGCAGGACGTCAGGGAACTGACAACATAAGAAAGTTGCTCAATTTGATTTCCATCTCTAAGGCGAACAACCTGCCTACAGTTTTTCTCTCTCTGGATGCGGAAAAGGCCTTCGACAGAGTCGGATAGAGCTACATGGACCAGGTTCTTGCCAAATTTGGGTTTGGAGAATTTGGTTCCAAGGCCATTAAGGCTCTATATGTGGCTCCATCTGCCTCTGTCGTTGGCCTAGGGTCTAGATCACCTAGATTTAAGGTAACCAATGGTACAAGGCAGGGGTGCCCGCTATCTCCCCTGATATTTGCGCTTATGATCGAACCGTTAGCTATAGGTATTCGAGAATCAAGGAATATCAGGGGAATACAAATTGGAAATATAGATCATAAAATATCACTCTTCGCGGATGATGTGTTACTTTCATTAACCAACCCAGCTGAGTCTCTAGGGAACCTACAAGAGCTTATAGATGAATTTTCCAAAATATCAAATTACAAACTCAATATAGCTAAATCAGAAATTCTGCAATTAAATCTACAGGATAACAATATTGCATTATTGAAACGTAAATACACATTTAATTGGCAATCCCATATCAAGCATGTAGGCATACATCTCTATGCAGACCTGAAGCAATCAATTTTACAAAACTTTAGAATAGTTCATCAGAATATAATAGAAGCAATCTCAGGATAGAAAAAAATTCAGACATCATGGTCAGGTCGCATAATAGCAGCTAAAATGTTTCTTATACCTAAAATTACATATGTAATGAGGTGTATTCCGAGCCAATTTCCAAGCGTTATGATTAATAAACTTCAAAGTACTCTTGATAAATACATACACAATGGACGCAGAATAAGAATAAAAGCTCATTATATGGTGAATAAATTTAAAAAAGGTGGAATGGTGTACCCTTTGATAGTTAAATATCAAGAAGCTATTCTACTCACTCACCTTGTGAGAAACACTGAAGCTATTATACATCACCATTGGAGTCAGATAGAAAATGAACAAATAAGGAATGGAGACCTGGGTCTCTTAATATTTCTCCAACCAAAAGACTGGGGAAATTTACCACCTGGAGATAACATAATTAAAAAATACACGAGTGCTTGGGTAAAAATCAATCAAAAATATTCATTAATACATTCTTTCAGTGGGGTTACACCCATATTATTATTAGATAAAATATATCCATCTTCAATATTAAAATTTATGATAAAAAAGGGAGTGATTTTGCTTAAAGAGCTTTTCCAAAATAATAGGCTATATCCCTTTGAACATTTAGTTTTAAAATTTGGATTGTCATCCAGGTACTGGTTTGAATATCTCAAATTAGAATAATTCTTAAAATCATTGGGTTTCAATAATCTCAAAAATGAAAATAATTCTGACTTGGAAAAATTGATCCTAGCGGAAGACAAATCACATCTAGTGTCCAAGTGTTATAATATAATAAAGAAAAGTAACAACATCAAAAAAACGATGAAAATGAGAGTATGGGAGTCGGAGCTTAAAGGAGAATGGCCAGTTGAAACTTGGATTAAAGCATTTACAATTACTGATAAAATCATTAAAAATGCTCCCTACAGAGAAAATTTCTTTAATAGATGGTACTTAGCTCCGTATAACGTGTACTATATTACTAGAAATGAATCTCAAAAATTGTGCTGGAGGGAATGCGGCCAAGTGGGGACACATCTACATGTATGGTGGTCCTGTCCGGTCATCAGACAATTGTGGAAAGATTGCTTTCAGCACATTAGACAGGCTTATGAGATTTTAATGAGTTTTTCTCCTGAAATGATTTTGTTTCATTTACTTCCTGAAACCTGTTCTAATGAACTCAAGGCATTCTTAATACAGGTCTTTATGGCCGTTAAGTGCGGTATTACACTTAAATGGAGACAAAAAGAAACCCTCTCTGTTTCAGAAATATTTACCAAAATTGATAAAATTCGTGCGTTGGAAATAGATCTTGAGGATATAGGTATTATTATGAGTCCTAGATATAAATGGAAAATATGGGACAATAAGTCTAGTGGGTGAGTGTGACCAAAATTAGCATTGCTCCGCCTCTTCCCTCCCCCCGGCTCCCCCCGCCTCGCGAACAGAGATTAGGAATATCCTATTTTTTAATTTAATTTTTTTTTTTTGTGGTTTGTTTGTTTGTGTGTTTTTGTTTGTTTTTGATTTTTCATTTATGAATATGAGTAAGATTGTGGTAACATCTAGAGAACTAAGTATAAATCCTCTGGAAGGCCCGCCTATGGTTGCGGGTGTCACCGCTATTGAATGTTTTTTCTAGCAATGAAGATATCTGTAATGTTTCCTGTTACATGCTAGGCTGTAAATTTATAATATACAATAAAACTTGCGGAAGGAAAGGGGAAAAAGAAAGGAGAAAATGGAAAGGAAAAGTGTAATAAAAGGAGTAAACTCTATTGACAGGTAGGTCCAATGGACCACCTAGAATTTGTGATAAAATGGTATTATAATATACTCTACATATGAATTGTTATGCTTAGGTGTCTTGTTGTACTGATTAAAACATCATGAATGCCAAAAAGTACTCTCTCTATATTGGATGGAAAAGGTATTACTCTAATGGCTATATATGCCAACTCAATCCCAAATTGCTTTGGAAATTTGTTAAAATTCTCCTTTTCTTACATGTAACGAATTGGAGGGTATGATTGTGTCAATTTTAAATGTTTTTTTGCTTGCTCTTTCTTTGTGTTTGTATATATGTAAAATTTAAATAAATAATAAAATTTAAAAAAATGTAAAAAAAAATTGGGAAAATTAAAGCTGATGTTGTTTGTGTACAGGAAACGCATTGGCAAATAGATAAAGTCCCTTTCTGGAATGATAGTTTTTTTTACTATTAAGGTCGATTCAACATATAAAAAGAAGTCGCGTGGAGTATCGATCTTGTTTAGTAAAAATATTAACGTTAGTGAGCAATATAGAGAAGTAGACTTGGAAAGGAGATTTGTTATATGGGCCGGAAAAATCAACCATCTAAACTACACTATAGTAAATATTTATGCACCCAGTGAGAGACAAAATGGGTTCTTAAACAAATTACTTAAACGGGTTAAAAATATTAAAGTAGGCAAACTAATTGTTTGCAGCGATTTTAATATGGTACTGAATGTGTCTTTAGATAGGAAAAGAAATAATCAAGAATATTTACATGGGCATACAAAAAGGAAAGCTAATCTTTTCTATGAATCCTTAGTGAGATCTGAGTTATATGATGTTTGGCGGTTAAGATAGGGAAAAGTAAGACACTATATTATTCTCACCGCCATAAGTCGTATTCTAGAATATAGACTATTTTTTGGTTGACTCGGAAACCTTGGCAGTTACAGACTCTACCAAGATTAATATAATTAAATGGTCAGATCGTGCTATGATAGAACTCCAGATTAAGGATCATTTGACTCAAAAGAAGTATTCTAGAAATAGAATGGATATTTAATTATTTAATAATTCAGATAAACAAATATTATTACGGGAAGAAAAAGAAAACTTTTTCCAAGTTAATGAGAATTCAGTTCCTGAGCCCTCAACGATTTGGAATGCCCATAAAGCATATATGAGGAATGTTACTCTCATGGGGTGCACATAGAAGGAAACAGAGTGGTCTATAACTCCGAGACTTATATGCACAATTAGCAATCCTTGCAATTAGCAATCCTCCGCAAGTTTTATTACCCCCTTCAGCTGATAAGAGTATAGAGATTAGAAAAGTAAAAAACTGAATAAATAAAATTGTCCAAAAAAATATTGATAACAGCCTGTGTAAACTTCAACAGAGAAAATATTTTTTGGATAATAAAGTTGGGAAACTATTAGCTCGGAAATTAAAAAATAATAAACCAATTTAATAGAATAGATGCATTAATAATTGAAAACAAAAAGGACTCAATTACATTAACAAATCCTAGTGATATTGAAAAGGCCTTTTTTGACTTTTATGAAAATCTTTACAATTTAGAAAGTAACGATGCAGTTATAAAACCAAAAACAGAAGATATTATTACATTTTTGGATAGACTTTCACTTCCCAAAATCACTAAGGAGGCTCTAGATTATCTAAACAGTGAACTAAAAACATTAGAAATTGAAGAAGTAATTGATAACTTAAAGTTAAATTCAGCCCCTGGTCCCGATGGCTTTGTAAATTATTATTACAAAACCTTTAAGACTGTACTTATGAAACATCTAGCTGAAGTGTTCAATGAAATTAAAAGAAAGGGGAGTGTGCCTAAAGAAATGTTAGAAGCAGTTAAAATTAATATTCCAAAGCAAAATAAAGATTTAAGGTGGTGTAAGAATTATAGACCGATATCTTTAATGAACACGGATATAAAATTATATGCAAAAATTTTAGCTAAAAGATTGAGCTTGTGCCTTGGTAAATTAATAAATATGGATCAATCAGGTTTTTTACAAGATAGGCAGGGAGCCGATAATACAAGGAGATTAATTGACGTAGTTTCTTTTTGTAAAGATAATCCTAAACATTCTATAGTTATCACATTAGATGCAGAAAAGGCCTTTGACAGGCTAAACTGGGATTTTATGAATCAAGTATTACTAAAATTCGGTTTTGAAGATTTTGGAGTGAAATCTATAGGGGCTTTATATTCAAACCCCACTGCCTGTGTTGTAGGAAATGGCCTAAAGACAAACACTTTCTCTATTACCAATGGGACCCGTTAGGGTTGTCCATTATCTCCTTATATTTTTGTTTTAATGATGGAACCTTTGGCAGAAGCCATTAGAATGAATAAGAAAATTCATGGAATTAGAATTGGTGATTCCGAGCATAAAATTATGCTTTATGCTGATGATGTGATATTAACTATAGCCGAACCTAGAAATTCTTTACTACAGATTCAGGATTTAATAAATTTGGTTTAATTTCCTACTACAAAATAAATTGGTCAAAGACAGAGGTATTAACGATAAATATAGGCGAAGATTAAATAACTTCTCTGAAAAACATTTGGGAAATTGATTGGGAGTTAAATAAAATCAATTACTTGGGAATAGAATTCTCTGAAAAATTGGAAAATCTAACTAAAATTAATTTTTCGAAATTATATGACAAAATTAAAAACCAACTAATAAATTGGAAATCAAATAGATTTTCCTGGTTCGGTAGAATAGCAGCCGTAAAGATGTCTAAATTACCGCAAATAAATTATTTATTTAGATGTTTGCCTTTATCCGTTCCTGAAACTATAAGTAAAAAATACCAAACCTTGATCGATTCATTTATATATAATGGGAAAAAAATCTAGAATTAATTCAAGGATTGTTAGGAAGAGCTTTATAAAAGGAGGCATTGCGTCCCCTTGTGTTGAAGAATATTATATGGCTGCAATACTATCTCATTTTATACCCTGGTCCACTAAAATAAAACAAAATTAGTGGATAACTATAGAACAATGTTTAGCTAAGGGCTTATCATTAGGAGATTGGCTTTGGTATGATAAATTTCCCAATAATAATATTACGTCAATAATAATTAAAACAGGGTTTAAATTTTGGTTTAAATTGAAGAAAAAACTAAACCTTACGACAATTCCATGTTCGGAAATGTCATTGTTAGGTGTAAGTAATGTTCTTAACTTGGCCTGTCTTCGTAATTGGAGTAATTGGAATATACAGACTTTGGGAGATCTGTTCGATAAAGGTGAAATTAAGTATTTTTCCAAATTATGTGCTGATTTTAGTTTTCCATCGTCTAAATGGTTGGGAATATGAGAGAGTTAAAAAAGTTATTTTAAATTCAAAATATTTAATTATCTCAAACAGATCCTTAACCAATTTTGAAAAGTAAGTACTTTATAATGACAGGAAACATATAATTTCCAAATGCTATAAAATGTTAAGAAAACAGGATAAGATGGAAAAATCTCCAGGTATGCTTAAGTGGGAAAAAGAATGTAATAACTTAATTGACCTGGAAAATTGGTCAAGAGCGTTTGCGTTCTCACAGAAAATTATTAAATATCAAGCATATAGAGAAGTAAATTTTAAAGTGACCCAGAGGTGGTACTTTGTCCCAGGAAAGATAGCAATAATTAACAATAATCCTAATAAGGGGCTTTGTTGGAGACTTTGTAATCAGCAGGGGACGCACAAACATATTTGGTGGGACTGTGACCCCATTAAGAAACTTTGGAGTTTGATTTTTGAATATATTTCTTAAATTTGCGGTAAAATCATTAAGCCGACATGGGAAATGGCTATACAGGTAGTCTCAGTAGTCAAATGGCTTATTGCCAAACACTGGAAATCAGAACTTATTCCATCACTGAATGAAGTATTAACAATTCTCAAAAAGAACAGAGAATTAAAAAGGAATCTATACGACTTGGGCATTGTTTTATCCATGTTTAACAGTTGGCTGATTTGGTATAAATATTTCCATTCTTTAAACTCATAAGACATAACCCTTTTTTTTTTTTTTGTTTCTGTATGACTGTAATAAATCTTGTATTTGTATATTTGTGTTTTGTATAATTATGTAATATCTGTTTGTTATTTGTAGAAACTGAAGTAAAATACATTTGAAGAAGTTGGTATATCTGGTTGTATTTGGACAAAGGGCATGTATTCCTTAGTGGTAGATGATTTATTTCTGTTAACTGCAGAACACGACTGTCTTCAACCACTTTTAATACACTTTATATGGTTCAGCATATTGGGGAGTTGGGATAAGCGGGTGGTTGGGGAAGGGATTGTTGATACATAGGTTGTCTCAATTAAGGAGTCCCATACTTGAAATTGTAGCAAGCAGATAGATCTGATTTGATCTGAGGGGATCTACGTGTTTTGGATCCCCAGCACTGGCCACCTATTTGGGGTTATTAACATTGCATATATCTTTTGCTACCAATACTTTTTAGTTTTACGAGACCTATTCCAATCCACTATGATGGTATTGCTTGGTAATACATTTCCTATATTGGGTACTCCTAATCCTCTGTATCATTTTGATACATTTATTATTTTATGTCTGATCCTGTGTTTGGTTTTCTGCCTGTAATAGTATAGATTAAGACATTATAAAATATTTGGGGAGCTCAATGGGTGCTGCTGGCATTATGTACATTTTAGTTTTGTTTATGCTGCCCACCAATTATATTGATTGCAGCCGCCAGTGCTGTATATCATTTTATTGATTTTCTAATAGGGACTGATAGTAACTTGATACATATGCTGCTCACTAGGGGCCTCATTCTATTATCGGCCGTAAAATGGCCGCAAGGCTGCAATTCCTTGCGGGGGTTCCGTTACCTCGCAATTCTATTAAACGGCCCCTTAAGGATCTCCTCTTACGGCCGGCCGTATATCTTGCAACCGGCCGTAAGCTCAGAAATCTTTAAAGTAAAAAATAAATTCAAGACAGCACTGTAAAGCTCTGTAAATGCTAGGGATCATATTGGGGGACATAAGGGTTAATAGTAACCCACTCTCAAGCTTGCACATCAGCCCAAATCCGAGTTTACATTAACTGTTTATTTTCCGGGCGGAGCGTGGCCGGGTCTGAGGTGCTCCAAGCACTCTGGACTTTTTACATGGATTTTTGACATAAATTAAAAAATATGTTTTTTACGGATTTGAGTGTAGGGGAATGTTGTGCTATTTTTGCTAACACCTACAATCACTTTTTAGTCTCCTCAGAGTGCAGGATGGCTTTATTTTGGCTTTATAATGTGCTTAATTGTTGCTAGCGGGACCTTTTTCCTGCAAGTAAGCTGCGGCTCGCTTTTAGCCTTGCAGAGATAGTTCCCGGAGCAATAGAATAGCAACCGGGCTTTTCTTGCGGCCGAAAGTCTTGCGGCCGTTTTAGATGAAAGGCTTTCCTGAGGCGCGTGCGGCCGCAAGGGATAGCAAGGCGCCGGCCGCAAGCCTGCCGGAATCCCCGGCTGGAGGGGAATAGAATAGCAGAATAGCTTGCGGCCGGTCCTTGTGACCCCGCATCTCCTACGGCCGGTAATAGAATGAGGCCCTAGGTGTTATTATTATCCTCAAATATTTTAGATTCCTCTTTTTTTCATTTAAAGAAAATTGTTGGGTTAGTTCAGTGACTGAGTTGTTTGGGACTTTGACATTTTGACATTTGACAGTTATTTTAAAATCTGAGACCTGAGCAAATTGTACTAGCTCTCATACGATTATTGCATATAGAACATCATTTGCAAATAGTGATAGTTTGTAGTCCTGTGATATGCTCATTGGTTCTAATTCTAGTTGCTAATACTTCCAATGTCTCAGTAAAAAGTAGGGGGAATAGTGGACATCCATGTTGTTTTCCATTTGTTTGTTAAATTTCCCTGACAAATACTCTGCTAACTTTGATCATTGTGTACATAACCATAACCATACATACGATAATACCGAATCCCCACAGTATTCTCACCATGAAAGACCAACTGAATGCTTTTTCTGCCTCTATGGATAAGAGCACTATTAGTATCTCTATTTTTCTCATATTAACCTCATAGTTCTAAATGTATTGTCCCTTGCCTTCCTTTGTATGACAAAGTTAATCTGATCATAGAGTATAAGGAAGGTGAGATATTGCTGACGACGACTGGTTAACACTTTTGCAAAAAGCTTAACGTCTCAGTTCAGGTGTGAAATTGCCTAATTGGAGCCTGTTTGTAGTGATTCTCTGCCCTTCTTTGGATTGATGGCTATGGTGCTTCAAGCATTGTTGGAGAAAACGTATTACCTTTCCTAATAGAGATAGATTTGATTTTTGCTTTTATAATTAGGTCTCCTAATGCTTGCTGACAGATGTGTCTGGCATACTGCGGTCCATAAGGCCATGGAGAGTCGGATATGACTGAACAACTGAACAACAACAAAAATGCTTGCAGTCTCTAGTCATTTATGTTGTCCTAGGAAGCTGTGTCTTGTTAAGTATTGTTCTTGTTGGTTTGACAAAGGTAATATAAACATTTGGAATATTTTCTGAACACCTCTACTGTGTCTGCAGACTAACATTAGGTCTTTGAAGAGACTATGGGCCATATTCAATTTGAGGCCCGCAACGGGCTCCCGTTCATATCCGATTGCGATGCTATTCAATTTCTCAAGGCCGCAAGTTACTGTCCCAAAGCTGAAACTGTAAACCATGCACTGGCTCATAGCAATTCAGGGCGGGAACATGATCAATTCAGCAAGCCTGTAACTGCCCATTTCGAATCAGCCAATAGAAAATGAGACTGTCATTATTCCAGGAGTAAAACATGGAGGTTACATGTTAATCAATTAGGTTTGGAGGTCCAATATGCAATCAGGCTCGCAAACCCGCAATATAAAGAATTATGAAAATGAATGCCAATACTGTTCTAGTCCATGTGGGTGGCATGATATGTATTAACTCATTGATACCAGAGTTTGATCTAACGGCAAAATTAAATATAAAGTAAAATCGAAGATATTGCCGATTTGCGAGATTGAGACTGTTGTGCTATTAAGTCTAATTACTGTATATACTCGATAAGCTGAGTTTTTCAGCCCTTTTTTAAGGCTGAAAAGGGCCCCCTCGGCTTATACTCGAGTCACCACCCCCGTGTCTTTCTTTCCCCCCCGTGGCTCTTTCCCTCCCCCTCCCTTATCATCCTCAACCCCCCTATCCTCAACCCCCCTCCACATCCTAAACCCCCCCCCTCTCCCTTTCCCCTCACTTACCCCCTTTTCCCCTCACTTACCTTCCATCAACAGCTGCTCCTCCGCGCTCCTTCCGGGAGCTTCGGGCCCCGGCATATGCGCGTTATGTCATTAGCATTGGCCGGGTCCCGACGCAGCAGGAAGGGGCGCGGAGGAGCGGGGCAGCTGCTGCCGATGGAAGGAAAATGAGGGAAAAGGCAGAGGGGGAGGTAGTTAGAGGGGTAAAGTTAGGAGGTGGGGTTGAGGATGGGGGGGTTGAGGAAGAGGATGGGGGGGTTGAGGAAGAGAATGGGGGGTTGAGGAAGGGGTTTGAGGATGAGAAGGGGGGTTGAAGAGAGTAATAAGGGAGGGGGAAGACACGGGGGGGAGAGGAGGGGAAGAGACACAAGGGTGAGAGAGACACAGGGGAGGAAGAGGGGGGAAGAGACATAGGGGAGAGAGGGGACACAAGAAAGGGGCACACAAGAGGGGCACAGGTGGTAGCACATTTCCCACCCTTGGCTTATACTCGAGTCACTAGGTTTCCCCAGTATTTGGTGGTAAAATAGGTGCCATCGGCTTATGCTCGGGTATACAGTCAGGTCCATAAATATTGGGACATTGACATAATTCTAATCTTTTTGGCTCTATACACCACCACAATGGATTTGAAATGAAACGAACAAGATTTGCTTTAACTGCAGACATTCAGCTGTAATTTGAGGGTATTTACATCCAAATCAGGTGAACGGTGTAGGAATTACAACTAGTGATGTCGCGAACCTAAAATTTTCGGTTCGCAAACCGCGAACGCGAACCTCCGCAAATGTTCGCGAACCGGCGAACATCGGCGAACCGCCATAGACTTCAATGGGCAGGCGAATTTTAAAACCCACAGGGACTCTTTCTGGCCACAATAGTGATGGGAAAGTTGCTTCAAGGGGTCTAACAACTGGACTGTGGCATGCCGGAGGGGGATCCATGGCAAAACTCCCACGGAAAATTACATAGTTGATACAGAGTCTGGTTTTAAGCCATAAAGGGCATAAATTACCTAACATTCCTAAATTGTTTGGAATAACGTGCTTTAAAACATCAGGTATGATGTTGTATCGATCAGGTAGTGTAAGGGTTACACCTTACATGACTGGGTGTCTATAGGTGACATTAGTACTGACCTTTATCTGACTGGGTGTCTATAGAGTGACATTAGTACTGACCTTTATATGACTGGGGGTCTATAGGTGACATTAGTACTGACCTTTATCTGACTGGGTGTCTATAGAGGGACATTAGTAATGACCTTTATATGACTGGGGGTCTATAGAGGGACATTAGTACTGACCTTTATCTGACTGGGGGTCTATAGGTGACATTAGTACTGACCTTTATCTGACTGGGTGTCTATAGAGGGACATTAGTAATGACCTTTATCTGACTGGGGGTATATAGAGGGACATTAGTACTGACCTTTATATGACTGGCTGTCTATAGAGGGACATTAGTAATGACCTTTATCTGACTGGGTGTCTATAGAGGGACATTAGTACTGACCTTTAGTAGCTGACTGGGTGTCTATAGAGGGACATTAGTACTGACCTTTATCTGACTGGGTGTCTATAGAGTGACATTAGTACTGACCTTTATATGACTGGGGGTCTATAGGTGACATTAGTACTGACCTTTATCTGACTGGGTGTCTATAGAGGGACATTAGTAATGACCTTTATTTGACTGGGGGTCTATAGAGGGACATTAGTACTGACCTTTATCTGTCTGGGGGTCTATAGGTGACATTAGTCCTGACCTCCTGCTGCAGTATTATTACTCCCAGGCTTGCTACTATTAGATATAATAACCTCAGTTTCGTTTCCTTATCTGTTGGTAACATCAAAATATGATTATTAAATATTTCATATTTGTTTGTTTTTTTCTCCCAAAGTGAACCCCTTTGTGTGTGTCCCACAGATGTGGCGTTTCCGCTCTGCGTATGTTGGATTTGCACCGCTCAAAAATTATGAAAAGAGATCCCCCCCCCTTGAAGCCCATTAATGACATCATCAGTAAATTGTATGTAACAGATTCCAGTGTTTAGGGTTTATGACCCAATACTGCGATCATATCACTTATGACAAAAATCCGTATTTGTCGTATTATTCAGAAGCGCGTGCATCTTTGTGTTACATATCCTGATACTTTTATTATCTTGATCTTTATATATTTACTAGCGACTTGCCCATCAAAAAATGGCGGCAATAAGATTGTAAGGCAGGTAATGGTTTGGACGAGACATTCATTTTGTTGGCGGTCGGTGATCCTTCGGCGCTCATTGCGAGGCTGTTGGTTGTATTTTTTTTCTGATAGGCGCTTTTGCTGTTATTCTTTGGTCGGCGGTGATGTGTTTTTTGCGCTTATTGCAAGGCTTTGTATGCTATGAGCAGCGTTGGCGCTCGTTGTGAGGCGCGCAGTGAATGGCTTTTATGTTTAATGTGATAATGTTTTTTTTTATGTATATGTATTTTTGTATTCTAATGAAATAATTACTAAATGAATATACTTTACCTATTTGTAAGTAATATATGCAGGAAGCATATATGTTTTCATGTTCCTGCAGCATACAATGTAGGTTTTCAGTGCTGTGGAGCTGCTGTGTAAGTGTCAGCAATGTGTGCAGTGTGTAGTGTAAATAGGCTGCGTGCGCGAGGGGAAGCCGTTAGGGTAGCTGGGTACTACCGCATTGTGTAAGTTAGTGTTGTAAAATGGCGTCCTTGTTAATAGTGTATCTTTACCTCGTACGGCTTTTTAGGAAAATCCGTATGTGTTTTGCGTGTTTAGGGTCCTGTAGCCTCGTTTTCTTCTTTTCAAGGGCCATTTTTTCTCTCACTTAGGTGATTTTCGGGTGTCTAAACTCATGAATTTGGACTTAAATGGAGGTGTAACTTCACTTGCAGAGGTCCTCGGTGCCCGCCTTGCTGTGGGTAAGCTTTTTATGTGTTTGTTGTGTGTATTTATTGTGTTTTTAATGTTTTTAAGTGCGTGCGGTTCGGGCGTTAAGGTCGTATTTTTGTGAGCTCGTAATGTTTTTTTTTCTAAGTCCCGTATTTTTGGATGGTAAGTCCGTAAATTTGATGGTGTACGTCCCGCCTGCGGCTCATTGCAGCCGACGTGGGAGCCTTTGGCGCTCCTTGCCAGCAACTCTGGCCCTCGCTTCGCAAGCCCGCAGCGTTAGCAACAACCCGCCTGCTCACAACTATATATGTGATATCTGTAACGTCTTCCCCAGTTGGCACTTGTAAATCGGCTAAGCGACAAAAAAAATGGCGTCTGGAAAAAATGAAAACGAGGCTACACGACCCCAAACCGCGCAAAACATCGGCAGCCATGTACGACTTTTACCTAGGAACAGACGAGGTACAAAATACACTATTATAAATAATGGAAACTGCTGGCGAGCCGCGTAACACATACACAATCAACGCCATTTTACAAAACTAACTTGCAACTAATAACATTACAAATCTAAAATGGCGCGTTACACGACTATACAAGCGGTTTCCCCTCGTGCACTGCGCACATTGCTGACACTTACACCTCGGGTCACCAACAGTCCAAATGTACACTGTAAGCTGCAGGAAAATCAAAACTGATTGTTAGCTCTTCAGGTTATTGATCACTGGATATATTAATTACAAATAGGTAAAGTATTTTAGTAATTAATTAATTCATTATTATTTAAAAAAATATATATAAAAAAAATACGCTTAATAGCATATTTTACACTGCGGTTACTTTACATACATTAACGCTTCGCACTTCCTAATACATTTGTTCATTCACAATAGTTATTATCGTGCATTCATTTAATAAGTATTAATTAGTAATGGAAAATAAAAATGTAGACTTTACACTACACTAAAATGTTTTACTTTTTACTCTGCAGTTCTATATCTGGATTACTGCTCATTGGCTGCCAGCGATAGCACTCTCAAAGCAGTTACAAATCTAAATCACTTTATTATGCTCTGAGACCTGAATACATTTTTTAATTTACACTGCACAAAAAAAATTATATATTTAACACTGTACTTATATATCTGTCTTTGCGATGAGCGCCGAAGATTGATCGTTGCAAAGCACGAAACATGAAGGACACGAGGGAAGAGACTCACAATGAGCGCCGAAGGTCCTCAGAGTACAAAAAGCATCACATTGTGTGGCAAACATGGCTTCAAACTTTATTGCCCCATCATTTGTGCCAGGCAAGTCGCTAGTGATATAATATAACATAATGCAATACAATATTATACAGTACACATGGGTGTTGGAACTGGGGGGGGGGGGTAAGGGGTAACCCCCCCCCCAGATTTCTTATCGTATGTATGTATGCGTATAGAAGCTAACAGGGGAGGAGAGAGGGGGAGGAAACACAGGGGAGAGGGAGAGGAAGACACAGGAGAGGGGAGAGGGGGAGGAAGACACAGTGGAGAGAGGGAGGAAGACACAGGGCAGAGGGGGGAAGAGAAACAGGTTAAGGGAGAGGTGAGGGGAAGAGACACATGGGAGGGGGGAGAGACACAGGAGAGAGTGGGGGGTAGAGACACAGGGGAGAGGGGGGAAGAGACTAATGGGAGGGAGTGGTGAGGAGACACCGGGGAGAGAAAAGGGGGTAAAGACACAGAGGAGGGGGGAAGAAACACAGGGGAAGGGAGAGGGGGTAGAGACACAGGGGAGAGGGGGTAGAGACACAGGGGAGAAGGGGGAAGAGACACAGATGAGGGGGGAGAGACACAGGGGAGAGGGAAGGGGGGAAAGACACAGGGGAGGGGGGAAAGAAACACGGGAAGGGAGAGGTGGGTAGAGACACAGGGGAGGGGGGAGTGACACAGGGAAGAGGGAAGGGGGAAAAGACACAGGAGAGGGAGGAAAGAAACACTGGGGAAGGGAGAGGGGGTAGAGACACAGGCAAGGGTAGGAGAGACACAGGCGCTCATTGCAGGCGAGACGTTAATACGGACCACTTTGGAAATGAGCGCCGCACCTGACGTACCTGAATCCCACAAGAGAGTGGTCGCCATGTTCATGTGGTGTTTATTATGACACTAGCGACTTGCCCGTCAAAAAATGACGGCAATGTTATTGTAACTGAGCTAATGTTGTTTTGTGTGTAATAGTAAACATGTAATACATTAATAAATGAATAGACTTTACCTATTTGGAAGCATTGTGTTGAAGAGCTGTGAACCTTGTTTGCACACAGACCTACAGCACCAAGCACACTGACAGTACACACAGACCCATAGCACCAAGTACACTGGCAGTGCACACAGACCTAAAGCACCAAGCACACTGACAGTACACACAGATTAACAGCACCAAGTACACTGACAGTACACACAGACCTACAGCACCAAGCACACTGACAGTAAACACAGACCTACAGCACCAAGCACACTGACAGTACACATAAACCTATAGCACCAAGCACACTGACAGTACACACAGACCTACAGCAACAAGTACACTGGCAGTGCACACAGACCCATAGCACCAAGTACACTGACAGTACACACAGAACTACAGCACCAAGCTCACTGACAGTACACACAGACCTACAGCACCAACCACACTGACAGTACACATAGACATATAGCACCAAGCTCACTGACAGTACACACAGACCTACAGCACCAAGCACACTGACAGTACACATAGACATATAGCACCAAGTACACTGACAGTACACACAGACCTACAGCACCAAGCACACTGGCAGTGCACACAGACTCACAGCACCAAGTACACTGACAGTACACACAGATATACAGCACCAAGTACACTGGCAGTGCAAACAGACCTACAGCACCAAGTACACTGACAGTACACATTGACCCACAGCACCAAGTACACTGATAGTACACACATATATACAGCACCAAGCACACTGACAGTACACACAGACCTACAGTACCAAGTACACTGACAGTACACACAGACTCACAGCACCAAGCACACTGACAGTACACACAAACCTACAGCACCAAGCACACTGACAGTACACACAGACCTAGAGCACCAAGCACACTGGCAGTGCACACAGACCCATAGCACCAAGTACACTGGCAGTGTACACAGAACTACAGCACTAAGCTCACTGACAGTACACACAGACATATAGCACCAAGCACACTGACAGTACACACAGACCTAGAGCACCAAGCACACTGGCAGTGCACACAGACCCATAGCACCAAGTACACTGTCAGTGCACACAGAACTACAGCACCAAGAACACTGACAGTACACACAGACCCATAGCACCAAGTACACTGGTAGTGCACACAGACCTATAGCACCAAGCACACTGACAGTACACACAGACCTACAGCACCATGTACACTGCCAAGTAAACACAGACCCATAGCACCAAGTACACTGGCAGTGCACACAGACCCATAGCACCAAGTACACTGGCAGTGCACACAGAACTACAGCACTAAGCTCACTGACAGTACACACAGACCTACAGCACCAAGTACACTGACAGTACACATAGACATATAGCACCAAGCACACTGACAGTACACACAGACCTAGAGCACCAAGCACACTGGCAGTGCACACAGACCCATAGCACCAAGTACACTGTCAGTGCACACAGAACTACAGCACCAAGAACACTGACAGTACACACAGACCCATAGCACCAAGTACACTGGCAGTGCACACAGACCTTTAGCACCAAGTACACTGACAGTACACATTGACCCACAGCACCAAGTACACTGATAGTACACACATATATACAGCACCAAGCACACTGACAGTACACACAGACCTACAGCACCAAGTACACTGACAGTACACACAGACTCACAGCACCAAGCACACTGACAGTACACACAAACCTACAGCACCAAGCACACTGACAGTACACACAGACCTAGAGCACCAAGCACACTGGCAGTGCACACAGACCCATAGCACCAAGTACACTGGCAGTGCACACAGAACTACAGCACTAAGCTCACTGACAGTACACACAGACCTACAGCACCAAGTACACTGACAGTACACATAGACATATAGCACCAAGCACACTGACAGTACACACAGACCTAGAGCACCAAGCACACTGGCAGTGCACACAGACCCATAGCACCAAGTACACTGTCAGTGCACACAGAACTACAGCACCAAGCACACTGACAGTACACACAGACCCATAGCACCAAGTACACTGGCAGTGCACACAGACCTTTAGCACCAAGCACACTGACAGTACACACAGACCTACAGCACCAAGTACACTGACAGTACACACAGACCTAAAGCATTAAGCACACTGACAGTACACACAGACTCACAGCACCAAGCACACTCATTGCAGGCGAGCCTCGCATAGCGAGGCGAGACGTTAATACGGACCACTTTTTTATGGAGCAAACTGCTCCATATGTATATTAATAACTATACAACTTTCCAAACATACACATCTCATTGCAATACGCTAGTAATAATATTAATGCACAAGAGTCCTTCAGCACTGCACTGGACACTGAATAAACTTGCCTAGCTATGGTTTTCCCTATTGATGCAGTATCACCTACACTGTCCCTCCTCTCAGTAAGACTGCAAGGTTCTTATGATTCCAAAATGGCTGCTGTCCATGAGGTAGAAGGGTGTAGAAGGGAGTGTATGCTGCTGATTGGCTGGAATGTGTCTGCTGACTGTGACATGCAGGGTCAAAGTTTGCTCAATGATAAAGTATTGGGGGCGGGTCGAATCTCGCATATGTTCGCAGTTCGCCGCGAACGCGAACATGCTATGTTCGCCGAAAAAAGTCCGCCGGCGAACTATTCGCGACATCTCTAATTACAACAGTTTGTATATGTGCCTCCCACTTTTTAAGGGACCAAAAGTAATTGGACAGATTAACAGTTATAAAACAAACTCACTTTTTAATACTTGGTTGCAAATCCTTTGCAGTCAATTACAGCCTGAAGTCTGGAACGCATAGACATCACCAGACGCTGGGTTTCATCCCTGGTGATGCTCTGCCAGACCTCTATTGCAACTGTCTTCAGTTCCTGCTTGTTCTTGGGGCATTTTCCCTTCAGTTTTGTCTTCAGCAAGTGAAATGCATGCTCAATCGGATTCAGATCAGGTGATTGACTTGGCCATTGCATAACATTCCACTTCTTTCCCTTAAAAAACTCTTTGGTTGCTTTTTCAGTATGCTTCGGGTCATTGTCCATCTGCACTGTGAAGCGTTGTCCAATGAGTTCTGAAGCATTTGGCTGAATATGAGCAGATAATATTGCCTGAAACACTTCAGAATTCATCCTGCTGCTTTTGTCAGCAGTCACATCATCAATAAATACAAGAGAACCAGTTCCATTGGCAGCCATACATGCCCACGCCATGACACTACCACCACCTTGCTTCACTGATGAGGTGGTATGCTTTGGATCATGAGCAGTTCTTTTCCGTCTCCATACTCTTCTCTTCCCATTACTCTGGTACAAGTTGATCTTAGTCTCATCTGTCCATAGGATGTTGTTCCAGAACTGTGAAAGCTTTTTTATGTGTTGTTTGGAAAACTCTAATCTGGCCTTCCTGTTTTTGAGGCTCACCAATGGTTTACATCTTGAGGTGAACCCTCTGTATTTACTCTGGTGAAGTCTTCTCTTGATTGTTGACTTTGACACACATACACCTACCTCCTGGAGAGTGTTCTTGATCTGGCCAACTGTTGTGAAGGATGTTTTCTTCACCAGGGAAATAATTCTTCGGTCATGCACCACAGTTGTTTTCTGTGGTCTTCCGGGTCTTTTGGTGTTGCTGAGCTCACTGGTGCGTTCTTTCTTTTTAAGTATGTTCCAAACAGTTGATTTGGCCACACCTAATGTTTTTGCTATCTCTCTGATGGGTTTCTTTTGTTTTTTCAGCCTAATGATGGCTTGCTTCACTGATAGTGACTGCTCTTTGGATCTCATATTGAGTTAACAGCAACAAATGCAAATAGCACACTTGAAATGAACACTGGAGCTTGTATCTGCTCTTTGTAAATGGGATAATGAGGGAATAACACACACCTGGCCATGGAACAGCTGAGCAGCCAATTGTACCATTACTTTTGGTCCCTTAAAAAGTGGGAGGCACATATACAAACTGTTGTAATTCCTACACCGTTCACCTGATTTGGATGTAAATACCCTCAAATTAAAGCTGAAAGTCTGCAGTTAAAGCACATCTTGTTAGTTTCATTTCAAATCCATTGTGGTGGTGTATAGAGCCAAAAAGTTTAGAA
This sequence comes from Discoglossus pictus, assembly GCA_027410445.1. Taxonomy (NCBI): domain Eukaryota; kingdom Metazoa; phylum Chordata; class Amphibia; order Anura; family Alytidae; genus Discoglossus; species Discoglossus pictus. The sequence goes on from CM050169.1 coordinate 69,228,789, forward strand.
TTGTGTCGATGTCCCAATATTTATGGACCTGACTCAGTACATGCTATGTGAAAGGGGGCGCTACATTGGGTAAACCAGCCAGAAATTACACATTCGAATGAACCTCCACCGAAGCTCCATCAAAAAACACCATGAAGACAGTTACTGTACTCCAGTTGGACACTATTTCACCCAGGAGAATCACTCCATCAAGAACCTCAAAATAAAAGTACTAAAAGAGGTAATTTCAGATCTATCCAACAACGGAAAACTTTTGAATTCCATTTTTTAATACAAAGGATATGAGCATTAACATCGACTTAGGGTTTCTGGCCCACTATCTTAATGTCTTATAGCTCACACATTCCACATACCTACCCCCCCTTCTATTACTGTTTTTGTTAAATACATGCTATGCTGAAATGTATTGCTCTATATTTTACTCTGGTGTGTTCTTATCTACAACCTGATCTATAGACTTACTTACTGACCTATCAGGACATTATTCACAATGCTGGTCTATTTCTCACTTAGCTCTGGCCAATTAATTTTTTTTTTCCAATTTTTTTTTTCATCTCTTTCTGTTTACTGTTTTTAGTTCATATTTGTATCAGTATCGCTTTTTGACATGATAGAGAGGCATTATCTCTCGAAAGCTTGTCACTATATTATGAATATGTTTGTCCAATAAAAATTGTATCACTATTCACTACAATACTCTAATTACTCAACTATATATATATATATATATATATATATATATATATATATATATATATATATATATATATATATAAAGAGTGAGGTAGACCTGAGTGTCCAGTAATCCAGATGAAAAAGCAGAGTATTGCCGTATATAGTGATACCTTTTTTATTGGACAAACATAGTCATAGGTTTCATGTCGAGTCAGTACTAATTATAGATTTACAAATATAGCAAAATCTTCCAGGATTAACAAATAATGTTCTGTTCAGCCAGCTGAATTGCACTTGAATTTGCACAGCTGGCTGAACAGAACATTATTTGTTAATCCTGGAATTTTTTGCTGTATTTGTGAATCTATAATTAGTATTGACTCTGACTCGACAAAGAGAGGAAGCTCGTCATGAAACCTATGAATATGTTTGTCCAATAAAAATGGTATTACTATATACTAAAATACTCTGCTTATTCATCTATATAGTTACATATATAGCTTTCTCCCTGGATCAATACACTCTCTAATTATCCAGGATAACCCTGAATTCCCTTCTTAATTAGAAATAAATCCAGTCCCCTTTTAAATTTATCTATCAAATCAGCTGTCGCCACCTCCTCTGGTAGAGAATTCCACAGATTAACCACCCTTACTGTTAAGAACCCTTTTCTTTCTTTAAGGTGGAATCTTTTTACTTCTAACCTCAAGGGATGTCCTCTTGTCAGTTGAAAACCTCTTGGCACAAAAAGCTCACTTGACAATTCTTTATACTGACACTGGATGTACTTAAATAAGGTAATCATATCTCATCTTAGATGCCTTTTTTTCTAGAGAAAATAAGCTTAATTTGGTTAGTCTTTCTTCATAACTTAGCCCTTTTATTCCCCTTATTAGTTTTGTAACCCTTCTCTGTACCTTTTCCAGCTCTAAAATGCCCTTTTTATGTAATGGTGCCCAAAATTGTACTCCATATTCCAAATGAGGGAATACTAGGGATTTGTATAGTGGGATAATTATTTGCTTTGCTTGCTTCTATACCCTTCCTAATACATGCTAATATTTTATTTGCCTTTGCAGCTGTTGCTTGGCTTTGAGCACTGTTACCTAGATGGTTGTCCATAAGCACTCCCAAATCCCTTTCAATATATGATACCCCTATATTTGCTCCATTAAGATTATAAATTGCATGGCTATTTTTCCTTCCCAGATGCATAACTTTACATTTATTCGGATTACCGTAAATCTCATCTGCCATTTTTAGATACCCATGCCTCAATGTTATGTAAATCCCTTTGGAGGGAAAGCACATCATTATCTGGTTTAATTACCTTGCACAACTTTGTGTCATCAGGGAAAATGGAGACACTACTTTCCAGTCCCACCTCTTAAGTCATTAATAAATATGTTAAAAAAGAGGGGACCCAATACTGAACCCTGAGGAACCCCACTTACCACAGTAGTCCAATCGGAGTATGCTCCATTTACAACAACCCTTTGATACATATGTATACATATATATACATATATTATACTATTGATAAGGAGTTCGTGCATAGGGGCTCTATATATGCTTCCACCTTTACACTACAATTTCCTCACCTCTACTCCCTGATCTATTTACCTTCTTATTTTGCCTTTAGCCCACTTTACTCTTTACAACCCACTCACCCCTCATTATCAAGTCTCTCCCATCTCACCTCTCATCTTCTATTCATCACATCCTTCTCATATTTCTCCTTGAGTCATGTCAATCCCTTCACACCTTCCTGATTTATTAAATAACTAAACTAGATATCGGAAAAACATTTTTTAATAAGTAAAAAAAAAAAATAATCTTGTTATATACTGCAGTGTTCCGTTTTTTCTTTTCAGAAGGATAGAAACTAAACCTTGCAAACTAGTGAACTTCACATTAGTCCTAATGAAAGTGTTGGTAGTTTTAGATGTCAAATCATCATTGGGGAGATAGGAGCTTCCTCTGCACGATGGAGATTTCTAGTTGATCAGCAGAAACTAAAATGAGAGATTCCAGTGCAGAATAATTGGTAATATATTAGATGTATTATTATTTCTTTATGAAAACATTGTGGCCCAGATGGAAACTTTTTCTGTGTTATTTGTCGTTCTGAGAGCAACTTCATAGCTCTTGTTCTTACTGAAAATAGTTATTTTCAAAATAATTATTTTTACATAAAACGTTTTACTTTTTTATGTACTTTCTTCATTATTTCTTCTCATTGCTTTTACAAAACCACCAATGGGAAAAGATAAGTTTTTTCGTTATTATACTCAGCTGCACATTAGCATACAGGAGCCACACATTATCATACTGAGATGCACATTTGCGTACAGGAGCCGCACGTTATCATACTGAGCTGCACATTAGCATACAGGAGCCGCACGTTATCATACTGAGCTGCACATTACCATACAGGAGCCGCACGTTATTACACTGAGCTGCACATTAGCATACAGGAGCCGCACGTTATTATACTGAGCTGCACATTAGCGTACAGGAGCCGCACGTTATTATACTGAGCTGCACATTAGCATACAGGAGCCACACGTTATCATACTGAGCTGCACATTAGCATACAGGAGCCGCACGTTATTATACTGAGCGGCACATTACCATACAGGAGCCGCACATTATTATACTGAGCTGCACATAAGCGTACAGGAGCCGCACGTTATTATACTGAGCTGCACATTAGCGTACAGGAGCCGCACGTTATTATACTGAGCTGCACATTAGCATACAAGAGCCGCACGTTAATATATTGAGCGGCACAGTAGCATACAGGAGCCGCACGTTTATATACTGAGCTGCACATTAGCATACAGGAGCCGCACGTTATCATACTGAACTGCACATTAGCATACAGGAGCCGCACGTTATCATACTGAACTGCACATTAGCATACAGGAGGTGTTGCAGACATCGAGTGAGGAGTATGGTGGAGGAGTCTAGTGGAGACAGCATTAAACTTAAACATTGATTCAACTTAAAAGATACCTTGAACAAAAAAAATAATATTCAACCTCAGTATACTATAATAGTTTAGTTTGGGTGTCTTGTGCACCCACTTGAAATACTTTTTTTTATACCCAGCACCCATGAAAACTGGTATGCGCATCGGCTGTGGGATTTCATTTGCAAACCCACCTTCAGTGATCAAGGTCAATGATACTGGACCAATTATGTCAACTGCTTTGATGAAGAGTTTTCATTCACTTGCCCATTTGGCTCTGTAATTAGTGGTGTGCACAGTTACCACAGAAATTACAAAGAGGATGGCAGGTATAACATGCTTTACCCTTACTAGAAACTTCAAAAGGACCGCCTTAATGATCCATAACTTTGTAAACGATCAGTTTAAATAGCTTTTCAATTTATTTGGAATAAAAAAAGTTGATATTTTGGCAGAAAGCTGATTCTCCTACCATCTAGAGCAGTCATAGGCAAGTACATAGGCCTGGATTTGAGCATTTCCTTCCTGTGTACAGGTGAGTCAGTCAAGATGACTTAAGAAGCTATAATCTCACCTGTATGCAAAAGCGATATCCTCAAATCCAGGCCTGTGTATGGCTCTCCATGGCTGAGCTTGCCTACCCCTGATCTAGACCTACTCACTTTTTTACACTTCCCCTAAACCCCTAAGCCTATAGTCAGAGAAGATATTTATGGTGGAACTAGCGCTAATGTTGTATGATTGTGGGTAGAGTTAAATAGCGGAGCAGCAAATTCTAAAAGAATATCAGTAGGAGTATGCTATAAACCCCCAAATATAACTGACAGCGAGGAAATGCAATTATTATTACAGATTGCAAGTTTTATTAATGGGAGATTTTAATAACCCTGAAATAAACTGAATAAATGAGACAGCAACGGGATAGCAGCAAAAATCGGGGACCTCGGAAAAATTGCGGACCTCGCAAAAATTAAGAAGCGCGAAACTCACTAAACATAAAAAAACAAAAATGCCTCCAATTAACTGACACACTCACACACAGCATAGGGGGAGAGCCAGGAAACCTGTGAGGTTGTAAATATGAGGCAAAGCAAGAAAAAAATGGCTGCTGAAAAAACGTAACACGACGAAAACGAGGCCGAAGGACGTAAATATGAGTCCTAAGCAGTAAGACTTTACGCAAGCCAGTAACACTTAATCCAAGCCAGTAACATTTAACCCAAGGCAGTAACACTCATCGCAGGGCCCCTAATCTACACGGGGGGGACAGGCCCACAAGGACTATAAAGTACACAGGGGGAGAGGCGCTCATCGTGGGGCTCCCGGTGAGCCGAAGGTGATCATTGCAAAGCAGGAAAGTTGTGGCTCGCGATGAGCGCCGAAGGTGCTCAGAGGGGCCATAGCCTTGCATTGTTTGACAAACAGCATTGCAAGGCTTCAAATTTTATTGCCTTCATTTTTGACGGGCGAGTCGCTTATCATATATACAGTGGATATAAAAAGTCTACACACCCCTGTTAAAATGTCAGGTTTAAAAAAATTAGACAAAGATAAATTATTTCCAAACTTTTTCCACCTTTAATGTGACCTATAAACTGTACAACTCAATTGAAAAATAAACTGAAATCTTTTAGGTAGAGGGAAGAAAAAATATAAAAATAAAATAATATGGTTGCATAAGTATGCACACCCTTAAACTAATACTTTGTTGAAGCACCTTTTGATTTTATTACAGCACTCAGTCTTTTTGGGTATGAGTCTATCAGCATGGCACATCTTGACTCCACTCCAAAAACACTCCAAATCTGCCAATAGTTGTAGAGCGTTCAGAACTGAATTAGCTTTGTATATACAGAGCATCCATTTATGTTGTTAATTATGGTGAATATATATATGGACATCCAGCACTGGACCACCATTGGATAATTGTAATGTATATATATAAGCATAGGTTTGCTGACAAATCAATATGGCGTCCCCAAAAGCTTGGTTGTCTTTCTGTATTCCAGCCATCTTTAACCCTATGTCAAAAACCCAGTCATAACTGTGTTGTGATTTCATCACCACCATTGCTCTCCTTTCCAGTTGATAGCCATAACTCGATTGTGTTTTCATCACCACCATTGCTCTTCTTTCCAGTTTATAGCCAAAACTCTATTGTGTTTTCATCACCGCCGTTCCTCTCCTTTCCATGTGATAGCCAAAACTGTATTGTGTTTTCATCACCACCATTCCTCCCCTTTCCATTTGATAGCAATAAATGTGTTGTGTTTTCATCACCGTCATTGCTCTTCTTTCCAGTTGACATATTTTTCATATGAGCCAACACTTGACGCAAGTTTCCGAAAGTTGCATCTACTTGTTTGGCGATGACCCCTTTCCCAACTTCAGGTCCATAATCCATGGCAAGAATGACCGGGAATTTAATACTAATGTTTGGCTGTGTAGGCATCTACACTAAGTGTTCCTAGGTTAATAAAGAATTGAAAGAAGCGAAAATGTACATCAATATTTGGAAGGTTTCCATTGAAGGTAACATACTACGGAATCTCAGTTTGGATTCCTTAGAGTAGATAAATCAGAAGTGTCTCTGGTGTTTCCACCTCTCGCAGAGCAGATGAAGTATCCTAACTCTTCTCATTATTACAGCGCTTGCACTCACGGTTGGATGAACTGCACATTGTCCACGTGTGTCTTGGATGGAGAATACACGTCATGGAGTTCATGGGGTTCCTGCTCAGTGACATGTGGTGGTCTGGGTAACATGACCAGGACACAGGAATGTACAAACCCATCACCGGCCAATGGGGGGAGAGACTGCTGACCCCGGAGTGGACATTAACAGCCTTACTAAATTGCGATTCGGAAAATTTAAAAGGGCTCTATCTAATGATGAACTAAGAGGAGACACAGATAATATCCTCCTGGGGAGGCGCTATATAGATGATATTCTAGTGATATGGCAGGGTACAAAGCAAGACTTTGTCTCTTTCATACAGAAACTCAATACCAACACCCTGGGATTAAAATTCACCTTTGACATGAATCAACATCAAATAACATTTCTGAATCTGGTTATCAAAAAGAATACACAAGGTATTGTGAGTACAACTACATATAGAAAAAGTACAGCTACTAAAAATCTATTACACTGGACAAGTAAACATTTTCCGCCCCAGTAAAGGGGGATTCCTAAAGAACAATACCTAAGAGTTAGAATGAATTGTAGCACAGAAACTTAGAGATTCAAAAATAGAGGTTACCCTAATAGATGTTTAAAAAATGCCCACCCTGCAGTACACACAGCTATCTCACATACACTCGCTTCCACCCTGCAGTACACACAGCTATCTCACATACACTCGCTTCCTCCCTGTAGTACACACAGCTATCTCACAGACACTTGCTCCCACCCTGCAGTACACACAGCTATCTCACATACACTCGCTCTCACCCTGCAGTACACACAGCTATCTCTCATACACTTGCTCCCACCCTGCAGTACACACAGCTATCTCACATACACTCGCTCCCACCCTGCAGTACACACAGCTATTTCACATACACTGCGGTGAACAACGCAAGCAGAGAGCGGAGCGAGCAAAGAGCGGAGCGAGCAGAGAGCAGAGCCAAGGAGGGAACATAGCGAGCAGAGAGCGGAGCGAGCAGAGAGCAGAGCCAAGGAGGGAGCGGAGCGAGCAGAGAGCAGAGCCAAGGAGGGAACAGAGTAAGCAGAGAGCAGAGCCAAGGAGGGAACAGAGCTAGCAGAGAACAGAGCCAAGGAAGAAACAGAGCGAGCAGAGAGAAGAGTGAGCAGGGAACAGATCAAGGGGAAAATACAGTGACCAAAGAGAAGAGCTAGCAGAGAACAGGTTGTGCAGAAATCAGAGCGAGCAGAGAACAGAACAAGAGGAAAACTGAATGAGCAGAGCAAACAGAACAGAGCGAGCAGAGAACAGAGCAAGCAATGAACAGAGCAAGCTCAGAGCTGGGCTAGGGGAGAACAGAGCGAGCAGAGTGAGCTAATAACAGAGCAAGCAGAGAACAGAGCAAGAGGAAAATACAGCCAGCAAAGAGCAGAGCTAGCAGAGAAGTGAGCAGAGCAAGCAGAAAACAGATAACAGGGCGACCAAAGAACAGAGCGAGGAGAGAACAGGGCGAGCAGAGTGAGCAGAGAAAAGAGCAAGCAAGAGAGGAGAGCGAGCAGAGAACGGAGCGAGCAGAGAATAAGGCGAGCAGAGAACAGAGCAAGGTGAAAATACAGCGAGCAAAGAGCAGAGCTAGCAGATAACAGGTTGTGCTGAGAGCAGAGCGAGTAGAGAGCACAGCAAGCAGAGAACAGAACAAGAGGAAAACTGAGTGAGCAGAGAAAACAACGAGGAGAGAACAAGGCGAGCAGAGAACAGAGCAAGGGGAAAATACAGTGAGCAAAGAGCAGAGCTAGCAGAGAGCAGGTTGTGCTGAGAGCAAAGCGAGCAAAGAGCACAGCAAGCAGAAAACAGAGAGAGCAGAGAACAGGGCGACCAAAGAACAGAGCAAGGACAGAAAAAAGGTGAGCAGAGTGAGCAGAGAAAACAGCAAGCAGAGAGGAGAGCGAGCAGAGAACAGAGAAAGCTCAGAGCTGGGCTAGGGAAGAACAGAGCAAGCAGAGAGCAGAGTGAGCAGAGAACAGAGCGAGAGGAAAATACAGCGAGCAAATAGCAGAGCGAGCGGAGAACAGAGCGAGCAGAGAACTGAGGAAGCAGAAAAAAGGGCGACCAAAGAACAGAGCAAGCAAAGTGAGCAGAGAACAGAGTGAGAGGAAAATGCAGTGAGCAAAGAGCAGAGAACAGAGCAAGCAGAAAACAGGGCGACCAAAGAACAGCGAGCAGAGTGAGCAGAGAGGAGAGCAAGCAGAGATCAGAGCGAGCAGAAAACAGAGCAAGGAGAGAACAGAGCGGGCAGAGAACTGAGCGATAAGAAAATGCAGCGAGCAAAGAGCAGAGCTAGCAGAGAACAGGTTGTGCTGAGAGCAGAGGGGACAGCAAGCAGAGAACAGAACAAGAGGAAAACTGAGTGAGCACAGTGAACAGAGAACAGAGCAAGCAGAGAACAGAGCGAGCAGAGAACAGAGCAAGGGCATTATACAGTGAGCAAAGAGCAGAGCTAGCAGATAACAGGGTGTGCTGAGAGCAGAGCGAGCAAAGAGCACAGCAAGCAGAGAACAGAACAAGAGGAAAACTGAGGAGCAGAGCGAACAGAGAACAGAGCAAGCAATGAACAGAGCAAGCAGAGCGAGTGGAGAACAGAGAGAACAGAGCGAGCAGAGATCAGGGTAAGGAGACAACAGAGCAAGTAGAGAACCTAGCAAGAAGAGAACAGAGCGAGCAGAGAACAGAGCGAGAGGAAAATACAGCAAGCAAAGAGCAGAGCTAGCATAGAACAGAGTATGAGAAGAACAGAGCGAGCAGAGAGCAGCGCAAGCAAAGATTAGAGCGAGCAGAGAACAGAGCAAGGAGAGAACAGGGCAAGCAAAAAGCAGAGTGAGCAGAGAACAGAGCGAAGGGAAAATACAATTTCTGGACAACTTTGCCGCCTGGCTCCCGCACTTTCTCTCCTCCAATATACCTTCACTCATTCTTGGCGATTTCAACATTGCCACTGACACACCCACCTCCCCAACAACTGCAAAATTACTTGCACTCACCTCTTCCCTTGGCCTCTCACAATGGACAGATTCCGCAACTCACAGAGGTGGACACTCTATTGACCTTATTTTTACTAATCTCTGCACTATATCCAACCTTGACATCTCCTCACTTCCCCTATCTGACCACCACCTACTAACTTGCAACCTCACCTCATCTTCCGCTCACCATCCTTCTTCAAATCCTGCCACCAGAACACGCAGAAACCTGCAAGCACTCAACCCACAGCAATTTTCAAATGTACTAAAACCCCTTCTCAGCCCCCTCACCACCCTAGCCTGCCCTGACATCGCCACTTCACAGTACAACGCTACTCTAACTTCCACCCTTGACTCTCTTGCCCCCATAATCACAAGCAAACGCCCTCACTCTCATCCACAACCATGGCACACCACGCAAACACGCTATCTACAGAGATGCTCACGCACTGCAGAACGACTATGGAGGAAATCTCGCACTTCAGCAGACTTCCTCCACTACAAGTTTACCTTGCGCTCCTACTTCTCTGCCCTCAATCTTGCCAAACAACACTACTTCTCATCACTAATATCAAACCTGTCCTCCAACCCTAAACGCTTATTTGCTACATTCAACACCCTCCTTTGCCCACCCCCACCTCCTGCCCCTTCCTGTCTAACTGCTGATGACTTTGCCAGCCACTTTAATACCAAAATTGAAACTATCCGAAATGAGCTCTCCTCCCAGCCTGGCCCTATCCCACCATCCTTTCCACAAGCCGACAACACCCAGCCCTTACCCTTCCCCAACCCCTCCTCCACTATGGATTCCTTTGACCCTGTAACCGAGAATGAAGTATCTACGTTATTATTAACCTCTCACCTTACAACATGTTCACATGATCCTATTCCTTCACAGCTAATCCCTCCCCTATCCACCGCACTTATCCCAGCTCTCACACACCTATTCAACCTCTCCCTAAACACTGGCAGGTTTCCATCCTCATTAAAACACGCCATAATTACACCCACTCTCAAGAACCCCTCATCTGACCCAGCATCTGCCTCCAACTATCGCCCTATCTCACTACTTCCCCTGGCTTCTAAACTGCTTGAGCGGCTTGTTTACAATCGCTTCACTCAATTTATTTCTTCCAATTCCCTTCTTGACCCCTTCCAATCTGGTTTCCGTGCCCAACAGAAACAGCCCTCACAAAAGTCACCAATTACTTGCTAACTGCCAAATCAAAGGGTCACTTCTCAATTCTAATTCTCCTGGATCTTTCTGCAGCCTTCGACACAGTTGACCACCCTCTTCTAATCCAAACTCTCCGCTCATTTGGCATCCAGGGCACAGCTCTCTCATGGTTCACATCCTATCTAAAAGATCGTACATTTAGCGTCTCCTTCTCTGGCACCTCTTCTTCACCTCTCCCTCTGTCTGTTTGCTTTCCCCAAGGTTCTGTCCTAGGCCCCCTCCTCTTCTCCATCTACACCTCCTCCCTTGGCACCCTCATAAAATCCTGTGGTTTTCAGTATCATCTCTATGCAGATGATACTCAAATCTACCTCTCTGCACCCGATCTATCCCCCTCTCTTCTAGCTCATGTTTCCAACTGCCTCTCTAGCATATCCTCCTGGATGTCTACCCGTCAACTTAAACTCAACATGTCTAAGACTGAACTCCTAATCTTTCTACCCTCTACTACAGCTTCCACTCCACAAATATCTCTCACTGTTGACAACACCATCATCACTCCCACCTCCCAGGCCCGTTGTCTTGGGGTTCTACTGGATCCCGCCCTCTCTTTTATTCCTCACATCCAATCGATAACAAAATCTTGTCAGTTTCACCTAAAAAATATCTCCAAAATTCGTCATTATCTTACACAAGACACAGCTAAAATTCTAATACACTCTCTCATCATATCTCGACTCGACTACTGCAATTCCCTCCTTGCTGGCCTACCCATCTCTCGTCTGTCTCCCCTCCAATCCATAATGAACGCCTCCGCTAGACTCATCTTCAATACCAAACGATCAGTGTCTGCAGCTCCTCTCTGTCAATCACTCCACTGGCTTCCCATAGCTTCCCGAATTACATTTAAAATCTTGACCCTCACACATAAAGCCCTCAACAACAGTGCACCCCCTTATATCTCTGCTCTTGTCTCTAAATACTCTCCCAACCGCCCCCTTCGTTCTGCTAACGACCTTCTTCTTTCCTCCTCTCTCATCACCTCCTCTCACTCCCGTCTTCAAGACTTTTCTCGTGCTGCCCCTACTATTTGGAACTCCTTGCCTCGCTCCATTAGATTAACTTCCTGCCTCAAAACCTTTAAAAAATTACTAAAAACACACCTATTTAAAAAATCATATCACCTTCAGCCTTTATAATTACAACTGCACACTCCACAGCATAATAACACTCCCACCCACACTCTACAGTACAACACACAGACCCCTCCAATTGACTAAACAAATTGCATTCACGTTGCCATTTTGTAGTTGTCACCCTCTTGTATCACACCTAAACCCTTAGATTGTAAGTTTGCGAGTTTTCAATTGTGTGTCCCTGTCTTGGAAACAAACACTATGTGCATTTGATTATATGCTCAAAAACAGGGCCCTCCATTCTTTATAAGGTGTTAAGTTTGTTTTTTGCCTTGTACAATACCACTGTACAGCGCTACGGAATATGTTGGCGCGATATAAATAAAGACAATAATAATAATAATAATTAGAGGTTTTTTGCAGGCATTATATACTAAACAGGATGGGGGAATCTCAATTCATACACTTCAATTCACACACCCCTGCAGCCTGATTGCTTGAAGTAAAGAAGAAGGACTAAACCTCCTTGCCTTTTAGCTAGAAAGTCTGCGAGTGGTCTTCACACAAATAGACACATATTTTATTTGATCTGATTTCTCAGTGAAAAATGCACGGATTTCAAAAATTCAAAAAGTATTTCAACATTTTTAGGCAGGGAAAAGTAATAAAGCTGTTTCTGGACTAGATCAGTTTTTGGTGTCTCTGGTGAACCCTGGAGGCATCCATGATACTTTGCTGAAGTTTGTGTTTCTGATGGGAGGTTACATTTCTGGAGAGGTGGGCTTGCAGTTATTTATGCAAGCTGCCTGCTTGTGAGTATGTGAGGGTTATGAAATTCAGAGATCCAGTTATCTGACCAGTCAAATCCTCCTCCCAATTTCTCCCTCATGCTCCATTTATCTGCTTTCAATGATTTTTATGTACTTAAGAAGTGCTTATAAGCTCTGTTTTTATTGCCCAAAGTCAAATGATTATTCCTGTATGGGTCTGCCTACTGCAGTGCTCCAGGGGGCCTCTCTAGGGTCTCCCTAACCCAGATCCAGGGGCCTGGGCCAGAGCAAAGAGATGTGTCTCTCTTGACTGCCAGGGCCCAAATGACTCTGTTAGCCACACCTAGGGGGCGGACCTGGGAGGAGCCTAATGTTTCCAACGGTTTGACACTCTGTGATTGGCCAGAGGTCATCTGGGGCTGGCTTAGGGTAGCCACTCCCCCTATCCTTGTGTGATGTGCTTAAATATGCTGCTGTGAAATAAAATGTTGTTCTTAATTTCATCATAACTTTGAGTACAGATGCATTTTTGACCCAGGGGCATATGCTGGTATAGCAGATCGTTCTGACTCCTTTCCAGATTTCCCAGGCACGCTACCAATGAGCTGGGACTTATGCTCTTGCATCCGCAAGGACTGTCCATTGGTCTGAGTCACCCAAATCTTAGGTCTAAAACCTACTGGGAATAAGAGTACTAGGATACTCTAGATCCCATCATCATAGTAGGTTGTGACAACCACATCTTACAGATCTTCCTCACTCTCCCTGCACCTCATCATAGATCACCACCTCTTACAGATCTTCCACACTCTCCCTGCACCTCCTCGTAGATCACCACATCTTACAGATCTTCCTCACTCTCCCTGCACCTCATCATAGATCACCACCTCTTACAGATCTTTCTCACTCTCCCTGCACCTCCTCATAGATCATCACCACTTACAGATCTTCCTTACTCTCCCTGCACCTCCTCCTCGATCAGCACCACTTACAGATCTTCCACACTCTCACTTATATCTTCAGCCCTTACAGATCATCCATCCTCTCCCTTACAGATCTTCCTCACTCTCCCTGCACCTCCTCATAGATCACCACATCTTACAGATCTTCCTCACTCTCCCTGCACCTCCTCATAGATCACCACATCTTACAGATCTTCCTCACTCTCCCTGCACCTCCTCATAGATCATCACCACTTACAGATCTTCCACACTCAGACTTATATCTTCTGCCCTTACAGAACACCCATCCTCTCCCTTACAGATCTTCCTCACTCTCCCTGTACCTACTCATAGATCATCACCCCTTATAGATCATCCACTCCCTCCCTGTACCTTCTCACAGATCCTCACCCCTTATAGATCATCCACTCCCTCCCTGCACCTCCTCATAGATTATAACCCCTTATAGATCATCCACTCCCTCCCTGCACCTCCTCATAGATTATCACCCCTTATAGATCATCCACTCCCTACCTGCACCTCCTCACAGATCCTCACCCCTTATAGATAATCCACTCCCTCCCTGTACCTCGTCATAGATCATCACCCCATAAAGACCACATATCCTCTCCCTTCATCTCTTAGTATTGATACTTTTGATGTATTGGTTTATCACTGCCAGGATATTGAGTGTAAAAGTAAGATATTAAACCCCCACTGCCCGCCTTAATCACCAATGCCATAATACACTGTATTTTACATTATCTGTTCTCAGGTGTGTCCTTCCTAATGTTGAGTCCAGCCGGCCTCCATGACTAGTAGCACCATACCACCCTGACTAACACTTTCTGTCTCTTTACATCCAGTGGATGGAAACTGGACTCCATGATCAGACTGCCCAGTGACCTGTGGGACGGGTATTCAAATCCGCTTCCGTTTTCGTCTTTGACTCTTTATTTTCGTTATCCATCATAGTAATCTGTAAATATAAGTAGTACATTAGAACTTTTTTTTTAGTTTTTTAAATGCAACTTTCTTTGTTTTGCTTATTTCTTCTATCCTGTTTTGTGTTAGTTTTGTTGCAGTGCATTTTATGAAAGGCGCACACAAAACATGATACTTCCTTCTATGTTGTATGTTTTTGTCCTATCCTGTTTTGTGTGCACCAGTGTGCCATTATGGGGTCAGGCTTTGAGGGTTAGTTAAGTTGCAGTGCATTTCCACAAAGGTACACAGAAAACAGGCTAGTTCCTTCGGTTTTATATGTGTAAACAGCACACATTTTTTTTTGGGGTGGTATATTTTTTTGTGTCCTCCACTGTTGGGATTAGGGGTTTTGGTTATAAGGTTAGGCTTAGAGGGTGTGGCACAGAAAAGAAGATAGAGCCTTCAATTTTGTATAAGTTAACAGCATTTCTTGTCCTATCCTGTTTTGTGTGTGGTGCTATTGTCATTAGGTGTTTGGGTACCTTATTTTTTTGGGGGTAGTATCCTGTTTTGTGTGCGCCAATCTTGGAATTAGGGATTTAGGGTTATGGTGCTAGGCTTAGAGGGTTAGGTTGCATTGCATTTTCACATAGGTGCACACAAATGTGTTAATAAAAGCATTTTTTTTTCTGTAACTGTCTCCCCCCCCCCTAAATTTACAACATTTTACCCCACAGAAACTTTTATCTGTGTTTTAAATCTTGTCTACCTGAATAATGTTGGTATTCGCAATATTTAAAATCTTTTTTTTTTTTTACTAATTATTAATTTATCAATTTTAATAATTTATGTATCTTTTATATCCTACAGTATTTATAGACTGCCAGCTCCAGTAGAAACCGTTAAAACGTAGTGCGCATGCGCAATTTGCGTTCTATCTCCCATTTTGTGCAAGTTATTTCCTTGGTCCATCGATGTTGTGCTACGTGACTCGCGATGTTTTACTGGCTTCGGGTAAGTGTTCCGAGTGCGTTGTTGATTTTTACACGCTTGGGCCTCGTTTTGTTTTTTTCTGCCGCCATTTTTTTTTCTCGCATACGCGATTTGCGTTTTTCAAAAAAGGTGGAATATAGCTTGAATTAACTGGCAACCTCACTCACAGGCATCCTGACTTTCGCCCAATGCTGTGTGTGAGTTTTTAAGTTAATTTGTGTCATATCTGTGTTTATTTTTTTGTTTCTCGAGTACCGCAGTTCGGCCGTTAAATGTGTGCTTTTGCGGGGTCCGGATTTTGTGCGGGATCCGAAATTTTTGAAAAGTGTTACAGTCTGTAATTTTTAACCCATTTTTTTTAAACTGCTACGGGTCTCGCACTGTAAACTGTATAATTGAGCTTTTTGTTCATCTGTTGTCCCGCGGGCCGTCGGGGTCGTAGGGATCATTTTTTTAAAGCGATTTTTTTCAAAATGCTACGGGGCTCACACTGTATATGGTATAATTGAGCTTTCTGTTCATCTGTAGTCCCGCGGGTTGTAGGGATGATGCCTAAGTCGTGCCGGGACATAGGGTTGAGCGCCTATGGCACTCATCTCCACCAGTGCAATGAGCCTCTTTGGCATCCCCGGCCCTCGCTTTGCTGCGCGAGCCCGCAGTTTAAACATTGCATTGCCAATGTTTTTTGGCAAGGCCATGCTGCTGAGAACTATATATGTGACTAGCGAATTGCCCGTCAAAAAATGACGGCAATAGAGCTGTAAGTCAAGAAATGGTGTTTGGCACAGACATTATTTTTTGTGGTGGTCTGAGATCGCGGCGGTGATTGCAAGCCTCGCGCTGAGCGCCTTTGGCAATGAAATTAAGAAAAGACTAAGAATTTTTTTGCATAAATGAAGGTTGCAGAGCAGGATGGAGAAACTTAAAGCTAGGAAAACTAAACTTCCCTCCCTACAAATGTTTTTTCTGATGACATAATGTATGACATCAATGACATTAGGTGACACTATCTATAATATTACTGATGACACACATACAGTATAGATCCCTGTGATGTCACTTAAGGCATACTCCCCAATTTCCTGCCTTTTTTCTAGCCTTAAGTTGCACCAACCTGCACTGTCACCTTAAATATAATGCATTGTTTTAGGCAATTATATATATATATATATATATATATATATATATATATACATATGTATCTACGCATTATACACAATTCTTCTGCCTGTTTTTCTGCCAATTTGATGGAGGAACATTTTAGGCAATAATATATTATGTACTGTATATATATTTTATATACTGTATACTGTATAATATATATATATATATATATATATATATATATATATATATATACACACAATTATTGTGCCTGTTTTTCTACCAATTTGATGGAGGAACACAATACGAGAGCAAAGGTTGTTTCTGGCGACATCATTTATGACATTAGGTAACATTATCCATGATATTACTGATGACACACATATAGACAGACCCCTGCGATGTCACTTAATGCGTACTCCCCAATTCCTCTTGCGTTTTTTCCAGCCTGTACTGCAACCTTAAATATAATGCAGTTTTTTTGACAATAAGATATATATATATTTTGGGCAATAATATTATATATATTTATATGAATAATCAGAGTATTGCAGTATATAGTGATACCTTTTTTATTGGACAAACATATTCATAGGTTTCATGACGAGCTTTCGAGAGCGTTCCTCTCTTTGTCGAGTCAGAGTCAATACTGATTATAGATTCACAAATACAGCAAAAAATTCCAGGATTAACAAATAATGTTCTGATCAGCCAGCCGTGCAAGTGTGTGGGGGTGCAGACCAGAGTAAGTAAATTGGGGTCTTAAATAGTTTTACATCTAAGGAACCATAGGGCTGTAACCAAACTCAGGATGAAGGCAGAGAACAAAAAGTAAAAAAAGTAAAAAAATAAAAAAAATCAATAAACACACATATATATTTACAAGCATGAATGTTGGAGGTTATAAGAAATTTTGATAATGAGATAAGAATTCAATGTCGACATTAAGTCCCGACTTATTACTGTTGAAGAACATAATCATTTTAATTTCAAATGTCTTTCTTTCCTTAGTGTTTTTAAAAAAAACTTTGATTATTTTGATTTTGAGATTTTTCATGGAGTGGTTATTCTGGGTGAAATGGTGTCCAACTGGAGTATTGACTCTGACTCGACAAAGAGAGGAACGCTCTTGAAAGCTCGTCATGAAACCTATGAATATGTTTGTCCAATAAAAAAGGTATCACTATATACTGCAATACTCTGATTATTCATCTGGATTACTGGACATTCACGGCTACCTCACTCTTCATATATATTTATTTATATATATATATATATATATATATATATATATATGCACATATATACATATTTTACACAATTGTTGTGCCTGATTTTCTGCCAATTTGTAAGAGGTATACACAATACAAGAGGCTGTAATTGTTTTCCAAATTTTACTACAATTTTAGCCAGTGATATAAAAATATTAAACTAAAACAAATCAAAGAAAATAACAGGCCTAGCTTCCATTGAAGCACTAATAATAAACCAAAGCAAATCAAAGAAAATAACAGGCCTAGCTTCCATTGAAGCACTACCTTATCTGATAACAGTTCCCTCACAAACCAGCTCTCATCCAGCTAAACCTGGATGAAGCAAAACAAAAAAAACAGTCCATTAGTTTGTTCACAATCACTGGCTTGTTTTCTTCAGAACTTCAGGTCTCCACTCCAAATGTTCATAAGCTGCTCTCTCTCTCTGTTTTTTTCCAGTACAGAACTCCAGGTCTCCACTTCAAACGATCATAAGCTGCTGTCTCTATCTCTCTCTGTGCTTTTCTCCAATACAGATAATTGCACAGTTCTCTCTGTGTTATCTCTTTCTTTAGTTCAGACAACTGCACACACTCTGTGAGTCTTTTCTCCAGCTTCAGATAAACTTTCCACACTTCTGTTTATGTGTCTTTTCTACAGCTGTAAATTAAAAAAATAGGTTTAACAATCAATGCCTCAGTTATTCTGAGTCAACTGAACCCAGCAAGGACATCCTAAAATCTTGACCTTTGACTCTCACTTATATGGTCTAATGCCTACAACTGCTTACATGATTAGGTCATTGAATACTGTAGTGGAGGGGACCTAATAGTGAAATAAGTAAGTGATCTGAGGTGTGTGGCTTAAAATATGACTTGCAGTTAGTTGGGCTTGAAAAAAGCCTAAAAAATATGGGGGAGATTAAAGATATGGGCGGGGTGGGGGTGGTGATACTGAATGCATGTTAGAAGTAAGGAGTGAAAATATTAAGTCTTTCAGGACCTCTGTGGCATAGCATTAATAATAGATGCCATAGAGGTCCTTACAGGACCGCTTAGGGTTTCATTATCGGTGTCAGGGAAGTCCTTACAGGATCTCTCCATAGGTTAGGGGTTAATATTACACAAATAATACAGGACCTCCATGGCTTAGGGGTTAATATTACATGAAGAATACATAATGCAGATAATTGCTTCACCAATAATGCATAATTGTATATGACAGATAATGAACTAAAGGCTGTATGTGCCCATTTGCCCATTTCTTATATGTCTTGTTCTGCAAAAAATATAATTTCAATATAGGCGTACAGTATCCCTTTCAGGGTTTTGTACATCAGACATGTGAACTTGCTGATCTTCAGTCCCTCCATCTATATATTTCTTAGGCTTTGTGATGTTATCTAATGTGATATATACAGCTTTTATATCCATATACCAAGTCACTTAATAGACTTGTGGGTAACTGTCTGGGGTTGTTTTTTTTCCTGGAGAAGTTGTCAATATAAGTCTGACACTAAGACAACTCTCCTCACATAATTGCTATCAAGTGATTACATATACAGAAGAAATGGCAAAACTCACATGAACAATAAGATGGCAAAACTTCCCCTTTAATGGGAGACACCTCTGAAAAATACACATTGAAGAGCAGCTTTAAACATAGTGCACCTTTACCATGAAAATTAATGGTGAGGTTTGGCTACCTTAAGTCTATATAGTCAAAAACAAATAAACTGAAGAAAGTTCAACACTCACCTCACAGATATATTTTCTCACATATGTAATGGTTTCTTATTTATATTGAGAGGCTGCTGCCATTTTCTGTAGAAAGATACAAGGGGTACAGTAAATACATGAGACTTAAGACTTTACAAATCTAAATATTGTTGGTTTCTATTATCCAAATCTCCATGACCTTATGGACCGCAGCAAGCCAGGCACACCTATTGTTATGTCTCTGGTCATGCTTACCCATAAGGCTTTTCTTGGCAAAGATACTGGAGTGGGTTTGCTAGTTCCTTCTCCAGTGGACCTTGATTTCTCTGATCTCTCTGCTTTAACCTGCCCATCTTGGTATAGCTCACAGCTTCTTTGAAGTACACAAAGCCCCCTCACCTTGACTAGGTATTGATCCAGAAGGGGAATCTAAATAAAAAGTAGTAGAAAGTTGCAAGAATTAAATACATTTTTACCCCAATTGTTATACTGCACTTTTTGTCTGTACACTTCACCTAATTACAACATTATTAAACCTTACCTTTATCTGTAAAATCTCTCTCTTTCCATGTTCAAGGTAGAGGCTTCCTATAGACATGTTTATAGGACACAGGGACTTGGTTGCCAGTTGCTCATCTGTTGGTCTTTTAGATGTGAATGGCTTTAGCTCCCAACACGGCACCTTATATAGGGCCTTGGGCCCTGTGACATCATCTATTATGACATATCTCTGATGTCAGAAGTGTTTGTTACCTGGAGGGCCCAGTTCAGCCTTGTGATATCTGCCATTAGACAACTCACCAACTAGTGATTTAGAAATATCCTAGTTTTTTCCAAAATATAATGTAGAACAGAGGTTCCTTTGCACACATAAGGGTTCACAAAAACATCAAAACATAGAAACTACGGGGTGTGGCTAAGCTGCTGGAGAGGAAAGACATGTCCTGCAAGAGCTCCAGCTAAGGCCTGGGTTAATCTGGGACAATTGACCCCTATAGATGCCCTGAGTGACCAACAAACAATATCACTAAACTCAGAAGACCTAGGGGAACAAATTGATCCCAAAATTACCTTAAAAAAAACAATAAAATCGGAAGAGTCCCCTGCATGGAATCCCTACCCAGCTGAACTTTTCCCCCTGGAAGCCTGGAGGGAGAGAGTGTGGAGCTGCACTGCTGAGGACATATATAAGCAGGTACAGGGGAGAGGCTATAGAGCTGTGGGGGGAGAAGATAGCCCTGATCCAAGGAAGGGGTACCCAGGGGGGCATCAGAAGCAAATTAGCCCCAGAAAAATTAAGCAATCCGGGGCCCCTTACCCACATATCCCCATCAAAGCTCTCCCCATACCCTGGGTCCAAGCAACCCAGCCCAACCTGTCTACTTAGACTCAGAACATTAAAAGTACACTGCACAGGGCTCACTTACCAACCAAACAGGATTACAAAACCATTTGTTTTTCAAGGCTAGTTTCCAGGCCGAATCCCTGCTTGTGTAACAGACTGTACTAGTGGAACTCTACTACCACCTAGTGGACAAAGTTCAAAAGCACCAAGCAAGTAAAAAGAGACAACCAAAGCTCAATTTTCAACTATAAGCATTTAAGCTATGACCACTTCGGTTCAAGAACTTTTAATAAATCCAAAAAGATGTAACTAGCAAAAAGCCCAGCAATATAGGGACGCTAACAATTGCTCTGGGACAAACCAAGTGAAACCAGGTCTCTGGCAACAACTTGATCTACAATACTCTCACTGAGATGGCAGGTGTTGCCACGAGAAAGAACAATAAAGGGATCCAATCTTACTGCCTACCCAAATCTTCAGCAAGTTCTCCCACCAATAAAACACCCACAGCCGCAGTCCACGCAGCAACAAGCTCTGAAATGTCAGCGCCTAGCACTAAAAGTGACATCCAGGACCTTAAAGACCTAATATCCAACTTCAGAGAGGAGGTCAAATCAGACATCCGGAAGGTGACAACAGAACTAACCACAGAAATTAAAAAGGTGGACGATAAAACAACAAAACTGGAAACTAAAATTTCGGAAATAATGCAACATAACAACAAGCTAACAGAGGAGATCTTGGCTTTGAAGGAGGAACAATCTAGACAACAGTTGCAACAGGAAGATCTAGAAAACAGATCTAGACGACAGAACATAGGGCTGAGGAATGTGGCGGGTCTGTCAAGGACCTACACGCATACCTAAACGATCTATGTGAATTTCTCCTCCCAAACATACATCCAGAAAACTTGAGAATGGATCGGTTTCACAGAGCCCTAGGATTCCGTTCATCTCCACAGGAGCGCCCAAGAGACATCATTGCCAGATTCCACTACTACTCCACCAAAGAACTGTTCATGAAGGCCGCAAGAAAAGGCATCCCTCCCATCGAGGGGCACACACCGCTGCTTTTTTCTGATCTAGCCCCGACTACCCTTGCCAAAAGGAGACAACTGAAACCGGTTCTGGACTGTATCCTGGCTCAAGGATGGAGGTATACATGGGGTTTCCCTTTTCGCCTCAATATATCCAAAGAGGGAAAATTCTTCACCATCAGAACACTGGAGGAAGGCATTAACTTGCTGGCGGAATGGAACATCAAGGTCACTGTCGGAGAGCAGTTACAACCAACAGAAAACCCGAGAGGAAGGAGTCCTCCCATGAACGGAGAAAAAGACTTACTACAATGAGTTGTCACTTATTTTGTTTCTCTGTTTTTTTTTGTCTTTTTTTGCTTCATCTTCCTCTCTCTTCTTCTCTCTCTCTCCTTGTTTTCATGCTACTCTGACAACCAAAGCTAGTTGAATCTGAAAACGAGTAGATCCAATAAGGTAGCACCCACACCAGTGAAAGTTCTAATACACACTATAGACAGTTAACCCAGGCCGTAAAGGCAAAAGCAACACACACCTAGAAGGCGTCCCTACGGGCGCTAACACGTAGACTTCCAAAAACCCCTACAGTAGGGAAAGTTTAGGCGGACCAATTCAGTGTCAGTTTAGAGACACTAACGGGCCCACCAGTAAAATACGAAGAGGACAGCAAACGCTCTCCTCATAGTAGTTTAAATTACCACACTTTATTTAAGTAAGGAACACAATTAAGTTCAAACATACTAAGAGCCTTCCTGACCAACAGTAAGACACACAAACAGACTCAAGTACTTAGACTTCTTACCCAGGATTACCTTAGGGTTCCCCACTAGAGGAAAAGTAGGAACTTGCTTAATTACTGAGCCAGGTTTTTATAATTCCGAAAGTTTAAGTATAAGCAATTTGGCTCATACTCTGTTGTCTTTTTTCCTTTGAGTACAGATAGTCTCCCACACAGCCAGCTGCTGAGCAGTCTTCGGGCGGAAACCAGCAGGAGGCACAGGATAACGAAGTAACAGGCTTCCAGAAAGGTGAGATAGCCATTTAGACACACCAAAGGGTCACACACCTCAATAAGAAATATGGACATTGTCATTGCGTCACACAACGCTCATGGTCTGAACGAACCAATCAAGAGGGGGGTAGCCTTGAGAAACTACCAAAAACTAAATCTTGATATCGTAATGATTCAGGAAATTCACTTTAGAAAACAAGCACTACCAAAATATTGGGGGGGAGTCTTTACTCAGGCATTCCATTCGACCGCAGATACCAAACAAAAGGGAGTCACGATTTTGTTCCACAGAAGACTCAACTTTCAGTTAAGTAAAATTCAAACAGATAAAGATGGCAGGTTTTTAGCAGTACATGGGACCATACACGAACGTAAGGTTTCATTCTTGAACATTTACGCCCCGAACACAGATCAAACGCCATTCTTTCAAAAAATACAGAAACTCACAGATAGCTGGGAAGACGGACTTAAGATAATAGGAGGAGACATGAACGCGGTCTTAGACCCGCTCAAAGACAAGTCAAACGATTTAGGTTCACAAAAAATCCCCACAGCGACCAAAGCTCTCAAAAAACTCCTAAAATCAAACTGCATGATTGATACCTGGAGAAACATGAACCCCACAGAAAGGGAATACACATTTTTTTCCGCCAGACATGGTTCGCTCTCCAGAATAGACTATATCCTGATCCCACAGAACGTTACAGGGAACCTAACTGAGGCCTCTATCTGCCCCATAGCATGGTCGGACCACGATCTAGTCAAAATCTCCATGAATAATCTCCTACCGAAAGGAAATAACCCAAGGTGGTCATTAAATCCCAGTATACTGAACGACCCTATCACACGAGATAAGGTCAGAACTGCAATCGTAGATTATCTTGACCTCAATACAGTAGTGGAGATAGACATAGATGGAATTTGGGCAGCTCACAAGGCAGTGATCAGGGGAGTCTGTATACAAATTAGTTCAATCAAAAAGAAAAAAGACCAAGCACAAATCTTACTTCTAAACCAGAAAATTGCTGAAGCACAGAAACTATTTGTTAAAGATAAATCACGACATACCCATG
Organism: Discoglossus pictus; assembly: GCA_027410445.1. Taxonomy (NCBI): domain Eukaryota; kingdom Metazoa; phylum Chordata; class Amphibia; order Anura; family Alytidae; genus Discoglossus; species Discoglossus pictus. The sequence continues at coordinate 69,252,588 of CM050169.1, forward strand.
AGAAGATACTAAGTTACAAACAAGAACTAAACACTATTTTAAGAGGGAAAATGGTCAATATCCTACAGCGAACTGAAGCTAAATTCTTCAGATACGCAAACAAGCTCGATAGAATGCTGGCCACGAGACTAAAAGAAAAAAGAGCAAACTCATTCATAGCCAAAATAATCACCAAAAATAGGCAGACAGTTTTTAAACCAGATCAAATAGTAAACGAATTCAGACAATTTTATGCGGACCTTTACAGCAAAACACCCGAATCAGGCACCCCAACCCACAAACTAGAAATTGAAAATACACTAAATAACTTAAATATACCCCAATTAGACTCTATCAAAGCTAAATCACTCTTAGAGCCCATCTCGGTCGAAGAAATACAGGATGCGATCAAATCCACAAAGGCACACGGGGCCCCAGGGCCAGATGGCTATTCCAACCTCTACTACAAACATATGAGCGATCTACTTAGCCCCACCTTACATAAGCTATTTAACAGCTTCTTAGCTGGTGAAAAAATTAAACCGGAATTCTTAGAAGCTAAAATAATACTGATTCCTAAACCGGGGAAAGACCCATCCCAATGTGCTAGCTATAGACCAATATCTCTGATCAACACAGATTTAAAAATATACACCAAAATCTTAGCGTCAAGACTAGCGAATCTGTTACCTGAAGTGGTACATCCAGACCAAGTAGGGTTCATTAAGGGGAGAGAAGCGCCAGACAATACCAGAAAAATTGTTGACCTTATTGACATAACCAAAAGTAATGAAGGCCGCGCTATGTTGTTGGCGCTTGATGCCGAGAAGGCATTTGATAGGTTAGATTGGACATTTCTGAACGCCACACTGAACAAATTCGGAATTCCGGAAGGTTTTCTGCGAAGCATCGCGACATTATACTCGGAACCAACCGCACAAGTTACATACCAAGGACACAATTCACTAAAATTCAACATCACAAGGGGGACAAGACAGGGGTGCCCTCTATCACCATTGCTGTTCGCCCTCAGTATAGAGCCCCTAGCAATTGCCATTCGTCAGCACACTGACATATCGGGTATACGGGTCGGCCCGACAGATCATAAAATTAGCCTTTTTGCCGATGATATCCTACTAACAATATCAAACCCCCTGGTTAGTCTACCTAATCTATTCAAACTTTTGTCTCAATTTGGCCCACTGTCAGGATTCAAAATTAACACAAGTAAAAGCATAGCCCTTAATATATCACTTCCTCCCACCACGGAAAAACTACTAGCCAATAACTTCCCAATAAAATGGGCCCCGAATTCTATCAACTACCTAGGCGTACAAATTACAAAATCAACTAAGACCCTATATGAAGCAAACTACCCAACCCTCTTTAAACAATTAACTAGGGACCTGCACAGGTGGTCAGAACTAAAGATTTCGTGGTTAGGAAAGCTACATGCTGTCAAAATGAACGTACTCCCCAAACTGCTCTACCTTTTTCGGACCTTACCTATCTCGATTTTAGCGATAGACTTGAAAAAAATACAGAAATTACTAATGAGTTTTCTGTGGAACAATAAAAAACCTAGAATAAACAGAGAAACAACTACTGCGACTAAGAAGGATGGTGGGCTCGGATTTCCAGACATTTCCAGGTACTTTAAAGCTGCTAGATTAGCACAACTAGTTAAGTGGTATGTCAGGGACTCCCCCCCGGTATGGGTTCAATTAGAAAAACACATACTAGGGTCCAATGATTTAATCATGCGTCAGTTACTATGGCTCTCAACCCAGCAGGGCTTCAAGTTACCCCAATCAATTCCATCAAGTGTGAGGCATTCAATTTCCCTATGGAAAGATATAAATAAGAGGAACAGACTGCTGGGCCAGGAGTCAGGGCTCAGCCCTCTATGGCCACTTTCAACTAACCCCAAAATAAACTCTAATGCTCAATACAGATGGTGGATTGATAATAATTGCTCAATTGCAGCAGATTTACCGGTTGTTAATCAAAAATGGTCCACCACCGCATTCCTAGAAGACAAACCCCTTCCTCCGGGGGAATGGCTTAACCTAATCGCTATAAACCAAAGATTAAATCACATCACTAAGAATAAAGGAGGGCAAAATATATCCTTATTCGAAAAATGTTGCATTAAATTCCCGGGAGGGAAAGGAAACATCTCCACAATATATAACCATTTAAGCGATTTAGTCACTCCTCCTAAATTACACTATGAATCAGCATGGGAAGCTGACCTCAACATAAATTTAGACAGAGACCAATGGAATAGTATTCGGAAACAAGCCAAAAACACATCACTTAACGTAATTATGAAAGAAAACTCCTATAAAGTTATTATGAGGTGGTACCTAACCCCAGTAAGAATGCACATAGGGAACCAGACAATTAGTGACATATGCGAAAGGGGCTGCAACCAAAAAGGGACTCTAATCCATAAATTATGGGAATGCCCTATGATTAGACACACATGGGTGGACACCTACAAAACCCTGGAGAAACTATGGGGTCAATGCTATCCCATGAGACCAGAAGAGGCCATCCTAGGATTACCAGTAGAAGGGATGTCCAACTCAGAACAATTCCTAACTAACCAAATTTTCCTAGCAGTTAGGATAGTAGTAGCCGCCCATTGGAAATCACCCACCCCAACATTTGAAGTAGTCTTAAACAAAATTGAGTTCGTTCGATCCATGAGCGTTTTGTCCGCAGAGGTTGACCATAACTACAAGCGCTGGGCCTCCTGCTGGGCCGCCTGGGAGACAAGACGCGGCAGATGAATAGGGTGAGTGACACTTCTCCCTACAAAGGAGCTATTAGGGGATCCATAGTAGTAGTGGTCTTAATTTACCCAACATCATTAGCCCACACAGTAACCTAAACACAGAATAATCTTTCTATTAGATGCTACCAACCAAGCTCAAAACAACAGTTGGTCAGGAATCCAAGTTCATCATATTTTTCCCATAGTTATGGGACTTCATTAAATATAGTTTTCTCGTTAGCCTTAAGTTATTTAAAAGCTAATATCAGCTATTATACTACCAGAAAAACGGAAAAGGGAGAGGAGTTTTGGACAGGCAGAGGACACACTGGAAACCAAATATGTGAAATACGTTTATTGTTAATTCCTATTTATCACTTCTAATGTTTTTGGTGTACTATGTTATATGTCTGACCTGTCTAATAAAAATCAATAAAAAAAAAAAAAAAAAAACATAGAAACTACAATCATTTTAGTATCTGGTAAAGAATAGGAAATTATCTCTGTGTGTCTACACTTTGTTTACGTGCTTGCCTCCATCTTTACTTCTTCTTCTACTTTTTTCTTCCTGTCCCTTCTTACTAACTGCCTCCTGATGTTTATCCTCCACTATATGAGTTGCATCGAATAACTCCACTATGTGTTTAAGGCTTGAAGGGGATTATAGGCTATAGACTGGTTTACAGGAGAAGTGAGCAAGGCAGGATGAAAAGAGAGTGCAGTATATGCAGGAAAGGCTACCAGGTGCCTGGTATATTAGGCGTCTGTCCTGCTAAAAGTCTAAAGCACCACTGTGGTCAGACATTTTCTATACAGTCCTTTCAATAATTAAACTTAATTATAGACAAAATGTTATTAGATATAAATACAACCTTACATTGTGGGTTTTATACCAAATCATTGAGCTTTCCATTACTGCTACCGAGTTCTGATGCTTGTAGATGCCACATTCCTGTTGTGTAGTTATACATCTTCCTGTCACCTAAGGAAGATCCCCAGAAAACAAAATGATAGACCCAACAGCAACAGAATTGTATGTAAAAGATATTACAGGTAGAGATGTCGCGAATAGTTCGCCGGCTGACTTTTTTCGGCGAACATAGCATGTTCGCGTTCGCGGCGAACTGCGAACATATGCGAGATTCGACCCGCCCCCAATACTTTATCATTGAGCAAACTTTGACCCTGCATGTCACAGTCAGCAGACACATTCCAGCCAATCAGCAGCATACACTCCCTTCTACACCCTTCTACCTCATGGACAGCAGCCATTTTGGAATCATAAGTACCTTGCAGTCTTACTGAGAGGAGGGACAGTTTGGATGATACTGCATCAATAGGGAAAACCATAGCTAGGCAAGTTTATTCAGTGTCCAGTGCAGTGCTGAAGGACTCTTGTGCATTATTATTATTACTAGCGTATTGCAATGAGATGTGTATGTTTTGAAAGTTGTATAGTTATTAATATACATATGGAGCAGTTTGCTCCATAAAAAAGTGGTCCGTATTAACGTCTCGCCTCGCTATGCGAGGCTCGCCTGCAATGAGCGTTTGTGTGTACTGTCAGTGTGCTTGGTGCTGTGAGTCTGTGTGTACTGTCAGTGTACTTGGTGCTGTAGGTCTGTGTGTACTGTCAGTGTGCTTGGTGCTGTGAGTCTGTGTGTACTGTCAGTGTACTTGGTGCTGTAGTTCTGTCTGCACTGCCAGTGTACTTGGTGCTATGGGTCTGTGTGCACTGCCAGTGTGCTTGGTGCTTTAGGTCTGTGTGTACTGTCAGTGTACTTGGTGCTGTAGGTCTGTGTGTACTGTCAGTGTGCTTGGTGCTGTAGTTCTGTGTGTACTGTCAGTGTGCTTGGTGCTGTAGGTTTGTGTGTACTGTCAGTGTGCTTGGTGCTGTGAGTCTGTGTGTACTGTCAGTGTGCTTGGTGCTATAGGTCTGTGTGTACTGTCAGTGTACTTGGTGCTGTTAATCTGTGTGTACTGTCAGTGTGCTTGGTGCTTTAGGTCTGTGTGCACTGCCAGTGTACTTGGTGCTATGGGTCTGTGTGTACTGTCAGTGTGCTTGGTGCTGTAGGTCTGTGTGTACTGTCAGTGTACTTGGTGCTGTAGTTCCATGTGCACTGCCAGTGTACTTGGTGCTATGGGTCTGTGTGCACTGCCAGTGTGCTTGGTGCTTTAGGTCTGTGTGTACTGTCAGTGTACTTGGTGCTGTAGGTCTGTGTGTACTGTCAGTGTGCTTGGTGCTGTAGGTCTGTGTGTACTGTCAGTGTGCTTGGTGCTGTAGGTTTGTGTGTACTGTCAGTGTGCTTGGAGCTGTGAGTCTGTGTGTACTGTCAGTGTACTTGGTGCTGTAGGTCTGTGTGTACTGTCAGTGTACTTGGTGCTGTATATATGTGTGTACTATCAGTGTACTTGGTGCTGTGGGTCAATGTGTACTGTCAGTGTACTTGGTGCTTTAGGTCTGTGTGTACTGTCAGTGTACTTGGTGCTGTAGGTCTGTGTGTACTATCAGTGTGCTTGGTGCTGTAGGTCTGTGTGGTGCTGTAGGTTTGTGTGTACTGTCAGTGTGCTTGGTGCTGTAGGTTTGTGTGTACTGTCAGTGTGCTTGGTGCTGTAGGTTTGTGTGTACTGTCAGTGTGCTTGGTGCTGTGAGTCTGTGTGTACTGTTAGTGTACTTGGCGCTGTAGGTCTGTGTGTACTGTCAGTGTACTTGGTGCTGTATATATGTGTGTACTATCAGTGTACTTGGTGCTGTGGGTCAATGTGTACTGTCAGTGTACTTGGTGCTTTAGGTCTGTGTGTACTGTCAGTGTACTTGGTGCTGTAGGTCTGTGTGTACTGTCAGTGTGCTTGGTGCTGTAGGTCTGTGTGTACTGTCAGTGTGCTTGGTGCTGTAGGTTTGTGTGTACTGTCAGTGTGCTTGGTGCTGTGAGTCTGTGTGTAATGTCAGTGTGCTTGGTGCTGTGAGTCTGTGTGTAATGTCAGTGTACTTGGTGCTGTAGGTCTGTGTGTACTGTCAGTGTACTTGGTGCTGTATATATGTGTGTACTATCAGTGTACTTGGTGCTGTGGGTCAATGTGTACTGTCAGTGTACTTGGTGCTGTAGGTCTGTTTGCACTGCCAGTGTACTTGGTGCTATGGGTCTGTGTGTACTGTCAGTGTGCTTGGTGCTGTAGGTCTGTGTGCACTGTCAGTGTTCTTGGTGCTGTAGTTCTGTGTGCACTGCCAGTGTACTTGGTGCTATGGGTCTGTGTGTACTTGGCAGTGTACTTGGTGCTGTAGGTCTGTGTGTACTGTCAGTGTACTTGGTGCTGTATATATGTGTGTACTATCAGTGTACTTGGTGCTGTGGGTCAATGTGTACTGTCAGTGTACTTGGTGCTTTAGGTCTGTGTGTACTGTCAGTGTGCTTGGTGCTGTAGGTCTGTGTGTACTGTCAGTGTGCTTGGTGCTGTAGGTTTGTGTGTACTGTCAGTGTGCTTGGTGCTGTGAGTCTGTGTGTACTGTCAGTGTACTTGGTGCTTTAGGTCTGTGTGTACTGTCAGTGTACTTGGTGCTGTAGGTCTGTGTGCTTGGTGCTGTAGGTCTGTGTGCAAACAAGGTTCACAGCTCTTCAACACATTGCTTCCAAATAGGTAAAGTCTATTCATTTATTAATGTATTACATGTTTAGTATTACACACAAAACAACATTAGCTCAGTTACAATAACATTGCCGTCATTTTTTGACGGGCAAGTCGCTAGTGTCATAATAAACACCACATGAACATGGCGACCACTCTCTTGTGGGATTCAGGTACGTCCACGGATTCATCCTCCATATATCTGAATAAGCCAGGAATGATATATAGAGGCCTGCGGCGCTCATTGCCAAAAAGTGGTCCGTATTACACATTATATAGTAATAATAAAAAGAATAATAATAAAGCAGAAGACCTCCCCTGTGTCTCCCCCCCACTCCCTCCCATGTGTCTCTCTCCCCCCCTCTCCCCTGTGACTCCCCCCCACTCCCTCCCATGTGTCTCTCCCCCCCCCCCTCCCCTGTGTCTCTCCCACCCTTGCCTGTGTCTCTACCCCCTCTCCCTTCCCCAGTGTTTCTTTGCTCCCTCTCCTGTGTCTTTTCCCCCTTCCCTCTTCCCGGTGTCACTCCCCCCTCCCCTGTGTCTCTACCCCCCTCTCCCTTCCTGTGTTTCTTTCCCCCCTCCCCTGTGTCTTTCCCCCCTTCCCTCTCCCCTGTGTCTCTCCCCCCTCATCTATGTCTCTTCCCCCTTCTTCCCTGTGTCTCTACCCCCTCTCCCCTGTGTCTCTACCCCCTCTCCCTTCCCCTGTGTTTCTTCCCCCCTCCTCTGTGTCTTTACCCCCTTTTCTCTCCCCGGTGTCTCCTCACCACTCCCTCCCATTAGTCTCTTCCCCCCTCTCCCCGGTGTCTCCTCACCACTCCCTCCCATTAGTCTCTTCCCCCCTCTCCCCTGTGTCTCTACCCCCCACTCTCTCCTGTGTCTCTCCCCCCTCCCATGTGTCTCTTCCCCTCACCTCTCCCTTAACCTGTTTCTCTTCCCCCCTCTGCCCTGTGTCTTCCTCCCCCTCTCCACTGTGTCTTCCTCCCCGTCTCCTGTGTCTTCCTCTCCCTCTCCCCTGTGTTTCCTCCCCCTCTCTCCTCCCCTGTTAGCTTCTATACGCATACATACATACGATAAGAAATCTGGGGGGGGGGGGTTACCCCTTACCGCCCCCCCCCAGTTCCAACACCCATGTGTACTGTATAATATTGTATTGCATTATGTTATATTATATCACTAGCGACTTGCCTGGCACAAATGATGGGGCAATAAAGTTTGAAGCCATGGCAATGCTGTTTGCCACACAATGTGATGCTTTTTGAACTCTGAGGACCTTCGGCGCTCATTGTGAGTCTCTTCCCTCGTGTCCTTCATGTTTCGTGCTTTGCAACGATCAATCTTCGACGCTCATCGCAAAGACAGATATATAAGTACAGTGTTAAATATATAATTTTTTTTGTGCAGTGTAAATTAAAAAATGTATTCAGGTCTCAGAGCATAATAAAGTGATTTAGATTTGTAACTGCTTTGAGAGTGCTATCGCTGGCAGCCAATGAGCAGTAATCCAGATATATAACTGCAGAGTAAAAAGTAAAACATTTTAGTGTAGTGTAAAGTCTACATTTTTATTTTCCATTACTAATTAATACTTATTAAATGAATGCCCGATAATAACTATTGTGAATGAACAAATGTATTAGGAAGTGCGAAGCGTTAATGTATGTAAAGTAACCGCAGTGTAAAATATGCAATTAAGCGTACTTTTTTATATATATTTTTTTAAATAATAATGAATTAATTAATTACTAAAATACTTTACCTATTTGTAATTAATATATCCAGTGATCAATAACCTGAAGAGCTAACAATCAGTTTTGATTTTCCTGCAGCTTACAGTGTACATTTGGACTGTTGGTGACCCGAGGTGTAAGTGTCAGCAATGTGCGCAGTGCACGAGGGGAAACCGCTTGTATAGTCGTGTAACGCGCCATTTTAGATTTGTAATGTTATTAGTTGCAAGATTGTGTTGTAAAATGTGTTACGCGGCTCGCCAACAGTTTCCATTATTTATAATAGTGTATTTTGTACCTCGTCTGTTCCTAGGTAAAAGTCGTACATGGCTGGCGATGTTTTGCGCGGTTTGGGGTCGTGTAGCCTCGTTTTCATTTTTTCCGGACGCCATTTTTTTTGTCGCTTAGCCGATTTACAAGTGCCAACTGGGGAAGACGTTACAGATATCACATATATAGTTGTGAGCAGGCGGGTTGTTGCTAACGCTGCGGGCTTGCGAAGCGAGGGCCAGAGTTGCTGGCAAGGAGCGCCGAAGGCTCCCACGTCGGCTGCAATGAGCCGCAGGCGGGACTTACACCATCAAATTTACGGACTTACCATCCAAAAATACGGGACTTAGAAAAAAAAACATTACGAGCTCACAAAAATACGACCTTAACGCCCGAACCGCACGCACTTAAAAACATTAAAAACACAATAAATACACACAACAAACACATAAAAAGCTTACCCACAGCAAGGCGGGCACCGAGGACCTCTGCAAGTGAAGTTACACCTCCATTTAAGTCCAAATTCATGAGTTTAGACACCCGAAAATCACCTAAGTGAGAGAAAAAATGGCCCTTGAAAAAAAGAAAACGAGGACCCTAAACACGCAAAACACATACGGATTTTCCTAAAAAGCGAGGTAAAGATACACTATTAACAAGGACGCTAAATCATCCACACCCGCGTACCACATAAACATTCCCCGCCATTTTACAACACTAACTTACACAATGCGGAAGTACCCAGCTACCCTGACGTCTTCCCCTCGCGCACGCAGCCTATTTACACTACACACTGCACACATTGCTGACACTTACACAGCAGCTCCACAGCACTGAAAACCTACATTGTATGCTGCAGGAACATGAAAACAGATTGTCAGCTCTTCAGCACAATGCTTCCTGCATATATTACTTACAAATAGGTAAAGTATATTCATTTAGTAATTATTTCATTAGCATACAAAAATACATATACATAAAAAAAAACATTATCACATTAAACATAAAAGCCATTCACTGCGCGCCTCACGAGCACCAACACTGCTCATAGCATACAAAGCCTTGCAATAAGCGCAAAAAACACATCACCGCCGACCAAAGAATAACAGCAAAAGCGCCTATCAGAAAAAAAATACAACCAACAGCCTCGCAATGAGCGCCGAAGGATCTCCGACCGCCAACAGAATGAATGTCTCGACCAAACCATTACCTGCCTTACAATCTTATTGCCGCCATTTTTTGATGGGCAAGTCGCTAGTAAATATATAAAGATCAAGATAATAAAAGTATCAGGAAATGTAACACAAAGATGCACGCGCGTCTGAATAATACGACAAATACGGATTTTTGTCATAAGTGATATGATCGCAGTATTGGGTCATAAACCCTAAACACTGGAATCTGTTACATACAATTTACTGATGATGTCATTAATAGGCTTCAAGGGGGGGGGGTCTCTTTTCATACTTTTTGAGCGGTGCAAATCCAACATACGCAGAGCGGAAACGCCACATCTGTGGGACACACACAAAGGGGTTCACTTTGGGAGAAAAAAAAAAACAAATATGAAATATTTAATAATCATATTTTGATGTTACCAACAGATAAGGAAACGAAACTGAGGTTATTATATCTAATAGTAGCAAGCCTGGGAGTACTGGGAGTAATAATACTGCAGCAGGAGGTCAGGACTAATGTCACCTATAGACCCCCAGACAGATAAAGGTCAGTACTAATGTCCCTCTATAGACCCCCAGTCAGATAAAGGTCAGTACTAATGTCACCTATAGACCCCCAGTCATATAAAGGTCAGTACTAATGTCACCTATAGACCCCCAGTCAGATAAAGGTCATTACTAATGTCCCTCTATAGACACCCAGTCAGATAAAGGTCAGTACTAATGTCCCTCTATAGACCCCCAGTCATATAAAGGTCATTACTAATGTCCCTCTATAGACACCCAGTCAGATAAAGGTCAGTACTAATGTCACCTATAGACTCCCAGTCATATAAAGGTCAGTACTAATGTCACTCTATAGACACCCAGTCAGATAAAGGTCAGTACTAATGTCCCTCTATAGACACCCAGTCAGATAAAGGTCATTACTAATGTTCCTCTATAGACACCCAGTCAGATAAAGGTCAGTACTAATGTCCCTCTATAGACACCCAGTCAGATAAAGGTCAGTACTAATGTCCCTCTATAGACACCCAGTTAGCTAAAGGTCAGTACTAATGTCACTCTATAGACCCCCAGTCAGATAAAGGTCATTACTAATGTCCCTCTATAGACACCCAGTCAGCTAAAGGTCAGTACTAATGTCCCTCTATAGACACCCAGTCAGATAAAGGTCAGTACTAATGTCACCTATAGACCCCCAGTCAGATAAAGGTCATTACTAATGTCCCTCTATAGACACCTAGTCAGATAAAAGTCAGTACTAATGTCACCTATAGACCCCCAGTCATATAAAGGTCAGTACTAATGTCCCTCTATAGACACCCAGTCAGATAAAGGTCAGTACTAATGTCACCTATAGACCCCCAGTCATATAAAGGTCAGTACTAATGTCACCTATAGACCCCCAGTCATATAAAGGTCAGTACTAATGTCCCTCTATAGACACCCAGTCAGATAAAGGTCATTACTAATGTCCCTCTATAGACACCCAGTCAGATAAAGGTCAGTACTAATGTCCCTCTATAGACACCCAGTCAGATAAAGGTCATTACTAATGTCCCTCTATAGACACCCAGTCAGATAAAGGTCAGTACTAATGTCCCTCTATACACACCCAGTCATATAAAGGTCATTACTAATGTCCCTCTATAGACACCCAGTCAGCTAAAGGTCAGTACTAATGTCACTCTATAGACCCCCAGTCAGATAAAGGTCATTACTAATGTCCCTCTATAGACACCCAGTCAGCTAAAGGTCAGTACTAATGTCCCTCTTTAGACACCCAGTCAGATAAAGGTCAGTACTAATGTCACCTATAGACCCCCAGTCAGATAAAGGTCATTACTAATGTCCCTCTATAGACCCCCAGTCAGATAAAGGTCATTACTAATGTCCCTCTATAGACCCCCAGTCAGATAAAGGTCAGTACTAATGTCACCTACAGACCCCCAGTCATATAAAGGTCAGTACTAATGTCCCTCTATAGACACCCAGTCAGATAAAGGTCAGTACTAATGTCCCTCTATAGACACCCAGTCAGATAAAGGTCATTACTAATGTCCCTCTATAGACACCCAGTCAGATAAAAGTCAGTACTAATGTCACCTATAGACCCCCAGTCATATAAAGGTCAGTACTAATGTCCCTCTATAGACCCCCAGTCAGATAAAGGTCAGTACTAATGTCACCTATAGACCCCCAGTCATATAAAGGTCAGTACTAATGTCACCTATAGACCCCCAGTCATATAAAGGTCAGTACTAATGTCCCTCTATAGACACCCAGTCAGATAAAGGTCATTACTAATGTCCCTCTATAGACACCCAGTCAGATAAAGGTCAGTACTAATGTCCCTCTATAGACACCCAGTCAGATAAAGGTCATTACTAATGTCCCTCTATAGACACCCAGTCAGATAAAGGTCAGTACTAATGTCCCTCTATAGACACCCAGTCATATAAAGGTCATTACTAATGTCCCTCTATAGACACCCAGTCAGCTAAAGGTCAGTACTAATGTCACTCTATAGACCCCCAGTCAGATAAAGGTCATTACTAATGTCCCTCTATAGACACCCAGTCAGCTAAAGGTCAGTACTAATGTCCCTCTTTAGACACCCAGTCAGATAAAGGTCAGTACTAATGTCACCTATAGACCCCCAGTCAGATAAAGGTCATTACTAATGTCCCTCTATAGACCCCCAGTCAGATAAAGGTCATTACTAATGTCCCTCTATAGACCCCCAGTCAGATAAAGGTCAGTACTAATGTCACCTATAGACCCCCAGTCATATAAAGGTCAGTACTAATGTCCCTCTATAGACACCCAGTCAGATAAAGGTCATTACTAATGTCCCTCTATAGACACCCAGTCAGCTAAAGGTCAGTACTAATGTCACTCTATAGACCCCCAGTCAGATAAAGGTCATTACTAATGTCCCTCTATAGACACCCAGTCAGCTAAAGGTCAGTACTAATGTCCCTCTTTAGACACCCAGTCAGATAAAGGTCAGTACTAATGTCACCTATAGACCCCCAGTCAGATAAAGGTCATTACTAATGTCCCTCTATAGACCCCCAGTCAGATAAAGGTCATTACTAATGTCCCTCTATAGACCCCCAGTCAGATAAAGGTCAGTACTAATGTCACCTATAGACCCCCAGTCATATAAAGGTCAGTACTAATGTCCCTCTATAGACACCCAGTCAGATAAAGGTCAGTACTAATGTCACCTATAGACCCCCAGTCATATAAAGGTCAGAACTAATGTCACCTATAGACCCCCAGTCATATAAAGGTCATTACTAATGTCCCTCTATAGACACCCAGTCATATAAAGGTCAGTACTAATGTCCCTCTATAGACACCCAGTCAGATAAAGGTCATTACTAATGTCCCTCTATAGACACCCAGTCAGATAAAGGTCAGTACTAATGTCCCTCTATAGACCCCCAGTCAGATAAAGGTCATTACTAATGTCCCTCTATAGACACCCAGTCAGCTAAAGGTCAGTACTAATGTCCCTCTATAGACACCCAGTCAGATAAAGGTCATTACTAATGTCCCTCTATAGACACCCAGTCAGCTAAAGGTCAGTACTAATGTCACTCTATAGACCCCCAGTCAGATAAAGGTCATTACTAATGTCGCTCTATAGACACCCAGTCAGCTAAAGGTCAGTACTAATGTCCCTCTATAGACACCCAGTCAGATAAAGGTCAGTACTAATGTCACCTATAGACCCCCAGTCAGATAAAGGTCATTACTAATGTCCCTCTATAGACACCCAGTCAGATAAAGGTCAGTACTAATGTCACCTATAGACCCCCAGTCATATAAAGGTCAGTACTAATGTCCCTCTATAGACACCCAGTCAGCTAAAGGTCAGTACTAATGTCCCTCTATAGACACCCAGTCAGATAAAGGTCAGTACTAATGTCCCTCTATAGACAACCAGTCAGCTAAAGGTCAGTACTAATGTCACCTATAGACCCCCAGTCAGATAAAGGTCATTACTAATGTCCCTCTATAGACACCCAGTCAGCTAAAGGTCAGTACTAATGTCCCTCTATAGACACCCAGTCAGATAAAGGTCAGTACTAATGTCCCTCTATAGACCCCCAGTCAGATAAAGGTCAGTACTAATGTCCCTCTATAGACCTCCAGTCAGATAAAGGTCAGTACTAATGTCCCTCTATAGACCCCCAGTCAGATAAAGGTCATTACTAATGTCCCTCTATAGACACCCAGTCAGATAAAGGTCAGTACTAATGTCCCTCTATAGACCCCCAGTCATATAAAAGTCATTACTAATGTCCCTCTATAGACACCCAGTCAGATAAAGGTCAGTACTAATGTCACCTATAGACCCCCAGTCATATAAAGGTCAGTACTAATGTCACTCTATAGACACCCAGTCAGATAAAGGTCAGTACTAATGTCACTCTATAGACACCCAGTCAGATAAAGGTCATTACTAATGTCCCTCTATAGATACCCAGTCAGATAAAGGTCAGTACTAATGTCACCTATAGACCCCCAGTCATATAAAGGTCAGTACTAATGTCACCTATAGACCCCCAGTCATATAAAGGTCAGTACTAATGTCACTCTATAGACACCCAGTCAGATAAAGGTCAGTACTAATGTCACCTATAGACCCCCAGTCATGTAAGGTGTAACCCTTACACTACCTGATCGATACAACATCATACCTGATGTTTTAAAGCACGTTATTCCAAACAATTTAGGAATGTTAGGTAATTTATGCCCTTTATGGCTTAAAACCAGACTCTGTATCAACTATGTAATTTTCCGTGGGAGTTTTGCCATGGATCCCCCTCCGGCATGCCACAGTCCAGTTGTTAGACCCCTTGAAACAACTTTCCCATCACTATTGTGGCCAGAAAGAGTCCCTGTGGGTTTTAAAATTCAGCCTGCCCATTGAAGTCTATGGCGGTTCGCCGATGTTCGCCGGTTCGCGAACATTTGTGGAGGTTCGCGTTTGCGGTTCGCGAACCGAAAATTTTAGGTTCGCGACATCACTAATTACAGGTTATATTTTATCTTCCAATTTAAAAATTATTTTCGATATTTTCGAGTGTAGTTCTTCAGAATATTATTATTAGAGCACAGTCATGTCTAATAGTTAAAGGGACTCTGTCATGCTACAAACAACTTAGTTTTAATAGAGAGGCAATCCCCACATTCATTCTGTCTCTCTCATCCTCCTCTGTTCTGTATTCTGTGTTGTATGTACAGTATCTCACAAAAATGTGTACACCCCTCACATTTTAGTAAATATTTTCTCATATCTTTTCATGTGACAACACTGAAGAAATGACCCTCTGCTACAATGTAAAGTAGTAAGTGTACAGCCTGTATAACAGTGTAAATATGCTGCCCCCTCAAAATAACTCAACACACAGCCATTAATGTCTAAACCGTTGGCAACAAAAGTGAGTACACCCCTAAGTGTAAATGTCCAAATTGGGCCCAAAGTGTCAATATTTTGTGTGGCCACCATTATTTTTCAGCACTGCCTTAACCCTCATGGGCATGGAGTTCATCTGAGCTTCACAGGTTGCCACTGGAGTCCTCTTCCACTCCTCCAGGATGACATCGCGGAGATGGTGGATAGAACTTGCACTCCCCTACCTTACGTTTGAGGATGTCTACAGGCGGAATCAATAGAACATATTATAGAAAACACTATCGACTTGCCCGTCAAAAATGACGGCAATCAAATTTTAACGCTGGCAATGCTGTTTGCCACCCAATGTGAGCATTTTCGTCGCTCATTGCGAGTCTCTCCCCCTGTCTACTTCCTCTCTTATGTCTCCTTTCGCCCCTCCTCTCCCTCCCTTGTGTCTCATTTCCCCCTCCTCTCCCAACCCTTTGTCTCTTCCCCCCTCTCCCTCCCCTGTGTCTCTTCTCCTCACTCTCCCTCCCCTGTGTCTCTCCCCCCCCCCCTCTCCTTCCCCTGTGTCTCTTCCCCCTCCCTCTCTTGTGTCACTCCCCCCAACCTCCCTTGTGTGTCTTTCCCCCCTCCCCTATGTCTCTTCCTCCCTGTCTCCCTCCCCTGGGTCTCTACTTCCCTTCTCCGTCCCGTGTCTCTCCCCCCTCTCCCTCCCCTGTTTGTTTTCTCCCTCTCCTGTGTCTACACCCCCTTTTCCTCCCATGTGTCTGTTCTCCCTCTCCCTCCCCTTTTTGTCCCCCCCCTCCCTGTGTCTGTCCCCCACCTCTCCCTTTCGTCTTTTGCCCCTTCAACTCCCTCTGAGTCTGTTTGCCCTGCTGTCCCTCTCCTGTTTCTCTTCCCCCCTCTCCCTCCCATGTGTCTCCGTGTGTTTCCCTACTCTCCTTTTCATCCTCATCGTCCTCCCTCCTCCTCCCTTCCCTCCTCTCTAACCCCCCCCCCCCCCCCTCAATTACCTTCATCAGCTGCTCCTGCTGCTGTCCATTACGTCTTCCGGCTGTGTCGGGACCCAGCATATGCTAATGACGGGACGCACATGTGACAGGAAGAAGCGATAGAGAGCAGCAGGAGCAGCTGATGAAGGTAAGTGAGGGGAGGGGGGCTAATTGGAGAGGAAGAAAGGGAGGAGGGGAAGGAGGGGGGAGATAATGGGGGTGATGCAAGACCTGGTGGCCTCGCGATGAGCACCGCTCATCTCCACCAGCGCACATTGCGTGGCAGCAACTGCCCCCCTCTCCCTCTCCCCCCACGTACCTTCATCAGCTGCTCCTGCTGCTATCCATGGCGCCTTCCGGCTTTGTCGGGACCCGGCATATGCTAATGACGTGACGTGCATGTGCCGTCACGTAATTAGCATATACCGGGTCCCGACACAGCTGAAGACGCGATGGCGAGCAGCAGGTGCGGCTGATAAAGGTAAGTGAGGGGAGAGGAAGAGGGGGGTTAATTGGAAAGGGAGGAGGAGGATGAGGGGAAAGGCCGCAGTTGTAACATTGCGTTACCAACAACTTTTGGTGAGCCTGCAATGCTGACTATATATGTGATATATACACATATAGACATATGTGTATATATGTTTGGTCTGGGCTTGATGAGTGCTGCCAGCATTAGGGAGCTACAGTCCATTGAGGTAACCATGAATGCCAACATGTACTGTGACATACTGAAGCAGAGCATGATCCCCTCCCTTTGGAGACTGGGCCGCAGGGCAGTATTCCAACATGATAACAACCCCAAACACACCTCCAAGACAACCACTGCCTTGCTAAAGAAGCTGAAGGTAAAGGTGATGGGCTGGCCAAGCATGTCTCCAGACCTGAAACCCTATTGAGCATCTGTTGGGCATCCTCAAGCGGAGGGTGGGGGAGTGAAAGGTCGCCAGCACCCACCAGCTCCGTGAAATCATCATGGAGGAATGGAAGAGGACTCCAGTGGCAACAGGTGAACTCCTTGCCCATGAGGGTTAAGGTAGTGATGAAAAATAATGGTGGCCACACAAAATATTGACACTTTGGGTCCAATTTGGACATTTCCACTTAGGCGTGTACTCACTTTTGTTGCCAATGGTTTAGACATTATTGGGCTGTGTGTTGAGTTATTTTGAGGGGACAGCATATTTACACTGTTATACAGGCTGTACACTTACTACTTTACATTGTAGCAGAGTGTCATTTCTTCAGTGTTGTCACATGAAAATATAATAAAATATTTACAAAAATGTGAGGGGTGTACTCACTTTTGTGAGATACTGTATATGTGTGTAAATATACAGTGCTGTACCAGGCCCCTGCAGCAGTGTCTCTCTACATATTACATGTATGTATGTTATATAGTGCAAGCAGGACCTTCAGGATCTGCTAGGCCAGCAACTCTCCTATGTACATGTTCTTCCACTTAAGATAATGCTAAATATGATCAATATTAAGAAACTAATTTGTGGTATATCTTGGCATTTTTAACATACATTATATACAAAATTATTTTTATTTTTATTCACTATTACTTTCTGACATTATTTCACATATTAGATTACATGATTGAGTCCCTTTAAGGTTCTATTGAACGTTCTATTATAAACTTAGAGCCTTATTTATAACCATGGTGTTTTAAGTATTATTACGTTCCTCAAACCCACTGCCATCAATGAGACTCCCCAGGGATTTCCTGCCTTCCCCGATCACACCCGATCGCCCCCTTCCCTGCTCACACCCAATCCCCCCTTTTCCCAATAACACCTGATCCCTTATGTGCATAAACCCCAGTGTATCTGTATTAAAGCCCAACATACCATGGGGGTATATTCAGACCTAATAGTATTACCATTAACCCCTTATATACCATGGAGGGCTATACAGACCATCATGGTATTCCTATTAGCCCCCAACATATCATGGGGTCCATACAGACCCCCGTGGTATTTCTATTAACCCCTTAACTACCATGAGGGTCTTTAAAGGACCCCCATGGTATCTAAATGAACCCCCAACTGCCATGGGTTTCTCAAAGAAAAAAATCACAATAAATAACCCCCAAAACTAAAAAATAAAAAAAAAATGAAAAACCTAAATTACCACAAAAAATTACATGATAATAAAAAAAGAATTACAGTTAAAATAAAATAATCACATATAAAATAATAAAAGGAGACAATAAAATAAAAAAATAATTAAAACTGTAAAATAAAATGAGGTTATAAAAAAGAGATGAGTGGGTTAAAAAATTGGAATGAGAGGAGGATACGGGGATGATGAGGAAGATGGGAAATAAAAGTCTGGAGATGTAAGGTGAGGTAGTTAAAATGGGATGAGGGGAGAGGCAAGATAAGGGTCAAAGAGGGAAGTGGGAGATATAAGGTGGTGATGGTAAGGGAAGATAAGAGGGGACAAGGGGGTTGATAATTGGGCGAGGAGGGGAAGATAAAGGGGATGAAGAGGGGGACATAAGTAGAAAAAAGAAAAGGAATGATAAGTGGGAGATAAGGTGTATAAAGAGGAGAGGGATGAGGGTGAACTTAGTGGAAGGGAAGATGGGGGGGATATGGTGTATAGGGCAGAAGCAAGGAGGTTGGAAATAATATGAAGAGGGGAAGATAAGGTGTTAGGTGAGAGGGGGGATAGGAGGTCGACAGATTTTGGGGAAAGCATGGTATGGGAAAAGGTGGGAGCGTAAGAAAGGGGAATGATGGAGAGAGAAGGAAATGGGGAAGACTGAGAGATTAGAGGGAAAAAGGGGGTGGCGGAAGGGCAGGACATTGGATGAAAGGAAAAGAAAGAAATTGTTATATATTTTGTTTTAAACTTCTAAAAATGTCTTTTAGCAAAACCTAGTGATTGGATGTTTTGGAGAATGCAGATTTTGGTTTTTTTTGAGTCCTCTAGGCTCTGTACTAGACAAAATGTACTTTTATAGGATTTTGTTAATGTACAGGATATATTAAACTTTTTAGGCACAGGGTGTGTATAATGGTCTTATAAAGCGTTCTGTGCTCTTCTCATTTAATGACCTATCCTGGTTATAAATACATTTATTGTTACTTATATTTATTGTTAGTGTACTTGGGAGATCCAGTGATTAGCAAATATTTCACTGATTATATTGGTTTTAGCCATATTACAAAGTTTCAAATAAAAAAAAAAATGTTTTAACTTAATTGCAGGCATTTTCTTACCATTTTACATATAACTAAAAAAAAGAAATATCCCAATAGGGGATCACATATATAGTTGTGAGCAGGCGAGCTTGCTTAAGCCGTTGCTCACGCTAGCGGGCTCGCATAGCGAGCCCGCGGCCCTCGCGAAGCGAGGGTCGCAGTTGCTGGCAAGGAGCGCCGCAGGCGCTCCTTGCCAGCAACTGCAGCCCTCGCGAAGAGGGCTGCAGCCCTCGCAGCAACTGCAGCCCTCGCGCTCCTTGACAGCATTTGCGGCCTTTGCGAAGAGAGGGAGCTGTGCGTGCACGCCCCTGGAGAGAGGGAACTGTGCGTGCACGCCCCTGGAGAGAGGGAACTGTGCGTGCACGCCCCTGGAGAGAGGGAGCTGTGCATGCACGCTGCTGGAGAGAGGGAGCAGAACTCCATGCCCCATTAGACCCATCAGACTACTTACATTCATTGGAGCATCTCAATTCACCTCCGCCATGTCTCCCCTGCCTGCACATTTTCTGCAGAGGCAGGGAGTTTCAGAATTACGTCACATGCATGCAAAGTCATTCAGGAAGTCCCTGCCTCTGCAGAAAAACGTACAGGCAGGAGATGCATAGTGGTGGATAATTGAACAGCTTCGATGAATGTAAGTAGTCTGATGGGTCTGACTGATAGTGACAGATCTGACTGATCGGGCCCATGAAGGCCTGGCCTTGGGGGACATGAAGGCTTAGCCTGGGGGGACATGGCATCATGGGCTGGAGGCCATAAACTAATAAAAAAAAATACATATATACAACAAAATGTGCACTGGGACATTATTTATATATATATATATAGATATAGATAGATAGATATATTTATATATATATATATATATATATATATATATACTGTATATATTATAAATATATTATAGATTTTATACACACTTATATTATACAGATTATAAGTATATAATGTGCAGTGTGTATACATATATATATATATATAATGATGTATTGTGTGTGTGTGTGTGTGTAATGTGCAGAGTGTATACATATATATATATATAATGATGTATTGTGTGTGTGAGGTGTGTGTGTAATGTGCAGTGTGTATACATATATATATATATATATAATGATGTATTGTGTGTGTGTGTGAGGTGTGTGTGTAATGTGCAGTGTGTATATATATATATATATATATATATATATAATGATGTGTTGTGTGTGTGTGTGTGTGTGAGGTGTGTGTGTAATGTGCAGTGTGTATACATATATATATATATATAATGATGTGTTGTGTGTGTGTGAGGTGTGTGTGTAATGTGCAGTGTGTATACATATATATATATAATGATGTATTGTGTGTGTGTGTGAGGTGTGTGTGTAATGTGCAGTGTGTATATATATATATATATATATATATAATGATGTGTTGTGTGTGTGTGTGTGAGGTGTGTGTGTAATGTGCAGTGTGTATACATATATATATATATATAATGATGTGTTGTGTGTGTGTAATGTGCAGTGTGTATACATATATATATATATATATATAATGATGTATTGTGTGTGTGTGTGTGAGGTGTGTGTGTAATGTGCAGTGTGTATACATATATATATATATAATGATGTGTTGTGTGTGTGTGTGAGGTGTGTGTGTAATGTGCAGTGTGTATACATATATATATATAATGATGTATTGTGTGTGAGGTGTGTGTGTAATGTGCAGAGTGTATACATATATCACATATATAGTTGTGAGCGTACGAGTCGTCGCTCACGCTTGCGGGCTCGCGTAGCGAGCCCGCGGCCCTCGCAAAGCGAGCCGCGGCCCTCGCGTAGCGAGGTCACTGGGCAAGGGCCTCAGTTGCTGGCATGGAGCGCCGAAGGCGCTCCATGCCAGCAACTGAGGCCCCTTGCGAAGCGAGGGCCTCAGTTGCTGGCGAGGTCACTGGGCACGGGTCTCAGTTGCTGGCATGGAGCGCCGAAGGCGCTCCATGTCAGCAACTGAGGCCCCTCGCGAAGCGAGGGCCTTAGTTGCTGGCGAGGTCACTGGGCAAGGGCCTCAGTTGCTGGCATGGAGCGCCGAAGGCGCTCCATGCCAGCAACTGAGGCCCCTCGCGAAGCGAGGGACTCAGTTGCTGGCGAGGTCACTGGGCAAGGGCCTCAAACCCTCGCAAAATTCACGTCGCTACTCAAAAAACACGACACACAAATTACGACACTCGCTAAATTTTACGAGGCACGCAAACAACGTACGAAACACGTTACCACACATTACGACCTCGCAAACATCGGACGCAACACGCCGACATACAAACATTTAAAACACAATACATACACACAGCACATACATAAAAAACTTACCTACACCAAGAGGGAGCACCCAGGACCTCAAAAATGCAACTTACACCTCGATTTTACTCGAAATAAAACAGTTTAGAGACTAAAAAAAAAACGAAGCGAGAGAAAAAATGGCCGCCGAACAAAACGAAAACGAGGCTACAGCACTGTAAACTCGCAAAACACCACAAGAAACTCGCAAAACACCACTAAACACCTACGGATATTCCGATACAGACCTATACCACACATTACTCCCCATTTTACACCAATGCGGAAGTACACGACTACGCTAACGGTTTTGTCTCGCGCACGCACAGTGTTACACTGCACACATTCAGCATGCTTATACAGCAGCTCCACACCACTAATGCTGCAGCAACATCAACACAGATTGCCAGCTCTTCATCACAATGCTTCAAAATAGGTACACTATATTCATTTACTAATTTAGCTACCTTACAATTTCATTGCCGTCATTTTTTGACGGGCAATTCGCTAGTTATATATATAAACAGTATATAGTTTCTCATATTTAAATGTAAATAAGCTAGGAGGATCTTTGTCTACATCGATACAGAGCAAAGCATTGGAAGTTTGTCTGGCCTCTACAAATAGACCGTACCAGGTTGTTCCAAAGCATAAGATCTGCCGGAGGCCGTCATTACATTAGCAAATCTGTACTTAGGCTCCTTTCGCATTGTGCGCATTGTGCTAAATCATTAAACAGGTCTAGGGAGTCTCCCACATATTTACGCCAGGCCTCTGCTTGTTCTCAGTTGGCAGATAGTGACTGTAGTCTGCAAAGCTCGCCACAGTTGCCAAATAGTCTGGAGCTCAGGTCAAATCACCTTAAAGAAACTTGGAGGGTTCCCTGTTTTTATTATTAAAATAAACTACCTAAGTGTTTATTTACATATTTAAACATAATGTTATCAACAAGTGCTTAAAAGCTCTGTTCTTACTCACTAAAACTTTCCAAACAGTTCCTGTAATGACATGCCCCCTGTAGCTCAAGCATACAATATGTCTATAGTACTAGATGTAGTAGACAGACCAGGACTTTCAGTATTGATAGATTAGCCAATAAATCATGGTTGTTGTGGATTAGCTTTATTGTCCAAGGTAATTCAGCCAGGGTAGTTTTAGGTCTTCATATTGTAAAGCTTTATCTGTTTTTATAGGTCAAGTCTTTTATTTGTATTGTGACATTTGCTATAGTTATCCAGTTAGTTAAGGATTATAATATGCGTATATGAGGGAATAGCCGCCATATATGGGACATTGTTTTCTCTTGGTTGCAGTT
Source organism: Discoglossus pictus (assembly GCA_027410445.1). Lineage (NCBI taxonomy): Eukaryota > Metazoa > Chordata > Amphibia > Anura > Alytidae > Discoglossus > Discoglossus pictus. The sequence continues at coordinate 69,275,404 of CM050169.1, forward strand.
ACTCCTAACATTGCAGGGGATATTGTTTTCATTCATGGTGGCATCTGGTACCATATTTACAGTAGTTATTTTCTACAACTGAGGAGGAGATCAAGGTTTCACCACTGAAGAAGAGATGGAGCGCCATGCATGTTGATGTAGATCAGGCATGTCCAACACGTCATCGCATGATGACATTTGGTAAATCACGCCCCCAAGGAAGGGGAAGCATCGCGTGACCTTGCTGCTGTGAGTGTGTCTGTGTGTAAGTCTGTGTTTGAGTGAGTGTGTCTGTGAGTATGTGTGTGTGTCTCTCTCTGGGGGTGCCCATGGTCCTCCTGCACCTTCACCCATGCCAGCTCGCCAGTCCCTGCTCTCCCCTGTGCCTCTCTGCTCTGCCTGCACGGATCCCAGCTCTTTCTCCTGCCTGCTAGGAAGAGGAGGAGCCGCCTGGAGGAGGAGCCACCAGTCCGGGGCTTGAGGAGCAGCATCAGTAGCATGGAGGTAAGAGACAGGGCAGAGAGAGAGTGGAGACAGAGAAGGGGAGAGAGACAGGAGATAGAGAAAGTTTGTGTGGGGGGAGAGGGAGGGAGTGTGTTGGGAGAGGGAGGGAGTGTGTTGGGAGAGGGAGTGTGTGGAGAGAGGGAGTGTGTGGAGAGAGGGAGTGTGTGGGGAGAGGGAGGGAGTGTGTGTGGGGAGAGGGAGGGAGTGTGTGTGGGGAGAGGGAGTGTGAGAGGGAGGGAGTGTGTGTGGGGAGAGGGAGTGTGTGTGGGTGGAGAGAGGGAGTGTTTGTGGGGAGACAGAGGGAGTGTGTGGAGAGAGGGAGTGTGTGTGTGTGGGGAGAGGGAGTGTGTGTGTGGGGAGAGGGAGTGTGTGTGTGGGGAGAGGGAGTGTGTGTGTGGGGAGAGGGAGTGTGTGTGTGTGTGGGGAGAGGGAGTGTGTGTGTGGGGAGAGGGAGTGTGTGTGTGGGGAGAGGGAGTGTGTGTGTGGGGAGAGGGAGTGTGTGTGTGGGGAGAGGGACTGTGTGTGTGGAGAGAGGGACTGTGTGTGTGGAGAGAGGGACTGTGTGTGTGGAGAGAGGGACTGTGTGTGTGGAGAGAGGGACTGTGTGTGTGGAGAGAGGGACTGTGTGTGTGGAGAGAGGGACTGTGTGTGTGGAGAGAGGGACTGTGTGTGTGGAGAGAGGGACTGTGTGTGTGTGGAGAGAGGGAGTGTGTGTGGGGAGAGGGAGGGAGAAAAGGAGAGGGTGAAAATGAGAGGGAGAGATAGATTGAAGGAGAGAGAGTGAAGGAGGCAGGTTTGAGAACAAGGGATATTGAAGGAGGGAGAGAGATAAGAAGGGAGCGCAAATGAGAGAGAAAAGGAGGGAGAAAAAAGGACGGCTGAATGAGAGAGCGAATGAGGGAGGGAGAGAAGGAAAGAGTTAAGGAGAGAGGGAAGGAGGGAGTGAGATTGAAGGAGAGAGGAGAGAGAATAAGGGATATTGAATGAGGGAGAGATAAGAAGGGAGCGTGAAGGAGAGCAAAGGATAGGAGAGAGGGAGAGAAAAGGATAGAGAGTGAAGGAGGGAGAGAGAGCGTGAAGGAGAGAGTAAAAGAGGGAGAGGGAGCCTGAAGGGGAGAAAAAAGGACGGGCGAATGAGAGAGAATGAGGAGGGAGAGAAGGAAAGAGTAAAGGAGAGATGGAAGGAGGGAAAGAGAAACAGATAAAAGGAAAGAGAGCTTGAAGGAGAGACAGGGAAGGAGGGACTGAGATTGAAGGAGAGAAAAGGAGAGAGGGAAAGAGAGAAATGGATAGAAATATTGAAGGAGAGAGCGTGAAGGAGGGAGAGGGAGAAAAAGGGATATTGAATGAGGGAGAAGATTAAGAAGGGAACGTGAAGGAGAGAGAAGGATAGGAGAGAGGTAGACAAAAGGTTAGAGAGTGAAGGAGGGAGAGAGAGCATAAAGGAGGGAGAAAAAAGGAGGGGTGAATGAGGGAGGGAGAGAAGGAGGGAAAGAGAAACTTAAAAGGAAAGAGATTGAATGAGACAGGGAGGGAGTGAGATTGAAGGAGAGAGAGAAAGGGAGTGTGAGGGAGACAGAGGGGGGAGACAAATAGGGGATGAGAGGGAGACAGAGAAGGAGAGAGACAGACGATAGAGAGAGTTTGTGTGTGGGAAGAGGGAGGGAGTGTGTGTGGAGGAGAGAGGGAGAAAAGGAGAGGGAGAGAAAGATTGAAGGAGGGAGATGGAGAACAAGGGATATTGAAGGATGGAGAGATAAGAAGGGCGCACGAATGAGAGAGAAAAGGAGGGAGAAAAAAGGACGGGTGAATGATAGCGCGAATGAGGGAGGGAGAGAAGGAAAGAGTAAAGGTGAGAGGGAAGGATGGAAAGAGAAACTGATAAAAGGAAAGAGAGCTTGGAGAGACAGAGGGAAGGAGGGACTGAGATTGAAGGAGAGAGAAAAGTAGAGAGGGAAAGCGAGAGAAGGGGGGACAAAAAGGGATATTGAAGGAGGGAGAGAGATAAGAAGGGAGCGTGAAGGAGAGAGAAGGATAGGAGAGAGGTAGACAAAAGGTTAGAGAGTAAAGGAGGGAGAGAGAGCATGAAGGAGAGAAAAGGAGGGAGTAAAAAGGACGGGTGAATGAGAGGGGGAGAAGGAAAGAGTAAAGGAGGGAATGAAAAACTGAGATAAAAGGAAGGGAGAGAGAGAGAGGGGAAGAGAGGTAGGGGGAGAAGGGATATTGAAGGCGGGAGAGAGATAAGAAGGGAGCGGGAAGGAGAGAGAAGGATAGGAAAGAGGTAGATAAAAGGATAGAGAGGGAAGGGGTGAGATTGAAGGATAGAGAGAAAAGGAGAGGACAAAATGGAGAGGGAGAGAGAGAGTGTGAAGGAGAGAGTAAAGGAGGGAGAGAGAGCGTGAAGGGGAGAAAAAAAGAGGGAGAAAAAAGGATGGGTGAATGAGAGAGAATGAGGAGGGAGAGAAGGAAAGAGTAAAGGAGAGAGGGAAGGAGGGAAAGAGAAACAGATAAAAGAAAATAGATTGAAGGAGAGACAGAGGGAAGCAGGGAGTTAGGAAAGGGAGAGAAGGAGGGAGATAGATAAGATGGGAGCGTGAAGGAGAGAGAAGGATAGGAGAGAGATAGAAAAAAAGTATAGAGAGTGAAGGAGGGAGAGCTCGCGTGAAGGAGGGAGAGCTCGTGAAGGGGAGAAAAAAGGACGGGTGAATGAGAGGGAGAGGGAAGGAGAGAAGGAAAGAGTAAAGGAGGTAGGGAAAGAGAAACAGAGATAAAAGGAAAGAGAGCTTGAAGGAGAGACTGAGTGAAGGAGGGATTGAGATTGAAGTAGAGAGAGAAAAAGAGAGGGAAAGAGTGAAAGGGAGAGATATATTGAAGGAGAGAGAAGGATAGGAGAGGTAGAAAAAAGGATAGAGAGTGAAGGAGGGAGAGAGCGTGAAGGAGAGAGTAAAGGAGGTAGAGAGAGCGCAAAGGGGAAAGAGAAACAGATAAAAGGAAAGAGAGATTGAAGGAGAGACAGGGAAGGAGAGGGAGAGAGGAAAAGGGAGGGAGGGAGAGAGAGGGAAAGGGATATTGAAGGATGGAGAGAGATATGAAGGGAGCGTGAAGGGGAGAAGGATAGGAGAGAGGTAGAAAACAGGATAGAGAGCGAAGGAGGGAGAGAGGGAAGGGGGGAGTGAGATTGAAGGAGAGAGAAAAGGAGAGGAAGAAATGAAAAGGGAGAGGGAGAGCGTGAAGGAGGGAGAGAGCGTGAAGGGGAGAAAAAAGGAGGGAGAAAAAGACGGGTGATTGAAAGAGAGAATGAGGGAGGGAGAGAAGGAAAGAGTAAAGGAGAGAGGGAAGGAGGGAAAGAGAAACAGATAAAAGGAAAGAGAGCTTGAAGGAGAGACAGGGAAGGAGGGACTGAGATTGAAGGAGAGAGGGAAAGGGAGAGAAGGAGGGACAAAAAGGGATATTGAAGGAGGGAGAGAGATAAGAAGGGAGCGTGAAGGAGAGAGAAGGATAGAGAGGTAGACAAAAGGTTAGGTGAGTGAAGGAGAGAGAGCATGAAGGAGAGAAAAGGAGGGCGTAAAAAGGACGGGTGAAAGAGAGGGGGAGAAGGAAAGAGTAATGAAGAGAGGGAAGGAGGGAACGAGAAACAGAGATAAAAGGAGGGAGAGAAGGATAGGAGAGAGGTAGAAAAAAGGATAGAGAGCGAAGGAGGGAGAGAGGGAAGTGAGATTGAAGGAGAGAGAGAAAAGGAGAGGAAGAAATGGAAAGGGAGATAGAGGGAGAGAGAAAGGGAGGGGGAGGGAGACAAACAGGATGAGAGGGAGACGACAGAGAGAAAAGGAGGGAGAAAAAAGGACGGGTAAATGAGAGAGAGAATGAGGGAGAGAGAGAAGGAAAGAGTAAAAGAGAGGGAAAGAGAAACGGAGATAAAAGGACAGAGAGCTTGAAGGAGAGACAGAGGGAAGGAGGGACTGAGATTGAAGGAGAGAGAGAAAATGAGAGGAAAGGGGAGAGAGAGAAAGGGAGAGATGTATTGAAGGAGGGAGAGGGAGAAAAATAAGAAGGAAGTGTGAAGGAGCGCGAAGGATAGGAGAGAGGTAGACAAAAGGTTAGAGAGTGAAGGAGAGAGAAAAGGAGGGAGAAAAAAGGATGGGTAAATGAGAGAATGAGGAAGGGAGAGAAGGGGAGAGGGAAAGATAAACATAAAAGGAAAGAGAGATTGAATGAGAGACAGGGAACGAGGGAGTGAGATTGAAGGAGAGAGAGAAAAGGAGAGGGGGAAGCGGAGATAGGAAGAGGGAGAGAGAAAGGGGGGAGGGAGGGAGCGAGACAGAAGGAGACAGAGGAGAGAGTTTGTGTGTGGGGAGAGGGAGTGTGTGTGTAGGGAGAGGGAGTGTGTGTGTGTGGATAGAGGGAGTGTGTGTGTGGAGGGGAGTGTGTGTGTGGAGGACAGTGGGAGAAAAGGAGAGGGAGAAAGGGAGAGATAGAGTGAAGGAGGGAGATGGAGAACAAGGGATATTAAAGGATGGAGAGAGATAAGGGAGCACGAATGAGAGAGAAAAGGACGAGTGAATGAGGGAGGGAGAGAATGAAAGAGTAAAAGTGAGAGGGAAGGAGGGAAAGAGAAACAGATAAAAGAAAAGAGAGATTGAAGGAGAGACAGAGGGAAGCAGGGAGTTAGAAAAGGAAAGGGAGAGAAGGAGGAAGATAGATAAGATGGGAGCGTGAAGGAGAGAGAAGGATAGGAGAGAGATAGAAAAAAAGTATAGAGAGTGAAGGAGGGAGAGAGCGTGAAGGGGAGAAAAAGGGATGAGAAAAAAGGATGGGTGAATGAGAGGGAGAATGAGGGAGGGAGAGAAGGAAAGAGTAAAGGAGGGAGGGAAAGAGAAACAGATAAAAGGAAAGAGCTTGAAGGAGAGACAGAGGGAAGGAGGGATTAAGATTGAAGTAGAGAGAGAAAAAGAGAGGGAGAGAGTGAAAGGGAGAGATATATTGAAGGAGAGAGAAGGATAGGAGAGGTAGAAAAAAGAATAGAGAGTGAAGGAGGGAGAGAGCGTGAAGGAGAGAGTAAAGGAGGTAGAGAGAGCGCAAAGGGGAAAGAGAGGGAAAGAGAAACAGATAAAAGGAAAGAGATTGAAGGAGAGACAGAGGGAGGGAGACAGGGAAGGAGAGGGAGAAAGGGGGAGAGAGAGGGAAAGGGAGGGAGAGAAGGAAAGGGAGAATAAGGGATATTGAAGGATGGAGAGAGATAAGAAGGGAGTGTGAAGGGGAGAAGGATAGGAGAGAGGTAGAAAACAGGATAGAGAGTGAAGGAGGGAGAGAGGGAAGGGGGAGTGAGAAAAGGAGAGGAAGAAATGGAAAGGGGGAGAGGGAGAGCGTGAAGGAGGGAGAGAGCGTGAAGGGGAGAAAAAAGGAGGGAGAAAAAGACGGTTGATTGAAAGAGAGAATGAGGGAGGGAGAGAAGGAAAGAGTAAAGGAGAGAGGGAAGGAGGGAAAGAGAAACAGATAAAAGGAAAGAGAGCTTGAAGGAGAGACAGGGAAGGAGGCACTGAGATTGAAGGATAGAAAAGGAGAGCGTGAAGGAGGGAGAGGGAGAAAAAGGGATATTGAAGGAAAGAGAAATAAATAAGAAAGCGTGAAGGAGAGAGGATAGGAGAGAGGTAGACAAAAGGTTAGAGAGTGAAGGAGGGAGAGCATAAAGGAGGGAGAAAAAAGCACAGGTGAATGAGGGAGGGAGAGAAGGAATGAGTAAAGGAGAGAGGGAAAGAGAAACAGATAAAAGGAAAGAGATTGAGACAGAGGGAAGGAGGGAGTGAGATTGAGGGAGAGAGAAAGAGAGGGGGAGGGAGACAGACGATAGAGAGAGTTTGTGTGTGGGAAGAGGGAGGGAGTGTGTGTGTGGAGAGGAAGGGAGTGTGTGTGGGGAGAGGAAGGGAGTGTGTTTGTGTGTGGAGGAGAGTGGGAGAAAAGGAGAGGGAGAAAGATTGAAGCAGAGAGTGAAGGAGGGAGATGGAGAACAAGGGATATTGAAGGATGGAGAGATAAGAAGGCAGCACGAATGAGAGAGAAAAGGAGGGAGAAAAAAGGACAGATGAATGGGAGGGAGAGAAGGAAAGAGTAAAGGAGAGAGGGAAGGAGGGAAAGAGAAACCGATAAAAGGAAAGAGTTTGAAGGAGGGACAGATGGAAGGGAAAGAGAGAGAAAGGGAGTGAGATTGAAGGAGAGAGAGAGAAAGGGAGAGAGAGATTGAAGGAGGGAGAGGGAGAAAAAGGGATATTGAAGGAGGGAGAGAAATAAGAAGGAAGCGTCAAGGAAAGAGATGAATGGGAGAGAGGTAGACAAAAGGTTAGAGAGAGGAGGAGGGAGAGAGAGCGTGAAGGAGAGCGGAAAAAAGGACTGATGAATAAGACTCTCTGTGAGGGAGGGAGAGAAGGAAAGAGTACAGGAGAGAGGGAAGGAGGGAAAAAGAAACCGATAAAAGGAAAGAGATTGGAGGAGAGACAGAGGGAAGGAGGGAGTGAGATTGAAGTAGAGAGAGAGAAAGACAGGAGGAGAGGGAGAGAAAGAGAATGGGGGAAATAATGAGAGTGTGAATGAGAGAGAGTGAAGGAGGGAGAGAAGGAAAGAGTAAAGGAGAGAGGGAAGGAGGGAAAGAGAAACAGATAAAAGGAAAGAGAGCTTGAAGGAGAGACAGGGAAGGAGGGACTGAGATTGAAGGCGAGAGGGAAAGGGAGAGAAGGAGGGACAAAAAGGGATATTGAAGGAGGGAGAGAGATAAGAAGGGAGCGTGAAGGAGAGAGAAGGATAGAGAGGTAGACAAAAGGTTAGGTGAGTGAAGGAGAGAGAGCATGAAGGAGAGAAAAGGAGGGCGTAAAAAGGACGGGTGAAAGAGAGGGAGAGAAGGAAAGAGTAATGAAGAGAGGGAAGGAGGGAACGAGAAACAGAGATAAAAGGAGGGAGAGAGAGAAGGATAGGAGAGAGGTAGAAAAAAGGATAGAGAGCGAAGGAGGGAGAGAGGGAAGTGAGATTGAAGGAGAGAGAGAAAAGGAGAGGAAGAAATGGAAAGGGAGATAGAGGGAGAGAGAAAGGGAGGGGGAGGGAGACAAACAGGATGAGAGGGAGACGACAGAGAAAAGGAGGGAGAAAAAAGGACGGGTAAATGAGAGAGAGAATGAGGGAGAGAGAGAGAAAGAGAAACAGAGATAAAAGGACAGAGGGCTTGAAGGAGAGACAGAGGGAAGGAGGGACTGAGATTGAAGGAGAGAGAGAAAATGAGAGGAAAGGGGAGAGAGAGAAAGGGAGAGATGTATTGAAGGAGGGAGAGGGAGAAAAAGGGATATTGAAGGATGGAGAGATAAGAAGGCAGCACGAATGAGAGAGAAAAGGAGGGAGAAAAAAGGACAGATGAATGAGGGAGGGAGAGAAGGAAAGAGTAAAGGAGAGAGGGAAGGAGGGAAAGAGAAACAGATATAAGGAAAGAGTTTGAAGGAGGGACAGATGGAAGGGAAAGAGAGAGAAAGGGAGTGAGATTGAAGGAGAGAGAGATTGAAGGAGGGAGAGGGAGAAAAAGGGATATTGAAGGAGGGAGAGAAATAAGAAGGAAGCGTCAAGGAAAGAGATGAATGGGAGAGAGGTAGACAAAAGGTTAGAGAGAGAAGGAGGGAGAGAGAGCGTGAAGGAGAGCGGAAAAAAGGACTGATGAATAAGACTCTCTGTGAGGGAGGGAGAGAAGGAAAGAGTACAGGAGAGAGGGAAGGAGGGAAAAAGAAACCGATAAAAGGAAAGAGATTGGAGGAGAGACAGAGGGAAGGAGGGAGTGAGATTGAAGTAGAGAGAGAGAAAGACAGGAGGAGAGGGAGAGAAAGAGAATGGGGGAAATAATGAGAGTGTGAATGAGAGAGAGTGAAGGAGGGAGAGAAGGAAAGAGTAAAAGAGAGAGAAGGAAAGAGTAAAGGGGAGAGAGTGAAGGAGGGAGAGAAGGAGAGATAGAGTGAAGGATGGAGAGAAGGAGAGAGAGTGTAGGAGGGAAAGAACTAAAGAGTAAAGGAGAGAGAGAGTGAAGGAGGGAGAGAAGGAAAGAGTAAAGGAGAGAGAAGGAGTGAGTGAAGGAGAGAAGGCGTGCAAATGAGGAAGAGCAAGAAATGGAGTGAGAGAGAAGGAAATATATATATGTGTGTGTGTGGGCTAGATCACTGACAGTTTTGATATTGGATAGTAGATCACAGCCTACTTGAAGTTGGACATGCCTGATCTAGATATTCCTCTTTCTCCTATTTTGTCACACATAGCAAATCCTTTTCTAGGTTGGATGTTTTCAAAAAGAGATGAATACAAGAAAGATAACGTCCTTGTTTTTTTTTGTGGGAAAACTAATTCAAAAGGGGTTTAACATTTCTGCCATCAAAACGTGTTTGGGGTCACATCAAATCTTGTTTTCCTTCGCACAGTTGAAGAAGTTGGTATATCTGGTTGTATTTGGACAAGGAGAATGTATTCCTTAGTGGTAGATGATTTATTTCTGTTAACTGCAGAACACGACTGTCTTTAAACACTTTTAATACACTTTTATATGGTTCAGCATATTGGGGAGTTGGGATAAGGGGGTGGTTGGGGAAGGGATTGTTGATACATAGGTTGTCTCAATTAAGGAGTCCCATACTTGTAATTGTGGCAAGCAGATGGATCGGTTTTAATCTGAGGGGATCTACGTGTTTTGGATCCCCAGCACTGGCCACCTATTTGGGGTTCTTAACATTGCATATATCTAATGGTACCAATACTTTTTAGGTTTAAGAGACCTATTCCAATCCACTATAATGGTATTGCTTGGTAATACTTTTTCTATATTGGGTACTCCTAATCCTCTGTATCATTTTGATAAATTCATTATTTTATGTCTGATCCTGTGTTTGGTTTTCTGCCTTTAATAGTAGAGTAAGACATAATAAAATATTTGGGGAACTCAATGGGTGCTGCTGGCATTGTGTACATTTTAGTTTTGTTTATTCTGCCCACCAATTATATTGATTGCAGCCGCCAGTGCTGTATATCATTTTATTGATTTTCTAATAGGGACTGATAGTAACTTGATACATATGCTGCTCACTAGGTGTTATTATTATCCTCAAATATTTTAGATTCCTCTTTTTTCATCTAAAAGAAAATTGTTGGGTTAGTTCAGTGACTGAGTTGTTTGGGACTTTGACATTTGACAGTTATTTTAAAATCTGAGACCTGAACAAATTGTACTAGCTCTCATACGATTATTGCATATAGAACATCATCTGCAAATAGTGATAGTTTGTAGTCCTGTGATATGCTCATTGGTTCTAATTCTAGTTGCTAATACTTCCAATGTCTCAGTAAAAAGTATGGGGAATAGCGGACATCCATGTTGTTTCCCATTTGTTTGTTAAATTTTCCTGACAAATACTCTGCTGACTCTGATCATTGTGTACATAACCATAACCATACATACGATAATACCAAACCCCCACAGTACTCTCCCCATGAAAGACCAGCTGAATGCTTTTTCTGCCTCTATTTTTTCAGTCTCTCTATTTTGCCCATATTAACCTCCATAGTTCTAAATGTATTGCCCCTTGCTTTCCTTTGTATGACAAAGTTCATCTGATCATAGTGTATAAGGTAGGTGAGATATTGCTGACGACGACTGGTTAACACTTTTGCAAAAAGCTTAACGTCTCAGTTCAGGTGTGAAATTGGTGCCTGGGTGTAGTGCTTCTCAGCCCTTCTTTGGATTGATGGCTATGGTGCTTCAAGCATTGTTGGTAAAAACGTATTACCTTTCCTAACAGAGATAGATTTGATTTTTGCTTTTATAATTATGTCTCCTAATGCTTGCTGACAGATGTGTCTGGCATACTGAGGTCCATAAGGCCATGGAGAGTCGGATATGACTGAACAACTAAACAACAACAAAAATGCTTGCAGTCTCTAGTCATTTATGTTGTCCTAGGAAGCTGTGTCTTGTTAAGTATTGTTCTTGTTGGTTTGACAAAGGTAATATAAACATTGGCAATATTTTCTGAACACCTCTACTGTGTCTGCAAACTAACATTAGATCTTTGAAGAGACTATGGGCCATATTCAATTTGAGGCTCGCAACTCGATCGCAGACAGTCGAATGTCTGCGGGTGTATTGCGTTCTCCCGTTCATCTCAGATTGCGATGCTTTTCAATTGCTCAAGGCCGCAAGTTACTGTCCCAAAGCTGAAACCGTAAACCATGCACTGGCTCATAGCAATTCAGGGCGGGAACATGATCAATTCAGCAAGCCCGTAACTGCCCATTTCGAATCAGCCAATAGAAAATGAGACTGTTATTATTAATACGGTAGTAAAACCTGGAGGTAACATGTTAATCAATTAGGTTTGGAGGTCCGATATGCGATCAGACTCGCAAACCCGCAAAATAAAGAATTATCAAAATGAATGCCAATACTGTTTTTGTCCATGTGGGTGGCCTGATATGTTGATACCAGAGTTCTATCTAAACGCAAAATTAAATATAAAGTAAAATCGAAGATCTTGCCGATTTGCGAGCTTGAGACTGTTATATGTATATACTCGAGTATAAGCCGAGTTTTCCAGCCTTTTTTTAAGGCTGAAAAGGGCCCCCTCGGCTTATACTCGAGTCACCACCCCGTGTCTCTCTTTCCCCCCCCCCCCCCCGGTGGCTCTTTCCCTCCCCCTCCCTTATCCTCAACCCCCCCTTCCTCAACCCCCCTCCTCATTCTCACCCCCTCATCCTCAACCCCCCCTCCTCATCCTAAACCCCCTCCACACCTTACCCCTCTAAGTACTTCTCCTTTTCCCCTCACTTACCTTCCATCAGCAGCTGCTCCTCCGCGCTCGTTCCGGCTGCGCCTGGACCCGGAATATGCTAATGGTGTGACGTCACATGCGCGTCACGTCATTAGCATTGGCCGGGTCCCGACGCAGCTGGGAGGAGCGGGGGAGCTGCTGCTAATGGAAGGTAAGTGAAGGGAAAGGTGGAGGTAATTAGAGGGGGGTTTAGGATGAGGATGGGGGGGTTGAGGATGAGGAGGGGGGTTGAGGCTGAGGGGGGTTGAGCAGGGAGGTTGAGGAGGAAGGATGAGGAGGGTGATAAGGGAGGGGGAGGGAAAGAGACACAGGTAAGGGAGGGGAGGGAAAGAGACACATGGAAGGGAGAGGGGGAAACAGACGGGAGGGAGAGGAGGGGAAGAGAGAGGGGGGACACAAGAAAGAGGCACAGAGGGCTCAAGAGGGACACAGGGGGCAGCAAATTTCCCACCCTTGGCTTATAATCAAGTCACTAAGTTTTCCCAGTATTTGGTGGAAAAATAGGCTTATACTCGGGTCGGCTTTCCCCGTTATTTACAGTGCAGTAGTGACTCTTTATTTGCATTTACAGTGCTACGAATAGGTATTAACCCCATTGCGGGTCCCCTCTAGCACTCGTTGGATTTTCTCCTTCATTTGCTATTTACGGGTGTGAAAACATTTGCGGACTTGGGGAAATTTAGCGATTGAATAGCGATTTGCGATTTTAGCCTTGCGAAAGTGAAAGATCAAAGGCTTCTGGAGGCTGTAAGTTACGAGTTTAACCATCGCCATTTTTTCAAAGCCGTTATTCGGAAGCCGATTTGAGCCTGCAAAAAGACACCTATTGAATAGCAAATTAGCTTGCGACCTCACTTACGGGCTACTGGATCGCCTGAAGCCTCAATTGAATCGGGGCCTATGTAATTACATGTTGTTAAAAGAGACTCACTCCAATATAAAGTTATTTTAGGTTGTTCTTAAAGAGCATGAAAACCTGGCTATACCTTGTATTAGCTATTTTGTCTAAATTGAATAATTCTCAAAATGTTTTAATGTTGTTAAAGGGTTCCACCTGGCTCCTGGTGGCCCGATCTCTAGCTTCCTTTGGCCCTATGTGGCTCACAATGGCCCCTGGCATTCCTCACAGCCCTTAATGGTCCTCCATGTCTATTGATGGACCTCTCTGACACCTGCAGCCCCTCCTAGCCGCCATAACCACAACTTCCCCCTATTACTCCATATCCCCTCTTCCTATCTTTATTTTTTCTACCCTTGCTCTCTACCCATCTTCTTTCTCCCTCATCATATGGACAGAAGGGGAAGGAAAACTGAAAGACTTCCATAATTCGTTCAATACCTTTCAACCATCCATTCAATTTAAAATGGATTACTCCACAGAATAGGTTAACTTTCTGGACACCTCCATTTCCATTACAAATGGCAAACTGAATTCATCTGTCTATAGGAAACCTACAGACAGATGTAGTTACCTCCACAACTCTAGCTTCCACCGCTCCCATACTAAACAAGGGATAATTCATAGCCAAGCCATCAGATACCAATGCATATGTTCAGACACAGAGGACCGTGATAAACACTTAAAAACACTGTCTGCCTCCTTCAGACAGAAGGGTTACAAACCCCATATTATCACTCAGTAAGTAACCTCTGCCGTCAGAACACCCCGGGAACACCTGTTGCAATACAAAACTAAAGAAACAACTTCACGTACACCTCTAGTAACCACATACCTTCCGGTTCTAGAAGGAATACACAAAATATTTAAGGATTTACAACCACAACTCACAGAATTGAAACATATATTCCCCAAACCCCCCATTCTTGCATTTAGGCAGCCACCAAACATTGGTGAACAGAAGATTGGCAAATGAACAGCATAACAGAGAAAATGGCACCAGAACCTGCAATAAAAGTCGCTGCAAACTATGCCAACACATCTGCAAAGAGAGCACAGCCATGCAAAACAACAAGACCTACAACATCAGAGGCTCATATTCATGTACATCATCCAATGTAGTGTACATGATGCAATGTACTGTATGTGAAACGGGGTGCTACATTGGGAAAACCAGCCAGAAATTACACATACAAATGAGCCTCCACCGAAGCTCCATCAAAAAGCACCATGAAGACAGTTACTGTTCTCCAGTTGGACACCATTTCACCCAGGAGAATCACTCCATCAAGAACCTCAAAATAAAAGTACTCAGATAATTAATTAATAATTAATACAATTAATTAGGTAATTTCAGATCTATCCAACAGCGGAAAACTTTTGAATGAAAAATGATTCCATTTTTAATACAAAGGATATGAGCATTAACATCGACTTAGGCTTTCTGGCCCACTATCTTAATGTCTTATAGCTCACACATTCCACATACCTTCCCCCCTTCTATTACTGTTTTTGTTAAATACATGCTATGCTGAAATGTATTGCTCTATTTTACTCTGATGTGTTCTTATCTACAACCTGATCTATAGACTTACTGACCTATCAGGACATTATTCACAACGCTGGTCTATTTCTCACTTAACTCTGGCCAATGAATTTTGTTTTTCCAAAAAAATTTTCAGCTCTTTCTTTTTACTGTTTTTAGTTCATATTTGTATCAGTATCGCTTTGTGACTTGATAACGAGAGGCATTATCTCTCAAAAGTTTGTCGCTATATTATGAATATGTATGCCCAATAAAAAAGGGAGTTGAGTAGGTTATATGACCTGGCATTTTCCCTAGCGCAGTGATGGCGAACCTTTTTGAGCCCGAGTGCCCAAACCGCAATACATGCCAACTTTTTTTTCCTCTAAGTGCCAACACGGCAATTAAACCTGAATACTGAGTCTTAGACGAACGACGACAGGAACGCAGAACGTTGAAAATAAAACAAATGGCAGTTAGTGCGCGCCACGCAAATGGTGCTCAGAGGAGCAAAAGCCTCACATTATGTGGCAAACAGCATTGCCAGCCTTACAATTGTATTCCCGTCATTTTTGATAAAATTATAGACTGATCATTTCTTTGTCATGGACAAAAAAAATCCGAAGGGGATCAAATACTTCCCCCCCCCCCCCACTGTATGTATATATATATATATATATATATATATATATATACATTTATAGAGAGAGGAAATTAATATTACATTAATAAGCCCATTCACATGTCTAAAAGGCAGGGCCATGCAAATGAGAATACAATGCACCTCACTCTTTCAATCCAAAAATAGCAATTTTATACATTGCTCCCTTAATGCATATGCCCGCTTCCCCTTGTCGCCCCCTTCTCCCTTGTCTCTCCCCTTCTCTCTTGACTACCACTCCCTCTTGTCTCCCCACATCATTGTCTCTCCCTCCACTCTTGTCTCTCACTTTCTCACTCCCCCTTGTCTCTTACACCCTTCTCTCTCTCCCATTCTCCCTTGTCTCTCCCCTGCCCCTTATGTCTCCCCTTCCCCCTTGTCTCTCCCCCACCCTTGTATCTCCCCTTCCCCCTTGTCTCTTCCCCCATTTTTCCCTCTCCCCCCCACCCTCCTCTCTCGCCTCTTGTCTCTGCCCTCCCCCTTGTCTCTCCCTCCAGCCTTGTCTCTTCCTTTCTCCCTTGTCTCTCCCCCCTTGGATCATACACCCTTCTCTCTCCCCTCCCCTTGCCTCTCCCCTTCCTCCTTGTCTCCCACCACCCCTGTATCTCCCCTTCTCCCTTGTCTCTTCCCTCCATCCTTCTCTCTCTCCCACCCTTATTTCTCCTCTCTTGTACCGCTCACAATTGTCTCTGTTTTCTCCCTTGCCTCTACCCCCCCTTGTCTCTTTCCTTCCCTGTGTCTCTCCCTCCTCCTTTCTTTCCATTCTCTACCTCTCCCTTTTGCCTCTCCCCTCTCTCTCACTCCTCCCTTCTCTCACTCTCCCTTTTGCATCTCCCTCTTCCTTTCTCTCTCCTCTCCCTTCCTCTCATGTGCCTCTACCTTCTCTCCCATCTCACTCTCTTACTTCTCCCTTTCCCTTCTGCCTCTCCCTATTTTCTTTCTCTCCATCCTCCCTTCTCTCTGCTCTCCTTTCTTCCTCCCTCCCTCCCTCTTCTCTCCCTCTCTCTCCGCTGATCTCTCCCCCACCCTTGTATCTCCCTCACCCTTGTCTCTCCTTGTACTTCACTATTGTCTCTCCCACCATTCACTCTCTCTCCCCCTTGTCTCTCCCCTCCCCATTGTCTCCCCCCTTGTCTCTCCCCTTCCCCTTGTGTCTCCCATTACCCTTGTCTCTCCCCCTGGTCTCTCCCACCCTGCTCTCTCTATTCCCTTGTTTCACCCAACCTTGTCTCTCCCATTCTCCCTTGTCTCCCACACCCTTCTATCTCTCCCCCACACTTCTCTTTCCCATTCTCCACTGTCTTCCCCCTTCTCTCTCCCCTTCTCCCTTGTCTCCCCACCCTTCTCTTTCCCCTCTTGTCTCTCCACTTCCCCTTGTCTCCCCCTTCTCCATTGTCTCTCCCCTTCTCCCTTTTCTGTCCAACTCCCGATTGGCTCCCTACACCATTGTCTCTCCCTCCACTCTTGTCTCTCCCCTTCTCCCTCCCCCTTGTCTCAACCCTCTTCTCTCTCCCCCTCTCCCTTGTCTCTCCCCTACCGCTTGTCTCTCCCCTGCCCCATATCTCTTACCTTCCCCTTGCCTCTCCCCCCACCCTTGTCTCTCCCCTTCTCCTTTGTCTCCCTGCCGCGCTCGTGTTGCGGATCTCGAGGAGAGCGCGTGCACGGCGCCAGCATGCGGACACTGTCAACGTCTCTTCGCCTGTGCCGCGCGCACGCTAGCACAGCCCTCCTTTTTTCAGTGACGGGAGAGCGCTCAGGCGCCGTGCTCGCGCACGATGAGCAGGCCCAGCATGCTGCCGGCGACCTATGGCCGCGTGCCCACAGAACGGGCACGGTGTGCCACCTGTGGCACGCGTGCCATAGGTTCGCCACCACTGCCCTAGTGGGTAACACTAATATTTGTATATAAGGATATAATTTAATCAGGGAATTGGAATAATAAAACTTGATAAATCGCTGTAGTGTTTAATAATGGATAAAACAAGCTGCCTTCCTAGTCTACAAGGTTGAAATAATTAAATAGGAAAAATAAGACAAATCAACTTCTAAATGTGTGCAAATAGAAGTGGATACAAAATGGTATAGATAATATTCTTGTAATCCTCATATGTCAGTGGAAACTGTTAATCACTGGATCACTCCAAAGCTGCTATAAAGTAGTACTAGGATTAAGGAGCTAAAAATATATATGATAAATCACACTAAATGGATTAAAAACAAAAACAAGAAGAGGATGATGTTCAGAAATAGTAAATATCCTGGCACTATGATTAGTTATGTGTGGCACAAAAAAGGAATTAATAATAGCAAAAATGGGCTAGTGGAGGTAATTGTATGACATGCATCACCTTTATAGAATCCATCATTAAACCAGTAATTGCGGTTTTGCTGAACAACAAGGTGCGTATCTCTGCATTTATAGAAAAGGCCCCTCAATGCCCAATACTTGCAATTTCTGGCCACAACACCAGGTAAATTAGATCCTCCATAAAGTAAGATCTGCACATCACCCTCTCTGAGTCCCGACGGTTTGTTTCGCTCTCTATGAGAGCTTCCTCTGGGGTAAATTTAGTAAGAGCTTGGGCCTATTTATAGGCCAAATTACTTCCGCGTTTCGTCAAGAAAATGGGGCGTGTCACGTCACGCTAACATGATGACGTCATTGCGTTAACACAATTGCAGCAATGGAATACTGAAACTTTATGCATACATTTTGTAATGGCACCCTGCATATAATGAGTCGGCCTTCTTGGGTTGAATACTGGAACTTTATCAGTTCTGGATAATGAACAACAAATTTACAAATGGAGAATGGTGTACCGAGAGATTAATTAAATACAAATTAAATACAACTAATAGATTTCATTAAATAGAGCATGTAATGAAAAATGTCCAGATTGCCCAGAAGATTTATTAATAGATTTATATTATTGGGAAAAATAAGAGACGGAAATAAAAGTGAGTGAAAAAATGGGACATGTGTACATGTGTCAAAAGTGAAGCGAAGAACTTGAGCCTGACAGAAATAGGCTAGTTAGTGTGTAAGATGAGATTTGTCCAATGGGAACTGCATAGTCTTGAATAAATATTATAGTGAGTGATAATAAAGATTAAAAACTCCTCTGTTAAAGGTATAAGGGAAATATATATATATATATATATATATATATATATATATATATATATATATATATATATATATATATATATATATGTGGAAAAAAAGGGAAGGGCATAAAAAATGCTTGTGATGATATATAAGTTTATGTGACTGTGATATGGATGAAGTGTGAGAGAAAATTTGTACTGTGAATTTATATTGGAATACTACTGGTTGAATGCAAGTTTAAATGTCTGGGGAAAGGATGGGGAAGGAAAAAGAGGGGCTGTGTTTGGTGGTAAAGAAGGGGTACAAATAAACATGGGACAAAAAGGAGGAAAAATAAGTGGATACGATTGATATAATGGAATGTAATAAACTATTCTAAGTGTAACTGGGCCCTGGAGATTTTTATAAGAAGGTTAAATATGAAAATCCTTCATTAATCCCATGCGGATATTGGAAGTTTAGGGTAAATATTCACTTACTTTCTAGTTGTAATAATTGTCTATTCATATCTCCGCCACGTGGTTTCCTGCATAGGTGATCCACGACAAAAAATGTCATGGAATCAAGTCTGTTAGCATGATATGTTGAAATATGACGTGAAACTGGTGTATCCATTTGGTTTGTAACAGTGTAGGTATGCTCTAGTACCCTGCGGCAGAGTTGCCGTATTGTTTTGCTGACATATATCATGGGGCAAGGGCTTAGCAAAACGTAAATAACATGCGTTGTTTTACAGTTTATAAATCTTTTATGGGGATATTTCTTCAAAGTGGTTGGATGAATGAATTCATGACTAGGCTGTATGTAGGGACAAGCCCTGCAGTGTACACATCTAAAAAGTCCTTTAGTAGCAGTAAGCCAAGTTGTCTTCTTTTCTTCATCTTTAGGTCTAAAAAAGCTTTGTACAATATTTTCACCGATGCTTTTATACTTTCGATATGTGATGAGAGGTCCAGTGGTTAAATTAGTCTTCAAAGTTGGATTATTCAAAAGTATGTGCCAATGTGTATTTAGGATATTTCTTATTGGTTTCCAATCACAGCCGTATGTCATGATACAGCGTAGTGGTTCATTTGCACCTTCAGTTTGTTTAGCTTTTGGGATATTTTTTCCAAATAGCAATTCTGTTCTATCTGATTTAAGAGCTCGTTGATAGGCGGTTTTTAATACCCTATTCGGGTAGCCACGTTCTTTGAATCTGTGTTTGAGTTCTTTTGCTTGTCTTTCAAACATCAATAATGTGTCACAATTTCTCCTTAGGCGCAGATATTGGCTAAAGGTAATACTTGATCTTAAGGCCAAGGGATGTTGGCTTGACCAATTGAGTAACACATTTGAGGCCGTAGGTTTTCTATAGACGGACGTGTGTACTACTCCATTCTCCTCTTTAGTTAGATGTAGATCTAGAAATTCAATTTGGTCCCTGCCAATATTGGAGGTGAAACTGAGGCTTAAGTTGTTGACATTCAGATCTCTAATGAATTGTTTGAATTCTTGATTTGTACCTCCCCAGATGATAATTACGTCCTCTATATATCTTTTCCAGAATATAATTTTTTTGGAAAGTGGGGACAGGATGTCAGAGAAAACAATGTTTTTTTCCCAATAGCCAAGATATAAGTTGGCATAACTGGGGGCACAAGCAGTGCCCATAGCTGTTCCTCGAATCTGGTGATAGTATTTCTTATTGAATAGAAATACATTTTTAGTTAGTATAAATCTCAGAAGTTTCAAAATGAAACCATTAAAGGCTGTATGGTTGTTACTTTTCTCTGCAAGAAAATATGTAACTGCTGATAAACCACAATCATGTGGAATGCTTGCAACGATTGATGTAGAGCAACTCTACTCAAATAGAGCCTCGTGGGGAAAATGCATCCCATCTACCTTTTTTAGAACGTCTGATGTATCTTTAAGATAGGTCGGTAAAGACTCTACAACATCTTTAAGATAATTCTCCACAAATGTACTTATTTTTTCAGGTTATTGTTTCCCAATACAATAGGATGTCCTGGTATAGGTTGTACATTTTTATGTACCTTTGGTAAGGCATATAAAGTAGCTGTAGTTGGGCATTTTGTGAACAGATAATCGTGGGTATCTTGATCGATTAGTTTGTTATCTCTTGCTTCCCTCAATATCTCTCTCAGTTCTATATCGAAGACAGAAGATGGATTATCACTTAATCTAGTATAGGTGTTTTTGTCGGATAGGATCTTTTCACACATTTTTATATAATGTTGTTTGTTTTGCAAGACAACATTGCCTCCTTTGTCTGCTGGTTTCACAACAATATTACTTTTTCTGAGCTCAGTAAAAGCTTGTTTTTCAGATTTGGTCAAGTTTTGTTTAGTTGGTACAGTGTCCAATATAACATGATCATGATGTTGTTTTGAATCCCTTTCTACCAGATCTAAGAAGACTTTGATGTTTGCATATTGATTAAGGTCTGGCATGAATTTACTTGGATTTCTTCTTTTCATTATTTCAGATGTAGTTAATTTGTGTGTCTCTTGCTCATCCAAGAGAGACATGAGGTCATTGAAAATACCCTCATCTTGTTTTAGACCTAGATTCAAAAGTCTTCTTTCAGATCTTGCAGAGACATATTTCTTTAATGACAACTTGCGATCGAATAAATTAATGTCCTTGATATTTGTAAACAGATTAGACCAACTTGTAGGGACATAAGATAATCCTTTCATTAAAAGTGATTTATGAGAATGATTTAATTTAAAATCAGACAGATTGATAATTGTGGTTTGGCTATCATGATTATAATCATTAGAATTGTCATTCTTTAATGCCACGGGATTAACAATCTCTGAGATTGATGTGTAGTAATAGGTTTGTTAATTGGTAGGGAGGGGGTTTGGGCACAATCAGAAGAGGATACAAGTCCTATTTGTTTCTTGATTTGTACGTTTTTTTTTTGTTTTTGGTCCTGCCCCTTCCCTAAAAAATGATCCCTAGTAGGTTGATTCAAATTAGATCTGGTAACCGGTCCCTTGATAAAATGGGTACGTGATGAGTTAGATAAAAGGTATTTAGGAGTTTCTTGGATACTTTCGTCCTTCGGATTGATCCAAATCTGAGGAACTGATATCTGTTATACTTGATTTTTTAAGAGTCGTGACAAATTTATAGATCTTTCCACTTTGATAATCGGAATTGTCTCTTCCAAATTTTTTCTGTTTTCAAAGGGTTATTTCCTTTTTTCATTTCTCTATATTATTGTGTAATTTGGAATAATGTCCTCATATTCTGACATATCCTTGAACTTCTCCAAATTTTGGAGGCATTGGGTAACTTGGTTAAATTTTCTCCAGGTTATGTTGTTCAGATTCATATATCAAGGTCATCAATTCAAAGGCACGTTTGTCAGTTATTTCTATCCATTTGCTAATAAATCTCTCTTCACAGAGATGTGAAGCGGGTGCCAATTGTATTCGTAGCCCTCTTGGAATGATTTTGGCTTTTATGTATTTCTGTAGACTAATAGTTTCCCATATTGTTCTTATTTGTTTTTTGAGAAATTTGAATGTTTGTCGTGAAGTATTGAGGATATTGGAGTCCATTATAGGTCTGGAAATATTTTGTTCATTATCTGTAAAGATTGCTTCAGCTTTCCTAATAAGGTTTGTTAAGTCCCAATTATGTGGATTTGATGTTGCCATTATTGCTGCCATATCTTCATTAGTTATTGTATTTTAAACAATGAAATAGCAATGACTGAGATGGTCTTTTTTAGTTTTGGATTGAACCAACAATGTCAAATAAGTAGGTTATATGCACTGGTATTTTCCCTAGTGGGTAACACTAATATTTGGAAATAAGGATATAATTTAATCAGGGAATGGGAATAATACAACTTGAAAAAATGCTGTAGTGTATAATAATGGATAAACAAGCTGCCTTCCTAGTCTATAAGGTTAAAATAATTAAATAGGAAAAATAAGACAAATCAACTTCTAAATGTGTGCAAATAGAAGTGGATACAATATGGTATAGCTAATATTCTTGTAATCCTCATATGTCAGTGGAAACTGATAATCACTGAATCACTCCAAAGTTGCCATAAAGTAGTACTAGGATTAAGGAGCTACAAATCTATATGATAAATCACACTAAATGGATTAAAAACAAAAACAAGAAGAGGATGATGTGCAGAAATAGTAAATATCCTGGCACTATGATTAGTTATGTGTGGCACAAAAAAGGAATTAATAATAGCAAAAATGGGCTAGTGGAGGTAATTGTATGACATGCATCATCTATATAAAATCCATCATTAAACCAGTAATTGTGGTTTTACTGAACAACAAGGTGCGTATCTCTGCATATGTAGAAAAGGCCACTCAATGCCCAATACTTACAATTTCCGGCCACAACACCAGGTAGATTAGGATTACGATTCAAAACAGGTGATGCATGTCATACAGTTACCTCCACTAGCCCATTTGTGCTATCATGACCCCGCTGCATTTACATTTTTACATTTCCCGCCTTGCCTATATAGCTATAATCACATATATAGTTGTGACGCGAGGGACGCAGTTCCCCACAAATACGGGTCATCGCGAAGCAAGGGGCCGCATTTGCGGTGGTGGAGTATCCCAACGTCCATGCGGATCCTTGCGAAGCGAGTGGCCGCATTTGCGGTGGTGGAGTATCCCAACGTCCCCGCGAATGCGGATCCTCGCGAAGCGAGGGGCTGCATTTGCGGTGGTGGACGATCCAACGTTGGCTGTGTTTGTCCGCAAATGTGGACCCTCGCGAAGGTCCAACGTCGGCTGTATTGTTAACACACACACACACAAGACTTAAAAAAAAAAAACTCAAAGGCGCCTCACACGCGGTTAATACACATACGCACGACTTAGAAAAAAATCAACTGTGTCGTACACGTAAAATCCAACTGCGTCCCTTGCAAAAAAAATACGGCCGCCTCGCAAAAATTACGGCCACGAAACGACCCTTTCCCAACACGCAAAACCGTCCGAAAACGTTGTGCATGAAAACATCAGAAACACAAGAAATAAACACAAGGAACACATAAAAAGCTTACTTACAGCAAGGGGGGGCATCCGGCACCTTGAAAAGTTCATTTAAACGTCCATTTAAGTCCCAAAAAATTAGTTTAAACTGGCGAAAATCACCTAAGCGAGAGACAAAATGGCCGCCGAACAAAACAAAAACGAGGCTTTAGACGTAACTATACTACATTGACTCGCAAAACTGAAACACATACTATGCAGCACGTACCACACTGATATTAACCAACATTCTGAAAACTACTACGCATAAAATGGCGGATTGAACGCAAATTGTAAGCTGGAACGCAAATAGCGCATGCGTATTGCGTTCTAACGGTCTGAGGCACTTGAAAATTTATAAATACTGCCTACTTTCCAGAAAATTCTACATTTCTACTCCGGGGATGAACGGATTGACTGGATAGTTAACTGCTGCTGTTACTTAAGAAGAGAATTGTTTCCTAATTTCCTACTTAAATTGTGCAAATTACAACTGAGAGGTAAGCTATAATATATTACATTTTATTATCAAGACAGGACAAAAAAAAAAAAACTTTAACTATGAAAATGTGATTCATGTATAGTGACATGTGACACGCACATTTATGTGTATAGCTCCTACAACAAACTAATCTTAGCCCAAACTAATTAAACAAGTATATTTAAATGACATTAAAAAAAAAAACTTTAACTATTAAAATATGATTCATGTATAGTGATATGTGACACGCACATTTATGTGTGTAGGCCCTAAAACAAACTAATGTTAATTGAAACTAATTAAAGAAGTATATTTAAATGACATTAATTTATTGCAATTCAATATATAACATAAAGCTCAATCTTTCTCCTTTTTTTTCATATTCAAACAGATTCTGCATCAACAGGGTCACTCAAGAATTTGCACCATGCATTGTGAACCAGAATCCCTTTTAAAGAACACAAAGAAAGAAGAAGAGGTAAGATAGAAAAAAACATTACATGCTGAAAAAGACTGCTAAATCAAAAAGAATAAATATACAATTAACCATTTCACTTTCTTTTTCAAACAGACACTACAAGAAGACCAGAGGATTAAGATTGGCAGGAGGGGACCCTCTGTCATTCGACACTTCAATCAAGGTAAAGTATAACAAGTAGAAAAAATAAAGGAACTATATATGTTTAATGGCCGCCAATATAATAAATGCAGAAACCAAAAAGTAGTGAACACAAAATAGGATAATGCTAAAAACATTGCCATAAGATCCAAAATAAAAAAAAACATTCTTTTTCACTCTAGAAAAACATTTAACCTTCATAAAAAAAGACTAATTAAGCAAATAAAGTATGCAACATATGGTAGACACAAAATAGGATTGTACCAAAAATCACACAAACACATAGCAAAGTAAAATAATATTCTTATTTACTGTTTAAGAATCTATAAGCCTTACAAACAAGCCTAAATTAGAATACCAAAAGTGGTGGACTCAAAACAGGATAATGCTAAAAACATTGCCATCATATCCAAAATAAGAAATAAAATAAATAATTATAGAATAAAAAAAGGATAACTGAAAGTATTTTTAAAAGGTTGCACAAAAAACAGTATAGCTGAAAAATTCACCATAACAGATACAATAGACCAAAAGAGTGAAATATGCTATTTATTACAAATACATTCAAATGAAATAACATTTTAATTTTTCATTTACAACAGAGACTGCGTGAAGACCATCGGACGAAGACTTTCAACAGAGGACCAACAAAGATTCTGCTTGAAATCACACTTCAACCAAGGTACAGTATGACAAGTGAAAAAAGAGAAAACTAAATAAACATGTTTGCTCTGCATCCATGTCAACAGAAAAAAAAAAAAGAACAACCACCACTAACTATAACTTTTACCAAAATATAACTGACACATTTCTCCTCTACCTCTTATTTGTCTTTTGAGGACAATAATGTTTAAGAGTAAATCCAAACTTCAATGTAGCCAGAACAAAACAAAAAAATTGTCATTCTAAATTTCCAGTCCTAATGTACAATATTAAGTATAAAACCTAACCACACACATAAAATACAATAGTACTTCAAATAGTACTAACACCCAAAAAAAAAACAATAGAAACATTTTCAGAGCCCCAACATATAAGCCTTTAAATAAAATAAAAAAATACTATTATTACAATCCCATGTACAATAAATTACAAAGACTAATTTCTGCGCTCTACTATCCCTTTAAGCCCCAAAAAAAACAGCATAGTCCAGAAAAGTCTCAAAACACAGAGTCAATGAAATTTGTCATTCTAAATTAACAGTTCTAATGTACAATATTAAGCATAAAACGTATGCTATGCATGTAAGGCAAAAATTACAACCTACGACAGAAAGTAAAAGCAAAAAAAAAACAACACTTATTTAACAATACAAAGAAAGTACCGCTACAATCAACTAGAATCACATAGAAACAAACTGTTGATAAGAACTTTTTTTAAAAACAAAATTAACATCTTAAAATAAACTAATGATACATTTTTTTTTTTTACAGATTAACATGGCTGATAACGAGAGTAAACAAGAAAAGATAAGACGGCAAGATAGAGAACGACGACAGAGAGCAGACAGCCAGCAGATACCGGAGCAGAAGGAAATTCGACGAGAAAAAGAACGCAAATGAATTGCAAGCAAAACACTATCGCCTTCTAAAATTAAAGATACACCAAGAAAAGCTACTAACCAAACAAAGCATTTAGAACCTGTTCCGGAAACATTACATGACATTTTACCTAAACCAATAAAAGATATACCAAGAAAAGCCACGAAAAAAACAAAGCATTTAGAACCTGTTGTTGAAACATCACATGACATTTACTCAAGTCTTTAGCAGTAGAGGTTCCTAGTTGTGGGGACATGAATACTCAATGTCAGTTTTGTGAGGCTTATTATTTTAAACAGGAGAGACCCAGAGATGGCCAATTTATTAGTTGTTGTCAAAAAGGCAAGTTCAAACTTCCAGAAAGGAAAGAATTTCCCATCTATTTACAAAATATTATGACTGAACCTACTTTTCCAAACTACAAAAATTTTAAGACAAACATAAGATCCTACAATAGTGCCATATCCTTTGCATCTATGGGGGCAACATTAGCTGCTAATGTACCAGGACATGGTCCTTACTGTTTTAAAGTCCAAGGCCAAATTTATCATCGTACTTCCCATTTAAATACAGAGGAAGGAGAGCAAAGAAAATTCGCTCAACTATATGTCCTAGATACAATGGAAGCTGTTGACCAACGTATACAGCTGGAAGAAAATAAAAAATGCTTACCCACTGTTTTTATAGAGCTTGATAACATTATGGAGAATAACCCCTACACTAAAGCTTATAAAAAATTGGCAGACGTAGAAAATGAACAACAACTTCATGCACAAAGACATCAACTACCAATGCCAAAGGTCAATATGGTGCTTAAAAGAGACAGACATACTGATAAACGTTGTTATAACTTGCCAACATCAAATGAGGTTGCAATGGTGTTTCAAAATGATGGAGAACCACCATTTCAAAGAGACATTAGAATATATCCCAGAAATGAGGAGCAACCATTCATTAATATGAGTATTTTAAGTCCAAATTTAGATCCAATGACATATCCCATTTTTTTTCCACACGGAGAGGCAGGTTGGCAACAAAAATTAACACTTCCCAGTTACCCAAATGCTAAAGCCAGAATCAGAAATAATGTTTCTATGCATGAATTTAAAGTAGCTCAAATTGGCAATCGAAATACATTTAATCCAATTTTATTTGGTGGAAAACTAACACAACAATGGATTATTGATTCCTATGTGCAAGTTGAGGCCAATAATTTAAACTTTATAAATTATCAACAAGATAAACTACGTGTAGAACAATATTCTGGACTAATGGACTATGTTGCTGAGGTGGCTACAAGCAGAGACATGAGAGCTGGCAAAGCCATAATTTTACCATCTTCCTTTCAAGGATCTCCTTGAAATATGAGAGAAAGATACAATGATGCTATGGTTATTGTCATCAAATTTGGCAAACCCGATTTATTTCTTACATTTACATGTAATCCCCAATGGCCAGAAATTACACAAAATTTACTTCTTGGACAAAGTGCTTCCGATAGACCAGATTTAGTAGCCAGAGTTTTTAAGATTAAATTAAATGAATTAATACGTGACATCACTATAAGTCACTTATTTGGCAAATGTCTTGCTTATGTATATACCAGTGAATTTCAAAAAAGCGGCCTTCCACATGCACATCTTCTCATAATACTTCAAGAAAAAGATCAATTAGATACTGCTGACAAAGTGGATGCAGTCATTGTTGCTGAACTACCAGATGAAGAACTATATGGTAGACTATATGAGATTGTTACTCATCGCATGATTCATGGACCCTGTGGTGAGCTTAATCCACAATCACCATGTATGGAATATAATAAATGTTCCAAAGATTTTCCAAAAGATTATAGAGACAAAACCTATGCCAATTGTGATGGCTATCCACTTTATAAAAGAAGAGAAGTTGACAATAGATATGTAGTACCCTACAATCCACATTTACTCATGAAGTATAACGCCCACATTAATGTAGAAGCCTGCACTTCCATCAAGTCCATTAAATATGTCTACAAATATATTTACAAAGGCTATGATGCAGCTACTGTAGTCGTCAAAAGTGCAGACAACCCTGAAAGTAGTGAGTTAGTACATGATAAACTTGCATCTCATGTAGAAGCTCGCTATGTCAGTGCGCCAGAAGCTATGTGGCGGCTTTTTACAATTTGAAATGCATGATAGATCACATGTAGTATTTAGATTAGCAGTATATTTGCCACAAAAACATTTAGTGTATTTCCATGCTTGAAATTAAAGTAATGCATCGGCCCAAAGTGTAATTCGTCACACTACACTACTGCATGGTTTGAATTAAATTTCACAGATTCAGAAGCAACGCAATTCTTATATATTGAAATTCCATATCACTATGTTTTTGTGAATGGATTATGGAGACCTAGAAAAAGCAGAGGAAATAAAATAATCCCAAGAATTTACACAGTCAGTCCAAGACATGTTGAACGTTTTTGCTTACGGATATTACTTTTAAATGTTCCTGGAGCACAAAGATTTGAACACTTAAGAACTGTTAATGATATAGGCCCTCATTCAATTGCAATTTGGCCAATTGAATAGGGCTCTAAATAAGCACATAACATATTTTTTTTAAGAAGTTTTTAGTTAGTGAGCATCTATCCAAAAGAAAAAGTTTTTACTAACTAAAAACTTCTTTAAAAAAAATGTTATGTGCTTATTTAGAGCCCTATTCAATTGGCCAAATCGCAATTGAATGAGGCCCTAAGTATATGAATCCTTCCATTTAGCTACAAGACATAGACACTTACTAGCTGATGATACAGAGTGGGAAAGATGTTTAGAATAAGCAGCACAATGTCAAATGCCACGGCAGATGAGAGAACAATTCGCATTTATTTGTATCTTCTCAAATGCTCCAAATGCATTAGCTTTGTGGGAGACATTTAAAAGTAATATGGCTGAAGACTTTATGCAACGATACAATGAACCCATTGCACACTTAAAAGCGTTAATGAAAATCCAAGAAGTATTTTTAACTCATGGATTAAGTTGTGCAAGTTTTAATTTGCCTGATCCAGGTCTTATAGATGACATAAACTTTGAAGACTATGACATTCAATTACAAGTAGAAAGAACAGAAGAAAGACTTGCAACTTTAAATACGTTACAATTGCAAGCATTTAATGCCATTAAAATGCAATAGATGATGACATGGTGACAGAGCGTTATTTCTATCTTGATGGACCTGGCGGATCAGGAAAAACGTATCTATATAATTTATTAATGAGTTCTGTACGAGCACAAGGTCAAATACCACTGGCATTTGCCACTACTGGAATTGCTGCACTTTTGTTAGGTGGAAGAACTGTACATAGTGGCTTTAAACTTCCAGTGCCTATTTTAGAAACCTCTGTGTCAGATATTCGCATGACATCATTACAAGCAAAGAAATTGAAAAAAGTAAATTAATTATAATAGATGAGGCCACAATGATGTCATGCTATGCCCTCCAATGTATTGACCGTTTGCTTCGTGAAGTCATGGATAATACTTTTCCATTTGGTGGAAAGGTAATGTTGTTAGGTGGCGATTTTAGACAAACATTACCTGTCGTTGGACATGAAAATCGAACTGACATTATCGAAACCTGTATAAAGTCAAGCACACTATGGAAACATTTTACCCATCTTCAACTGCAACAAAACATGAGATCAGAAGGCCCCAAACTGATTTCAATGATTGGCTTATTAAAATTGGAGAAGGCAGAACAGAAAAAATAACACATTTACTTGAGGAC
This sequence comes from Discoglossus pictus, assembly GCA_027410445.1. Lineage (NCBI taxonomy): Eukaryota > Metazoa > Chordata > Amphibia > Anura > Alytidae > Discoglossus > Discoglossus pictus. The sequence continues at coordinate 69,304,363 of CM050169.1, forward strand.
ACTGTGGAGATCCCACCTCATATGATTTGTCACCAAGATATTATATCGGCTATATTTGAAGGTAGCATAAATAACCAGGAATATTCAGAGCTTGCCAACCAAGTCATACTAACGTGTAAAAAAAAGGATGCATTCATCCTCAATAAGGAAATCTTAAAAAAAATGAATGCACCACAAATAAATTATCACAGTGCTGATTCTGTACTTGCTGATGACAATGAAAGTCAAGCTAACTTTTCCACTGAATTCATAAACTCACTAACTCCTTCTGGAATGCCACCACATATTTTGCAGCTAAAGAAAGGTGCAATTGTCATGTTACTGCGAAATATGAACCCCAAAAAAGGCCTATGCAATGGGACCAGATTAATTGTTTAACAATTAAAGAACCATTTTATAGATGCTGAAATTTTAACTGGTACCCATAAAGGAGAGAGAGTTTTCATACCAAGAATAGATTTAACACCAAGTGAAAGTAGTCTCCCTTTTATACTTCAAAGAAGACAATTTCCCATCATTATGGCATTTGCCATGACCATTAATAAATCACAAGGACAAACATTCAAATCTGTGGGTATTTTCTTGCAAGAACCAGTATTTTCACATGGTCAATTGTACGTTGCGTTATCACGGTGCAAAAATCCACAGGCTATTAAAGTTTACATTGAAAAGAATGAAAGTCAAGGTAATTTATTAGAAGATGGACGTATTTTTACTAAAAACATTGTCTACTATGAAGTGCTATAACTTTTCATTAAAGAAATAAAACCCATGCAAAATAAATTTAAAAGCATTGGAAAATACAAAACAATAAACAATTCAGTCATAATTAATGGAAGTACTGTTTGTGGATGATTAGCCTCACAAAACACTTGCCTTGCATTATTTTTACAAATTATGTTAAAATGTTAATTAACTATGTTACTGTGTCTAATGTTACAAGTTTACAATATTTTCAAGTTCATTACTTAGACAGATAAGAAAGTTCAAGTTTCAAAAAATATATTTTCAACTTCTTTACTTCAACATATTACAAAGTTCATGTTAAGAGCTCAGCCACGTTTTAAGTCACAATTTAAATATTGTCTGTTATGTTAAACATTAATCCAGGGAGTAATATCATCGCCAGTTCATGGGGTCAGAAAGGAATTCATTTAATTGGGTACGTTTCAAGGAGGGTTTTTACTGTTTGCCTTCCTCTGGATTCAATGTATATTTAAGTTAACAATACTTGAGTTAAAAAACCATTACCTCAAGTTTACAATACTGATTCATTTAAAGTTCAACTGTTCTTACATTCAAATGTTAATATTTTTAATACAAAATGCTTTAACAGCTACTGTTCACCAAGAGAACATTTTACAAAAATAAACATGTTTAATATCACAATACTACTTATTTCATCATAACTAAAATCTTACAAGTGTCAAATACGTATATTAATAACTAAACAACTTTCCAAACATACACATCTCATTGCCGTCATTTTTTGATGGGCAAGTCGCTAGTTTAATTATATACATAGTTAAGTTATTCTGTTTTTTTACTTACATTTGCGCTAGATTTAGGGAAACAATAAATATTGTACTAAACACCTAGGGCCTCATTCAATTGCAAGACCGCAAGATACAGGCCGTATGTCTGCGGGCTTGCTGCTGGCTTGAGATTTGCTACAAATACGGAACGATTCAATTATAAAAGGCGGCAACTTACGGCCCACAATCCGAGAATGTAAACCATGCACTCATATGTAGCATTTCAGAGCGTGAGCCAGATCATTAAGCAAGGCTGTAACTCCCGAGTCAGAAACAGCCAATAGAAAGTTAGACCGTCATCATTACGGCAGTATAAGATGGAAGTTACATGTCAATAAATTAGCGTTTGGGGGTCCAATATGCTATCGGACTCGCAAATCCGCAAAATACTTTTTTTTAACACAGTGACATATTTTTTTTTAAATGAATTATTTTTTTTGCAAATTTTAAATAATAGATATTTTTTATACGTGTGTGCATTGCTTCAAATAACAGTGTTTTCCTGTGTTACTTCTGTTAGGATGTATACCCAGAAGTCTGTTAGGAATATGGCAAATTCCAGTCACCATCTAAGGTGTGGTGTTACTGAGGGAGTCTGAGAATACTCTGATACATTTTTCTTGCCTGTTCTGAGAAACCCTCTACATTGAAGGTGTAGATTCTGCTGATTCTAATTACAATAATATATCAGACCCTCTACAGAGGAGTTATAGGTTCTGATCATAACATGTGTAAGCACTACCGGACCCTCTGCTCATGAGTTGTAGATTCTGGTTAGAAAAGATGGTTATGAAGATCAACTAATGTGTATACTGAGATGAGAGCATTTGATGAGTTAGTAGGTCAATATTCAAGGTTAGTAGGTCAAAAAAAAAAAAAAAAAAGATGTCTGGAATACAACGCTTTAGGGTAAGAATTTATGTTCGCTGAAACCAGAAATTTAACAGAATTTAAAAAATTAGGTTTGAAGTGTGAAGAGAGGTCTTTGATTTCTAAATCCTATAAAATAATTTAAAAACTATTGCTTTGGTAGTTAGACATTTAGGCTTAAAATTGGAGAAAGATGTAGGCCAAGAATGGAACGAGAAGGACCGGAACGCGGCATTTGAAATAACAAGGAGAATAACTAAATGTACCAACTATAGAGACGTATAATTCAGTGACATAAAGATTGTACTTGGTACCCTCCCCCCCTTATCAAAGACAGCACCTGAAAATTATATAAATACATTTTCGAGATGTGGAGAGAATAATGGTTTGCATTTTCATATATGGTGGTCTTGTAAGAAAACTCAGGTGCCATACAGCCCTATTAAATTCCCCCAACGTAGCCGTAACAGAGCTGGCAAGACTTACAGCTATTAAATTAGTCCTTGTAAAGCAAGCCGCAGGTTAGGAGCGGTAAAAATCAACGGGACGTGAACATTTGAACTGCGCGCCTGCAAATGCTTTGATCTGTCAAGCCCGTAACTGTTACGTTCCAATTACATTATTTAATTGCAACATATTCACTGGAGTTCAAGCCTGTTACCCGCAAATGGAGCTCAAAAGCCAACGGGTACCAGAGAGGACACGCTAGGGGCGTAAAATCCTATATGTTTCAATTAAAAAGCATATATAAACACACTACTGTACTTAATATTAAAGTGAAAGTGATGTTAGGTATTAATATTAATAGCACAACATTCCCAAGCTCGTAAATCAGCAATATAAAATATTAATTTTTATGTTTATTTTCCGGGTTATATCGATCTCGGCAATCAATCTGTTAATACATATAATGGAACTTGCATGGACTAGAATATTATATTTATTGATTTATTAATATTACATTTTCTTCTTTAATGCTGATGCGATCGAAACCCTTAATTGAAACCTATAATACTTTGAAATCCAACCTCCATTTTTCAGTGATGTCATGATGACGATCTCTTTTGCCAATAGCTCCCTCTAAACCCATAACTACGGGTTTTACTAATTGATCACGCGCAGGCTGCACGTTCAACGCGCGTGAAAATGTTTTACGGGTTTGCATCTCAAGCCCGTTGCTCACTCCCTGTTCTAATATAATAGCTCTGTAACTTGGTCAAAGGTTCAAGCCCGCGGCCGATGCGGGTCTAAGGTTGCACTTACGGACTTGGAATTTAATGTGTCTGCTGGTCTTCTTATTTTACCCATATATGTAAACTATTTGATTATAAATTGGAATTATCTCCTGAGTGGATGCTGTTCCATATTTTTCCTGAGAAGATGAATTTCTATGCTAAAAGCTTGGTTATTCAAATTTTATTAGCAGCTAAATTATATATATGACAAAATTTTGGAAACAAGAAACTATTCCAACTTGGATAATGGTTCAAACGATAGTAGAATGAATTATAGCTACAGAAATTGATTTTTGAAATTAACTAGCAATCCTTTTGATAAATCTGTAAAAAAAAATGACATGATCATAACAAATACCAATACCAATAATCTTTATATAGCTAACCACAGAGGCAAATTCACAATGTATAACAATCTCTTATGCGAAATCTGAAGCAAAACAACAATCATCCACCCATTAGGACCCCACTCCACATAAATGCAATATGGCACTGACACCACAACAACGCCTATTAAACACCCAATACTGTGAGATCCACTGACATCGCTACTAAAGTAGAACTCAAGTGAAAAATTCAGGTGGTAAGGCAATGGTCAGTTGAATACAAATGCATATATGTTATATGTAGAATCCATAGGTGATGATAATTTAATAGGCTATTTCACCCTTTCTGCAGTAATTGGTCAATCTAATGGGGAAGGTCTACAATTAATTTAAGTTATACTACGGAAATATAGATGTAAATGAATATCTTAACCCATTAATGATGATAACCAAATAGGGAGCCATAGCTAAAAAACTAAAGAAATAATTCTATAAAAGCTCTGTGCAGTGAATGATGCATTGAATGATGGAAGGTGTAAAAATAAAAGACATTGGACTTCTGTCTGTTTCTTCCTCCCTCACCCTCCTTCCAATAATAAAGGATCAGGTGTTACCTGTGATTGTAGGAGGGGCACCTCTTCCCATCCCACCTCTTCCCGTGGGACTGGCCCTCTCCCAGCCTTCATAAGCACTTCTGGTCCTCCTCTTCCTTGCACAACTAAGTTCATCAGAATCTCTGCTCTCTCGTCTTTGGCTTCTCCCAGCCCTTCATTTGCAGACTCAGCTCTTTTTGCAGCTTTTTGGCCCTTTTGAGCATGTCTGTAATGGCATTTACATTGCTTGAGAGCAATGGTTTCCAGGCCCTATTGCCATCTCAAATGCTATACTAACTAACCATCCTACAACAGAGGATGACCCCACACAGTCACACGACTGTCTTGCTACCATACATGACTCCACCTCCCCACGACCTGGCCTTCTTGACAGACCTATAGATCATGCTGAGAACGTGTTTGTTGATGGGTCATGTTCACAACCTGCAGATGGGTTTTATAAGACAGGTTTTGCTGTAGTTCAGCTCCCAGATATTGTACTTGAGGCAAGTCCCATCCCTTTTTCCTCTGCCCAAGTTGCTGAACTTATTGCCCTCACAAGAGCATGTAACCTTTTTGCAAGGAAATCTGTTAATATCTATACTGACTCTCATTATGCCTTTGGTGTGGTTCATGACTTTGGAAAAATTTGGCAACAACGAGGCTTTGTTGCTGCAGATGGCAAATCAATTTCTCTTACTACTCTTATTAACTCCTTATTAGAAGCTATTCAGTTGCCTAAAGATATTGCCATCATCCACGGCCGTGCACACACTAATCGCAATGACTTTGTTTATAGAGCTAATGCTTTAGCTGATCGGGTAGCAAAGGAAGCTGCACTTATGCCGCTCTCCCCTACCCCCACTTTCCCTGTACTTCAGCCCCCATCCTATCCCTCTGACCTTTTTCATGAATTACAAGGTTTTGCCACACCTGATGTATTATCATACTAGCAATCACAAGGTTTAGAAAAGGACATACATGGCCTTTTCTCAAAAGAGGGGAAGATAGGGATACCTGAGAGTAGTGCCCAAATATTCATAGGACAGGCACATGGGGTAGGACACAAAGGAATTAAAGCAACCATGCAGCAGCTGCAACTATCATTTTGCATCAGAAATGTGAAATTACACTGCCAGACATACATACAAAGATGCATACAATGTCTACAGAATAATTCTACAGTACCTAACAAAGTATTACATGATCATTTGCCTCCACCCACAGCCCCATTCAGCCATTTACAAATCGATTTTACTCATATCCCAAAGGTAGGATCAAAGCAATTGTATCTTTTGGTGATAGTGGACCAGTTTTCACGGTGGCCTGAGGCCTTTGTAACACAAAGAGAGGATGCTAAGACAGTAGCTAAGATATTAACTACCGAGATAATACCGAGATATGGATGCTCGCTGCAAATTAACAGCCTTATTAAATTCCAGCCTTGTAGGTAAGAGGCTTCTACTTAAATCCTACGTACTGCAAATTTCTCAAAGTTATGACGCTATTAAATTAGCCCTGCTGAGAGCAACGTGTGAGCTACAAAGCAGGGCCGTCCGTATGAACACTGCGAAAATCTACATTAGGAGTGACAGCCTGCGAGATGATCTTGCAGACTCCCACACCTCATTAATTGCTGCGGGAGTCCTGAACAGAACCTCCGCGGCAGTCCCACACATAAGCAATGCTGTGGGGGGTACTCCAACTACCCCCCCGGTACCTAAAATTAACCCCCTATATGCGGTTCGTCCCCATCGGGCCCCCAAGTGTCCCCACATTAACCCGGTGCTGCAGGGGTCCATAGGGACCCCCGCAGCCCCCACACATTAACACCTTGTAGCGGAGGTCCCCGATCGGCATAGATCAACTTTTTTTTTTATAACATAAATTTTATTGAGAAGTTCTGGAATTGCAAAGACAAGACAAAAAAGAATAATGAAAAACATAGACCAAAAGTTGTCTTATAACTAACATAGTATTGCTAACATGTTGAAACCATTCCATTTAAATAAAAACTCCATTACAACTCTTTTTTCGTATTTTTGGTGATTCTGTACAAATATATTCACATTAGTTTCTTTAGATTCAGCAATATATACAGCTTATAAGGTCACATTGTTCAAATTGCAGAAATTCACATTTCCATAGATGAACCAGAGCAGCAAGAAATATGATAAAAGAAAAATAAAGTAGAGAGAAAACAAGTAGCATTGTACAAAACATATGGTGGAGTGTCTTCCCCCAGCAATTCCCCGTTCAACCAATCTTAAGGTAACCTTCCTCCCCCCCCTGTACCTCTGGAATACTGAAGAGATATCTCTCAGGGTCCTCTCACCATTTCTTACTGTCCGCTCCACACTCCACTCCTCAGCCGCTCAACAGGAATGGCTTCTTTAATGTGTTCCCTTAACTTAGTTGTTATATATTACTATTTGTGAATAAGATCCAGGGTTCCCAAACCTCCAAGAAGCAGTGATGTGTATCTGATATGTTGTGGGTCATCCTCTCATTGATGCAAATAAAATTTATTTTGTTTGTTACTTCCTGGAAATTAATGTCCCTGCTCTTCCATCGTCTTGCGATGGTATTCTTAGCTGCTAGAAATATCAATTGGGCCAATTTATTCCCCTCCCTTCCCAGTTTTGAGAAGCGAGCTCCCAGGAGACAGACTGCTATTGATGGTTGGAGTGGGGTTTTGAGTGTTCTTGAGATTAGACTGGTCGTTTCTGACCAAATTTTAAATACCTTAGGGCAGCTCCACCAGGTGTGTATAAAGTCTCCCCTACCTTGGCACCCCCTAAAACATCTATCTGGGATTGTTTGGGATATCTTATTTAGTCGAACTGGAGTTGTGTATGTCCGGTGTAAAATCTTAAGAGAGGTTTCTAACAAACTATAATTAAATGAACCCTTAGATAGGTTCGATAAGGATTCAGCCCATTTATTCCCATCCCAATTTTGTCCTAGGTCCCACTCCCACTTCGAAACAAAGGAAGGCCTCCAAGTGCTTGGTGGACTATTGAAGATTTTGTATATTGACCCTAAAATTCCTTTGGACAGGACCTCACTTTTACACACTACCGACATCCAAGAGTCCCTCGGGGGCCCATGGGTTCTTTGTATCTCTTCAATCCAGCTTCTTATTTTAATGTAGTTGAAAAGTTCCCGGTGTGGTACCTCAAAGTTCCTAATCGTAGATTCTGAAGTTCTCATCAAACCTCCCTCAAACCAAGCCCCCAGTTTATCTAGACCATGCGAAGTCCAATATTCCTTGGACTCTGCAGTGATGGTGGTTGATAAGGAGGGTGATGTAAAGATTGATGTGAGGGGAGATACCGGGTGAGTTAGTTTGTATTTCCTCCTAGCCCAGATCCAAACTCTTAGTGTAAATTTAGTTATGGGATTCTGTATTCTAGAGTAGAAAGCGCTTGCACCTGGAGCCCACAGGATAATACCCCACGTAAGCGGGGCCATCTGCAACTCCTCTACAAAGACCCAGTTTGGTTGGAGTGGAATGGAGTGAGCTAGGGGGACATAGATCAACTTTTAAATTCCCCGCCGCGGCTCCTTAAAGGGCCCGCGGCACACTATTAGCAATCCTGGCCTCGGCACCTAAAATTAACCCCCCTCTATGCTGGGGGTCCCCATCGGGACCCCCGAAGTGTCCCCACATTAACCCCTTTCAGCGTGGGTCCCCGATCTGCATAGATCAGGCCCCTGTTGCATTTAAAACTTTTTAATTCCCCACCGCGGCTCCTTAAAGGGCCCGCTGCACACTATCCGCAATCCCGGTCGCGGCACCTAAAATTAACTCCCGTCTATGCTGGGGGTCCACCGAAAAGTCCCCACATTAACCCCTTGCTGCAGGGGTCCATAGGTACCCGCCCAGCCCCACCACATTAACCCCTTGCAGCAGGGGTCCCCGATCGGCACCAATCGTGACCCCGCTGCATTTACATTTTTTAATTTCCCACATCGCGGGTCCTGAAAGGACATTAAAGGTCCTGAAAGGACTCGTGCTAAAAAATATTAACCCCAGGCAATTAAAATTAACCCCATAACTCATGGGGGTCAATACAGACCCCCATAAACCTATAATTAACCCTGTCACTCTTGGAGGTCAATACAGACTCCCATAAGCCAATAAATAACCCAGTCACTCATGGGGGTCAATACAGACCCCCATAAGCACATAATTAACCTCGTCACTCATGGGGGTCAATACAGACCCCCATAAGCACCTTCATGAACCCCGTCACTCATTGGGGTCAATACAGAACCCCATAAGCCTCTATTTAACTCCAACAGTCCCATAAGGGTATATGATGACTCTTATGGGGCAGTTAAAACCCTAACATTAACCACATAAGTGCCATAATGGTCCTCAAGGACCATCATGACACTAACTTCAAACACTACACTGCACTATACCCCCCAATAAACCATTAAATGTAAACTAACCAACCTCCACACTAATCTATTAACACTTACAGTACCTACCTACCCCCTAATAACCCCCCCACCACTCTAATGACAAAAAATAAGAAAACCTAAGTCACAAAAAATAAAAAACCTACCTTACAGAAAATAATAAAACATGTCACAAAAAATAAAGGAACATTACAGAAAATAAAAAAAATACATTACAACGCCCCCCTCCTTCTCCACTACAGAAAACAAAAACAAAAAAACTAGAAAAGGAAAGACATACACAATACAATACAAATAAAATGAAATACAATCCCCTCTATCTATCTAACATACAGTAAATCCTAACTACATACAGAAACCCTAATTCTAAGCTACAATAAAATAATTAAGACCACTTACCTTTGCAGATGTCCCTTCAGATCACCAACCAAGGGTAAAAACAAAAAAAAACAGTGCAACAAATTAACATAAAATAAATAAACATTCTAAATATTCTATTAACCTTTCCAGCATGTCCCCGTCCTTCTTCTTTTATTCTCCGGCGCGGCCCCTGTTAAAAAAAACACATTACATTAATACAACATATGGACACAAAATAAAGTAAAATAAACATAATACACATTCAACTGAACTCGCCGTGATATACCCGGCCTTCTCCTCTTCTGCCCCGGGTGGGCACGGGAACAATCCGCGCTCTAAAAATAAAAAAACGAACGGAGGTCTGCACTCGCAGACCTCTCCGACGCTAATGAGCCACCTAGAGCCTTTTCCGGAATCAAATTTCAGCCAACCGTAAGGCGCCAATGTGTGAACCGATCAGGATGGGATACACCCAAATATCCCACTCTGATTGGCTAACGCACCTGTCATTCTTTATTTTTTTTATATTTGGAATTTTTTATTATCACACATGTCATAGGTAGCTGCATCGATTTCAGACTCGCAGGTCTGCAACATTTACAACATTGTTATTTGACATGATTCCAACCTTTATTGACATACAACACTGTGATAACTCTCCTCTCCTTTTCCCTTTTCTGATACTTATATGTCTTCCCCTGATGTTAAACAAGTTAGCAGATATGCCCTAGCGCGCTTTGTGTGTGGGAATATGAAAGTAGTTTGAGTATAATGTATTCAGTTCGTTAAATTTATAGATCTCCTTCTTGTTCACTTAATTGTGCTGTCTGTATTTGCTACCCTATAGGTTTACCAACATAACTAAAAAACAAAACAAAACCTGTACCTCGTGTTTTACTACATTTGGCACTCCGACCGTGATTCACGGTCTTACCTTCAAACTTGACGTCTCCCCCGGTGTGGAAGTGGCTGCCCCGATCCCTGCGTCCATTCACCTATTTCCTGCTAACACGGGGTCGCGTGTTGAGACCTATTCCATGTCCCCCAAATTCTATGAAAAATTATTAGTGTGTTGTTTAGCGAGTGTGTCATCTTTTCGTAAATTTGTATGTAATTCAGTTTATTTACGATTTCTGCTATGCTCAGAATCGGCTTCAACCGCTTTTTGGCTAAATGGCATTTGGCTGCTAGCATAACATATTGTATCCACTCGTTTTGGTATTTAGACAAGTTGGCGTCTGGTATTCCCAGCAAGCATCTATCAATCATGGGGCGTAAGTCTACTTCCAATGTGTCTGAAATTAGGCCGGTGACTTGACTCCACATGGTCTTTGCAACCTGGCAATCCCACCATATGTGTTGGAATGATCCCACCTCTTGGCAACCTCTAAAGCAGTTTTGGGGCGCTGCCGGGTTCATTTTGTGTAACTTGTCAGGGGTGTAGTATGCCCTGTAAAAGACTTTGGTCGCTGTCTCCATGTGGCCAAAGTATAAGGAACCCCTGGTCAGTCTTGCACTAATTTTGTTCCATGCTTTGCAGTCCCAAACTACCCCCAACTCTCTTTCCCATTGGAGGACATTATTCGGTTTGTGCTCACCTCCAATTGTTTTAAGTATGCCTCTGGTCAGAGGTGCTTTACGGCACACCTTTGTGAGCCATGTTGTTTGTGGCATTCCATTCTCCCTAACTAGGGACGAGATAGCATGCCGTATTTTATTATAGTGGAAATACTCTCGGATGGGTAGTTCATATTTTTCGATAAATTGCTCTGTTGTCAGAAGACTATTTCCTTCTATCCAACCCTCTAGCCTGTCTAGTTTCCGCGTCGTCCACCAGCTCAGTGAGTCAGTGCCAAGAACCTCCACGCCCTTTAAATAGTTGAACGTGGGTGTTAGGGCGCTGATCGCTGGTTTCAAGTGGTGTCTGGACGAGGTCCTTTCCCACTCTCCCAGTCCTAATTTGATCAACAGGCTGTTATCTCCTAGCTTGTGAGGCACTACACTATGAGTTATCCAGGGCAGAGTGTCCCATTTCAAAGGCCTCATCTGGAAGTTCTCTATAAATACCCACAGGGGTTGATGAGTGATGGAGTGTGCTTGCGGGATGAAGGATATTTGGGTCGCGTTGTAGTACCGCCTAAAGTTTGGGCAACCCATGCCTCCCAGAGTTTTGTGTGCATACATGTTTTTTTTGTTAATTCGGGGTCTTTTATATCCCCATATAAATCTAAAGGTATCTCTTTGGAACATGTCAAGTTCTCTTTTATTAATGGGAATGGGGAGCGTCCTGAAGTAATACAGGATTCTTGGTAGGATATTCATTTTAATGGCGTTCAGTCGCCCTGACCAAGAGAGTTTATATTTATGCCACTTATTCAATTCTAGTCTTAGTTCCCGGTACAGGGGGATATAGTTCGTCCCATATATGTTTTCTATTTCCGGTGTTAACTTAACTCCTAGGTATTTGAGGTGTTTTGGGGGCCATGTGAATGGGAACTTGTCCTTAAGCTGCTTAATTTGTTGTTGGGGGAGTCTAGAGCCCATTGCTTCCGTCTTATCTACGTTAATTTTTAATCCAGAGATGCCCCCAAACGTTTCTAACAGGGCCAGGAGGGCGGGTATGGAGCTAAGGGGGTCTGTGAGGGTGCACACGATGTCGTCCGCAAAGAGGCAGCACTTAAAGTTGTGCAAACCCACCTCTACTCCCTTAATAGCTGTACTGCTCCTGATGGCTTGTGCCAGGGGTTCTACTGTTAATGCAAAGAGAAGCGGTGAGAGTGGGCAGCCCTGTCTCGTGCCTCTACTTATCCGAATGGGCGTCCCCCTGTCCCCCGGTAAGTTGACGTTCGCTATGGGGTCTTTGTAAAGTGTGTTGATAAGGTTAGTGAATTTCCCCGCAAACCCAAATTTCGAAAGGGTGGCTAGGAGAAACGGCCTCTCGATCGAGTCGAACGCTTTTTCTAGATCTATGCTCAGGGTACAAAGTGGGATGTCTCTATGTTTAGCAATATGGAGGAGGTTCAGGATTCGTCTTACATTATCTCCTGCTTGCCGGAGAGGAATGAACCCCACCGGGTCTTTGTGTATCAGCCTAGGTATAATGGCTGCCAATCTGTCCGCCATTAATTTTGTCAGAATTTTGATGTCCCCGTTGAGTAGGGATATGGGGCGGTACTTTTCTACTTTATTTGGGTCCCTTCCCTGTTTGGGGATAAATATAAGATTTGCCTGGTTAAACTCTGGGGGCATGGGTCCCCCCCAGGGCTGCATTACATAATTTTGTCAGTGGTATGGCCAGTTCCGCTTCGCACGTGGAATAGTATATGTTCGTGAAGCCATCAGGTCCAGGGGCTTTCTACTGATCTACCTCTTCTACTGATATGTCTGCGTTTAGTTTGTCTACTTCCTCTTTAGATAGACTAGGGAGGTCCTGACTTCTTAAGAAGTCCTGTATCTGGAACTCGCTTGCAACCTGCTTAGTGGAGTATATCTCTTGGAAGGCTGTTATGAAAGTTTCTTTTATTTTGTTCTGTTTTTTGGTGATATTACCTTTCCTATCTCTTATTTGGTTTATTTTGTTATCTCCCCTTTTATATCGGAGCCTCCTAGCTAACATTGAGGAAGGTTTATTAACTTGGGAGTAGAATTTATGCGAGGTCTTGCTAATGGCTAGCTCCGTTCTTGCTGCTAGGACCACATCCAGCTCTAGTCTAGTTTTATCGATAATATTTTGGGTTTCCCTACTAAACTTGGCTTGATTGTCTCTTTCTAACTTTTGCAGCTTGTTAGTGAGGGCATTTTCTGCCTGTAATTGCTGCCTTCTACGTGTCGCTGCTAATTTCATTAGTACCCCTCTTATGTACGCTTTATGGGCTACCCATGACCAGCCAATTCCTGTCTCGGGGATGTCGTTTATTTCAAAGAACACTTTGATCTCCTCCTTAACCTGGGTTTGATTTGTAGGGTTGGACATGAGTCCCTCGTTGAGGCGCCACTGTGGCGAGCCTTTGTTTACCCCCTCCAGATTCAATCTGATATAAACTACTGCGTGATCTGACCAGGGGCATGCTAGAATTTGGGAATCAAATCGTATGATTGAATAGCGAGGCTTGTACTAACAGCGTGTCAATTCTTGAGTATGTGCCGTGTGTGTTTGAGAAAAATGTGAACTGCTTGTCAGCTGGGTGTATCCCTCTCCATGCGTCTATCAATTCCAGTTCTGCAAGTAACTTATGTGCTATCTGGAGTTTCTTGGCATCTCTGTTAAGTGAGGATTTCCCCGATCTGTCTAGTAGGGGTTGCAGTGTCAGGTTTAGGTCACCTCCCATAATTACCCTTCCCATGTTAAGGTGTTTCATAGTTCTTAGTAATGCTATTAATGTATTTGCTGGGTTGGTGCTTGGGGTGTACAGATTGACCAGGGAGACCCTCATGTTTAGAATTGACCCAGTTACTATCAGGAAATTAACCTCCTTGTCTTTTAGTTGATTCTCAACTGTAAATGGTAGGTCCTTGTGTATTAGAGTGGCTATACCCGCTTTCTTAGTTTGTTGGCAGCACTTGTATACATTTGGGTAATCACTATGTAGGAATGAGAGGACCCTGCCTTTCGCAAAGTGTGTTTCTTGGAGAAAAATAATTGCAGGTTTGATTTTTTTATAGTATAGAAATGCTTTACGCCTTTTGCAAGGTGAATTGAACCCCCTCACGTTGTGCGTGATTACAGTGTGTGTACTATCCATCTGGTACCCTAGTTGTTTGTCTAAGATCTCTAGTTATGTGCATCACCTGTAAGGGACCATCTCTTCTGAGTGCACTAGTGACCGTGAGGGATACAGGAGTGGGGCCTCCACTCCACACTCCAGGGATTTTTGACGTCTGATGGTTTCTGAGTTGCGAGGTACTAACCTTAATAAAAAAGGAAAACATAACATAGGTTAACAACTTGTTTAAGCTATTGCATAACTTTAACTTGTATTTCAACAGTGTAACTTTATTTTTCCTCCCTTTACACCACCCTAATCCTGTGGTAGTCAAGGCCTCAGGACACTCCCTCCCTTGCCTCTGACGGTCCCAGGGGAGGAATCTACTTGGTTTAAAAAACCTCAGGGTTTCTGGGCTTATTGTCCCACCCCTTAACCAAGTCGTGTCTTCCCACTATCGCTATCCTCCATAGGTACTTAATACTGTCGGTTAGTTAGCGTTCCCCCTAGACTATCCGTGTGCTCCTATTACTCCCCCAGTCTGGCTAGACTAGTTAAAATACCCCCTTCTGCCTTCCACTACCTAATGTCTACTATCTCACCTCGTGCTGGCTAAGCCCCACCCTGTGTTGTATAGTTTTGTGCCCTAGCGTCCCTGGGCTCAGTGCTAGTAGACATACTGCGGAAAAAACTATGTAATTTGACACTACCCGTGTCTATCATTAGTTCTTATGCGGTGGAGACCCTTTGCCCCTCTTAGTCCTTTCTTGATAGATCTATGTCCTTTCCCCTTTAGGACCCTTAGCTAAAAATCAACTCAACCTGTGGAGGGTATGTGTTATTAGTCCATAGACATAGTACCATTTTCAGTAAATCAGGCTAGTCTTTCAAAAAGTCCTCAGGAGTGCTCTCATTTTTACTGAGTCTGTCTGAATAGTTCTGGAGGCCCCCCTTGTGGACTGAATCTCCTTCTGATTCTTAATTGTTTCAGTTAGACGCGCCTGAGCCCTGGCCTGCCTCTCTCGTTTCTGAGTTTGTAGCAATGTTCCCCAGGTGTTTAGAGGCCTCTGTATTCCTTTCGGGTAAGCCGGTCTTTGTGTTGTCTGGAGCCATTAACTTTAGCCTTGCCAGTATCTCCATGCATTCATCCAAGTTTTGTACTCTGTACGTTTTCCCACCTAGATGGAAAGTGAGGGCAAATGGGAAGCCCCATCTGTATATTATTTTGTGTTGTTGTAGCACGCACAGTGCCGGCCTCATTTCTCTTCTCTTTTGGAGGGTGGATGGGGCCAGGTCCATGTAAATCTGTATTTTCGACCCGTCTGGGCCTGTCAGGATCTGTTTTTTCCTAGTCTCCATTAAGACTGCGTCCCTTGCTTTCTGCAGAACAAATCTCAAGATGATGTCTTTAGGGAGATTGGGGTCTTTTGCGGAGCCTATCGCTCTGTGTAGTCTCTCTATGGCCCAGTCTGATTCATCTGTCGTAGGCAGGAGGGAGTACAGTAGGCCTTTTGCGTAGGACATCAGGTCTGTTACTTTGTTCCGGACGCCCCTGATGCGGATGTTGTTTCTGCGCGACCGATTCTCTTCATCTGTCGTAGGCAGGAGGGAGTACAGTAGGCCTTTTGCGTAGGACATCAGGTCTGTTACTTTGTTCGGGACGCCCCTGATGCGGATGTTGTTTCTGCGCGACCGATTCTCTAAATCTTCAATTTTAGCTTGCATTTCTTTTATTTGATTAGAGTTTTGCTCTGTTTCAAGCCTGCAATGCTCATGTGATTCAGCCTGTTGGTCGAGGTTTTCTTCCAGAAACTGCGTCCTCTGGTTCAACGTGTGGATGTCTTTGTGGAGGTCTTTCACTGCCGAGTGTATCTCCTCCTGCAGCATTAGTTTAATTTTTTTGAGTGAGCAGTCTGCAATAACCATGGGGGTACTCTGTGGCTCCTCCGTTTCCGATGGGTCCTGCACTCCTGCTAGGTCCGACTTTGGGGACTGGCTGCTATCTGTTGATTTATAGAAGTCTTGGATGTTTTTGTTGCTTTGGCTTTGGCTTGGCTTTTGAACTTGTCCGAGTGGCCATTTTGTATGTATTTTCTGGCCAGGCTCTGAGGCAAGTAGACGAGAGGTCTTGTTAATGTACGGCCAGGGTAAAGCGGTTCCATTGGAGATGTGTTGCTACTGTACCCGTGGGGACATCTCGTGTGGTCCTGTTAAACTGTCATTTTCACCAGCATATAGTTCTCTGTACCAGGGTCATATGCTGTTCAGACATGATATGTTGTGCAGCTTAGTTTGTGAGTCCTGTGTCTTCAGGGCTGCTGCTCAACACCTGCTTCCCTCCCTGGTAGAGCAATTCGGGTTTATGGACCCCCAAACTTGGGCTGTGTGGCCCCCTCTGGGTGGTTTCTTCCCTTACCTGGGGCTCTCTGCAACCTTGGGGGTGGGATTGGCCTTTTTGGCCTGTGGCCTCTTACCCCGCGTCGTAGCTTCACAATAAGAAATTTTTAAGGGTACCTTTCAAGTACCATCAGCCGTGGGTTCAAGCTCAGGGAGATCTTTTTTGTCAGACCTTAGTAGCTCAGTCAATAGATCTTATGCAGAGTGACTCTTTCCCCTTTAGGGCTCAACAAAGTCTAGTTCCTTCAAACTTTAGCTCCCACAGGGCCTCCTTATTTCCAGATTTTAGGGGGAGAAGCTGTGTAATATCCTCCACACAGGTGTGCTGCCTGTTACAGGCTTGAGCAGCTTATGTTTAGCCAGCCCTGGGCCTCCTTAGATGTGCAGTGTCCACCACAAGAGCCCCTGTGGAGCTAGTACAATCTCCAGGGTACTCACTGTTGGCAGGCCTCTGTCTCAGTCGTCATTCTTTATTTAAACCAATCACAAGGCCCAGTTGCCTTCAGCCAATCACAATGGGATACACCCCCACAGAGTGATTGGCTGAAGGCATTTGCGCCTCCTGATTGGTTGTTGTCAATGTCAATCAGTATTACAGCCAATGAGAAGGCGCAGATGTCTTTAGCCAATCACCCCGTGGGGGTGTATTCCATTGTGATTGGCTGATGGCAATAAAGCCTTCTTATTGATTTTAAATAAAGATTAACAGGTGCATTATCTAATCAGAGTGGGATTTTGGGATGTATCCCTTTTGTGATTGGCTTTTTATTTTTTTTCTGTAATGTTCCTTTTTTTATTTTTTGTGACAGGTTTATTTTTTGTCATGTAGATTTTTTTATTTTTTTGTGACAGTTTTTTTTCATTATCTGTAAGGAAGGTTTTTTATTTTTTGTCACTTAGGTTTTCTTATTTTCTGTCATTAGAGTGGTGGGGGGGTTATTAGGGGGTAGGTAGGTAGTGTAGGTAGGTAGTATTGGTGTTAATAGATTAGTGTAGAGGGTGGTTAGTTTAGATTTAATGGTTTATTGGGGGGTATAGTGCAGTGTACTATTTGTAGTTAGTGTCATGATGGTCCTTGAGGACCGTCATGGCACTTATGTGGTTAATGTTAGGGTTTTAACAGCACCATAAGAGTCATAATATACCCTTATGGGACTGATGGGGTAAATAGAGGCTTATGGGGTTCTGTATTGATGACCCATTAATAACAGGTTTAAATAAGTGCTTATGGGGCTCTGTATTGACCCCCATAAGTGACAGGGTTAAATAAGTGCTTATGGGGGTCTGTATTGACCCCCATGTGTGCCAGTGTTATTTATTGGCTTATGGGGGTCTGTATTGACCCCCATGCATTATAGGGTTAATTAAGGCTTATGGGGGTCTGTATTGACCCCCATGAGTTATGGGTTTAATTAAGTGCTTATGGGGGTCTGTATTGACCCCCATGAGTTATAGGGTTAATTAAGGCTAATCGGGGTCTGTATTGACCCCCTTGAGTGACGGGGTAAATTAAGTGATTATGGGGGTCTGTATTGACCCCCATGAGTGACAGGGTTAATTAAGGGTTTATGGGGGTCTGTATTGACCCCCATGAGTGACAGGGTTAATTAAGGGTATATGGGGTCTGTATTGACCCCCATGAGTTATGGGGTTAATTTTAGTTGCCCAGGGTTAATATTTTTTAGCGCGAGTCCTTTCAGGACCTTTGTGGCCCTTTAAGGACCAGCGAGGCAGGAAATGTAAAATTTTAAATGCAGCAGGGAGCAGGGGGGAGCATCAGACTGCTGTCTCGGGCTGCTCTAAGGAGGCACGAAAAGACTTTAGGATCTCTTGCGAGCACTTTTTGTGACCGTAGTGATTCTTCCGAGGTGCGAGATTCACCTCATAGATTTAAGGCAGGGTGTGACTCCGTAGCTCCCTCGGAGCCTTTTCTCGGGCATTTAAAATCTTATTATTAGCAAATGAGTAATACAGTGAATCTCCCTGCAAGACGACAGCAAGATTCAAAATCCATGGTTAGTGAATCTGGCACAATGTCTCCACCTAATGACATGTCCACTTTAAACTCTATTTTCCAGCTCTGTGTGCATATATTGCTATGTCATCTACCACTTTATCTTCAACATATCAACTTTCGATCTGCACAGTTGGAGTGTGGTAGTAACAACTGTCAGTGCTCTCAGAAGAACTACTGGGAAACTCACTAGCTTACAACTATACCCCTACACACACATTTAAGTAATTATTTGTATTTCCTTATGTTTGTGCATAAATTCAAAAAACATGAATGTTTTACATACAAACATTTTCAAGTCTTGAGGTTCTTGAAATACGTAGTAATCTTATTCCATTCAAATTATTCCCACTTATCTAGAAAAAACAAAAAGCATTTATAAGATAAAATGACATTTGAAGAATCTACCAACTTCAGTCTAATCACATATATAGTTGTGAGCATGCGGATTGTTGCTAACGCAATAAATAGACACAACAAACAAATAAAAAGCTTACCTACAGCAGCTAGGACCTCTGCAAGGGAAGTTACACCTCGATTTAAGTCCAAATTACAGAGTTTAGACACCGAAAATCACCTAAGCGAGAGAAAAAATGGCCGCCGAACAAAACGAAAACGAGGCTAAAGGACCCTAAACACGCAAAACACCACCAAACACCTACGGATTTTCCGAAAAAGTTGGACGACATCCGTAAACAAGAACGCAAAATCAGCCACAGCCACATAACACATATTAGGCGCCATTTTAGAACACTAACTTATACAATCCGGAAGTACACAGCTACCCTAACGGATTTGCCTCGCGCATGCACACTATTACACTACACACTGCACAACATGAAAACAGATTGCCAGCTCTTCAACACAATGCTGCATATATTACTTCACAATAGGTAAAGTATATTAATTTCTTATTTTATTAATTATTCAACGCTGCTCATAGCACACAAACAACCAAGAGCCTCGCAATGAGAGCCGAAGGATCTTAAAACACCACCAAAATTAATTTCGCACACCAACAACATTACCTGCCTTACAATATTATTGCCGTCATTTTTTGACGGGCAAGTCGTAGTAAATCATAAGTGTGATGATCTGGGGGTAGGGGCTATTACTGCCCAGGGCCACCTGCTACAGGTTAACTACCCACAAGGACCGCTTGGGTTCTTGGAAATCTCGACACCAGCACCTTAATATCTGGTTTCTGGATCAGTCAAGGTCTCTCCATCAGGAATCAGCACTTTCAGGAGTCTTTGTAAAATTCCTGTGGTAATGATCAGGACAGGTTATTTGCAGGGCGGAGATAGGTTAATTATCGCAGCCACCAGGTGAAATTAAGAGACACACTATTTCTATATGTCTCCAGAAATAAACTGTTTTATTTTTGAAAAGTCAGCTAAATTTCTAGCAGTTAGATACAGAGGGGATGTACACAATGTAACAATGAGAGGGTGTGGCAGACAATTACAGAGGATGACCACATGGGGTCTAGCAGTACCTTGATAGCTGGTACCTGAGAACAATAGGGCTACCTTCTAATAAACATCCTGCTGTCTCTGTCTGAGTGGTCCAGACTTTAGATAGAGTACATGGCAGATGCGATTAACTTAATTAGCTAACAAGGAACCAGAGTAGATAACAGTATAATAGAGGAGTTTGATCACTGCACCCTGTTTTAACCCCAACATGATCATTCAGTCACATTTTAAACATAACACAGAATACAGTGATATTACATTGGGAGTTACATACAGTATTCAGGATAAGGCAGGGGCATATGCCATAAGACTACTATGGTACACTATGGCCTTATGTCTTGCTATTCACCCCACCACCCACTTGCCCATATTGCCCATGTGTCAATGTAATTTCCCTACCCATTTTCCAATGGGGCAGTCTGTCCTCTATGGTGGCTCAATGGACCAGGATCCAGGCCCTGGAAAGGGGTCCGTGACAATAAGTAAATTGCATTGTTTATAATGAGGCTGGAAAATCTTGCTTATAGGCTTTATTTATGGTCCTGTAACTGGACATCATCATAAAAGGAAGGTGACTGAGAATTGGAGGGGTCATACTGTACTAAGGTACTGTATAAGTTGTGGGCATTTCAAATCTCCCTCTTTTCCATCCGATGTGGACCATCAACGGTTGTGGTAAAGTACACAGACACACATACGCAAACACAATATCACAAGACACCTATGTCATGATGCTCCTGACCACCATTCTTGGTACTCATGTGATGCGGTGGTGTGGTTTGTTTATAGTTATATTATGTTATGCTATGTTATGCTAGTTACTGTATGTTATGCTATGCAAATTATTGTATGTTATGTTATGCTATGCTAATTACTGTATGTTATGCTAATTAATGTATGTTATGCTAATTACTGTATGTTATGTTGCTTGCCTATGTGTTATTTACTTGTGATGTATTATTCTGTATGATGCATGTTTGGTTCATTAAGTGTTAAATATTTTAGAATGTTGTGTTGTCAGGCTGTAACTGTCAGAGTTAGCAGTTGAGATTCAGTTGAGATTCAGAGTGTGTGTGGTCTCTGAGGAAAAGTCGGCTCTGATATGAAGTGTCTACAGCAATAACAGCAGTTCCTGATGTTTTTATAAAGCTGAGCATGCATTCTTATTTTAAATACTGCATCTAATTGAAGAGACATCAGCTGTCTGGTGAAGGGATAAAAAGAACTGGGTGTATCTGCTGGGTAGGTTTGGCCATAAAAGCCTTATCAAGCCCGACTGAAGAAAGCAGATTACCACAACTTAGGTTTTCAGCATCATTAAATTGGATGCCTATAAGTGCAACAAAAGACCGGCACAACGTGTCAGGCATATTTGTTTCTGGTTGTGCTCATCCATATGGTTTTCTTGGAAACAACATTAGGGTGTATTGCCAGTTCCTTCTTCAAGGGAACACACTTTGTCTGACCTCTCTGCTATGACCTGCCCATCTTGGGTGACCCTACATGGTATAGCTCACAGCTTCATTGAGATATACAAGCCCCCTCACCACAACAAGCCAGAAGGGATATCTAGTTTATATACTTATAATATTGATGCCGGATAGTGAAATGTTTTGAAGACTTGCCTACTCATAATAAGACTTACCTACTCATAATAAGACTTGCCTACTCATAATAAGACTTGCCTACTCATAATAGTAAACACAGGGAAGCTTTTGCAAAACAATGACCTTCCTACTAAATGTTTAGTACAGAAATATGGTGTCTGTATGTATAACCATTTTGTTTGTATGTTTTCTTTATTTGTGCTGGCAGCCTCACAAGAAAGGAAAGTAATATGTGATGGTCGAAAGCCATTATCTCTTCTCTCTGCAGTCTGTGCTGCAGTAATGGCCATATGAGGCCTTGCTTTGTGTTGTTTCTATACCTAATACAACATATAAATCACTTCAGCATTTGCATCCACTATCCTGATCTCAGCCTGAGTTCCTGGCTCCTGTGACATATACAGTAGATATGATAATAAAATCAATAAGAGCATGTGATTGGTGATATAAACTGGAAAAACACTTCCTATTGGTAGTGATTACAAAAACATGGCATTATTGTTATGAGTTGGACAGATAAACCAGACATGTTACCAGATCCTATTCCCAGTGTGAGGCAATGATTAGTCTATCATACTCTACAAGATGTGGGTAGCGATGTGTTCAGGAGCCTGTATCAGCACTACAGCTTAAGGAGGAAGAAACACACATAACAGTCTGGGGGTAAAGCTCCACCGCCTTCTTTCTAAAAGCTGGGAGGAATAGAAACTAAATGTTGAGGCAAACAAGTGGTAGGGGACAAAGGCTTCAGTCCTGCTTAAAATATGTATAAGTCTTCATACCTCATGGCTAGTCATGTGCTGTCACGAGGGTTGGAGAGAAAGCCTTTATATTACACAGTAACATATTTTTAAAAATGAATTATTTTTTTGCTAATTTTAAATAATAGATATTGTTTCCCTCAGTGTTTTCCTGTCTTACTTCTGGTAGGACGTATACCCAGAAGTCTGTTAGGAATATGGCAAATTCCAGTCACCATCTAAGGTGTGGTGTTACTGAGGGAGTCTGAGAATACTCTGATACATTTTTCTTATCAAAGACAGCACCTGAAAATTATATAAATACATTTTGGAGATGTGGAGAAAAAAATGGTTTGCATTTCCTTATATGGTGGTCTTGTAATAAAACTCAGGTGCCATACAGCCCTATTAAATTGACCCAACGTAGACCGTAACAGAGCCTGCAAGACTTACGGCTATTAAATTAGCCCGTAAAGCAAGCCACTGACGATCTGCAGGTTAGGAGCGTTAAAACTCAACGGGACGTGAAAATGTGAACTTTGCGCCTGTAAATCCTTTGATCTGTCAAGCCCGTAACTGTTACGTTTCAATTTAATTAGTAAATTGCAACATATTCACTGGCGTTCAAGCCTGTAACCTGCAAATGGAGCCCAAAAGCCAACGGGTACTAGAGAGGACCCGCTGGGGGCGTAAAGTCCTATATGTTTCACTCAAAAAGCATCTATAAACACACTACTGTACTTAATATTAAAGTGAAAGTGATGTTAGGTATTAATATTCATATCACAAAATTCCCAAGCTCGTAAATCCGCAACATAAAATGTTTATTTTTATGTTTATTTTCCATGTTATATTGATCCAGGCAATCAATGTGTTAACTCATATAATAAAACTCACATGGACTAGAATATTATATTTATTGATTTATTAATATTACATTTTTTCTAGAATGCTGATGCGATCGAAACCCGTAATTGAAACCTATAATACTTTGAAATCCAACCTCCATTTTTCAGTGATGTCATGATAACGATCTATTTTGCCATTGGCTCCCTCTAAACCCATAACTACAGGTTTGACTAATTGATCATGCGCAGGCTGCACATTCAACATGCGTGAAAATGTTTTACGGGTTTACATCTCAAGCAATACATTTATTTTTCTATGATTGTATCAGACTCATTTTCAGTGAGATTAATTCATTTAATGTTATTCTGTGTGTGCAGAGTAAAATTATTGCATCTGTTGAAATAAATGGACACGTCTGTAACAAACCAGCAATAAATAGAGACGTTCCTATTCCAGTAGAGAAAACTAATTGTATTCAATTTACTATAATAGAAATCATTAACAAGTTGAAATTTACAGAATTTACTAGCTCAATGATTTATTTTGAATATAAATGGAATAAACTTTATATTGTTGTTCAGTCCTTCAGTTGTGTTCGACTCTCTGTGACCATATGGTCACAACATGCCAGGCACATCTGTCTGTGTTTCTGGTTGTGCTCATCCATATTATTTTCTTGGCAAAGATACTAGGGTTGGGTTGCCAGTTCCTTCTCCAGTGGACAATAATTTGTCTGACCTCTCTGCTATGACATGTCCATCTTGGGTGACCCTACGTTTTTGTTTTAAGTGGGTCTTGAGAACTTTTGGCTCTGTAGCTAAAGCTAGTCATAGACTGTTAGGGATTTGGAAATAGAGTAGGTATAATGTCTCACCTATTGTGTAGGCACAAATGAGAGGAACTCAGACCAGATAGTGTCACTAACCCTTTTAACCCTTTCACTCTGCTATGAGAGTTGCTTTGTTGCTGTAAAGGAGGATGCTGGGCATTTATGTGACATATAGATATAATAATAAAATCAATAAGAGCATGTGATTGGTTAAATAAACTGAAAAAAAACACTTCCTATTGGAAGCTCTTCAGTGATTAAAAAACATGTTATTTTTATTCATGATTTGGACAGATAAACCAGACATGGTACCAGAGCCTATTCCCAGTGTGAGGCAATGATTAGTCTATCATACTCTACAAGATGTGGGTAGCGATGTGTTCAGGAGCCTGAATCAGCACTACAGCTTAAGGAGGAAGAAACATACATCCCAGTCTGGGGGTAAACCTCCGCCGCCTTCTTTCTAGACACTGACAGGACTAGACAAAGACTTCAGCCCTGCTTAAAATAGGTATAGAGTTTCATAACCCATAACTAGTCATGTTCTGTCATGAGTGTTGGAGAGAAAGCTTGTTTTTTGGAAACAGCAAACCTCAGATGCACATTTCAGCCTCTCTTGGGCCTCATCAGTGAAGTGATTTTCAAGACTGTTCTAGTCCATGTGGGTGGCCCGATATGTATTAACTCATTAATTCCCGAGGTCGATATAACCATAAAAAAATATTTTTGATTGGCGATTTGTGAGCTTGAGACTGTTGTGCAATTCATTCTAATGAATTACATCGCTTTCCCCGTAATTTTTAGTTCCGTATTGTTTTTATTTTTATTTACAGTGCTACGGACATGTTTCTAAGCCCTTTGTGGGTCTCATCTGGCACCTGTAAGATTTTCTGCTACATTTGTTTTTTACAAGTGTGAAAAATTTGTGGGCTTGTGGGATTTTAGCAATTGAATAGCGATTTGTGATTTTAGCAATTCAAACTCTTGCAGACGAGAAAGATCAAATGCTTAGATGGGGTGTAAGTTCAAGATTGTAACCCATAGACTGTT
The DNA here is from genome assembly GCA_027410445.1 of Discoglossus pictus. Taxonomy (NCBI): domain Eukaryota; kingdom Metazoa; phylum Chordata; class Amphibia; order Anura; family Alytidae; genus Discoglossus; species Discoglossus pictus. Next base: position 69,329,380 of record CM050169.1, read on the forward strand.
TTCGGCTTGCAAAAAGACACCAATTGAATAGCAAATTTGCTTACGGGCTCTATTACGGGTGCTCGTAACTAACAGTTGCTTAATTGAGTGAGGCACTATGATTAACCCCTTTATATTTGAAGTAAAACTTTTACCCATATGTGTAAATCCGTTGCTTTTCCAATTGTAATTCAATTTTTCTTTTAATACTTTATCATTTTCCTGTGCAGTGTTAATTGCTAGCACTTCTGTTTTCAGATTGTTCAGCTTATAATAGGAAAGATTACTATAATGCTTAATAGCTTCATGTTAATATCTAAATGATTTAAACTTGATTGGTAACCGTAATCACAATATCATCAGCAAACATTGTTCATTTATTTGTTATGTTACCCGTTTCAATGCCTTCAATCTGTCTTGAACTTCTGATAAACACAGCTAAATGTTCTATAATCATTGTGAATATAAGAGGAGAGAGGGGGCAACCCTGTCTGGTACTATTGTTACTTTTAAAGTTTTCAGATTTAAAACCCATAGATATCACATGGGCAGAAACATTCTTGTTTAGAGACTGTATTGATAAAAAAACAAAGCTACATAATTCAAACTCCCTTAAAGTTAAACTGATAAAGTCCCTTTACTCTGTTAAATGCTTACTCAGTATCTAGAGGCAGAGCAAAAACTGGGACTTTTTTGTTTTAGAATAATCCAGCAAATCCTATACATATTCTGATGTTATCGGGTTCCTATCTGGATTTGATAAATCCTGTCTGGTCAGTATCAATTAATGCTGGTAGTAGTGGAGTCAATTTTAGCATAAATTTTAATATCTATCAGCCCAAACTCTAGATTTACGGCTATTAAAATGGCCTCTTATAGCTATCTGTAAAAGATCTGCGTGTTACAGATGGAAAAAACCCGTAGAAATCGGAACTTCGTTGCTGCTAAGCCTTTGATCTGTCAAGCCCATAAATGTTACGTTCACAAATCACTATTAAATTTCTACGAATCCACAGGCGTTCACACCCGTAAACGGCAAATGGAGCCTATGGTAAAGCCTATGGGTACTAGAGAGGACCCCCAAGGGGTTAAAGTCCTATCCATAGCACTGTAAAGGAAAATATCAACACAATACAGTATGTTGAATTAAAGGGAAAGTGATGTTAGGTATTAAAATGAATAGCACAACATTCTCAAGCTCGCAAATCTGCAATATGAAATACTTTTTTTCTGTTTAATTTCCATGTTATATCGATCCCTGCAATCAATGTGTAAATACATATAATGGAACTGGCATGGACTTGAATATAATATTTACTGATTTATTAATATTGCATTATTTTTGGAATACGGGTCCGATCGTAACTCAAACCCATAAGGGATTTGAATTTAACCTTCATTTTTCACTGACGTAATGATGATGATCTCTTTTACCATTGGCTGCATCAAAACCCGTAACTACGGATTTGACTAATTGAACATGTTCACGGCCGCACATGCAACGGTTTACGGGTTTGGATGTTGGCCACGTCTGTTGCGGACTTGGCTAATTTAATCACTCTGTAACTAATTTCAAGCCTGCTGTCTTTGCAGGTGTACCGATGCCGCTACGGGCTTGTAATTTTTTATGGCCCTATGTTCAGTAATGATATTGGACGGTAGTTTTGACAATCAGTAGTGTCTTTGCCTTCTTTGGGGATGGTAATGATTGCCACTTCCAATGTTTCTGGGAGGGGCTTTTCATATATTTTTTATTTCATTGAATGATTCTAGCAAGTCATTTATTAATGCCAAAGCAAAGATTTTATAATATACACTAGAAAAGCCATCCGGGCCTAAAGCTTTTTTGAGGGTTTTAAGGAGTTAATAGCTTGGTAGATTTCTTGCTTTGTAAAATCTTTCTTTCAATGTATCCTTTGTTCTTCCGTGCTAAGTCAATTCTTCATCAATGTTAAACATGTAAACACATTTCCACACTGATGGTGCAGAACACATATGGTGGCTTTTGTTGTTCTTTAACCAACAACATTCTTTCAAATTCCAAGTGGTCAGATTTAGTCTGTGATATGCGAGGACATAGAAACACATAACTCAGCTAGATGTCCCAATCATGTGTCACGGCATTCAATAACTGTACAGACATGAAATCTTTCACATTTCTGTTCCTAACAATTGCCATTAAATCAACTTGTGGCCTTCACCACGGATGGACTAAATTGTTGAAAACCACTTGGTTCAATTCCCGTTTTCCCGGAATGATCCTTATTCTATTGAGGAGATCTGCTACCACATTTATCCTGCCTCTTACATTTATTGCAGACATAGCCTCTTGCATATACTCTCAATGAATGCTGCTGTGGTAGCGTTGTTTGACTGAACTCTTGCTATATAACAAAACAGGATGTCACAATCACAGACATTTACTTCATCCTCACTCTTCACCATACCAAGAGAAGCAAAAATCTGGTTTCCATCACCTACTACCCAACCAACAATGTCTGGTGCCTGGTAAGAAGAATCACTTCTTGACTTCACACTCTTTTATCTAAACCCAGCCAGCACCCGCTTCCTCAGCATCTCCAGTTAACCTCTGTCCACTACAACTTTCATCCACTTAGCCCTTCTAAGACCAGGCTTTGAACCATTTGCATATTCAGGCCATTCGTTCAGATTAAGCACTGCCACATCAGACTTACAAAAGCAACACTCAAGTACATATCATCTAATCTCGAGAATTACTGCCTCCTGGGATCAGCCCCCCCCGACCCTATGAGCATGGGCTATGTGGCCATAGATCTATGGGCTCATCCCACCTCTATCTCACCTACTGCCCTCCACTGAAAAACTACCACTCCTAGCACTCCCCCTCCTCTCTCTCTATGCCCTCTCTCTCTCTCTATAAGTTTTCTCTTCTAAGTGAACAAGTTATTTCTATTAATTCTTTACATTTTGCCCAAGTCTGAGAAGTAATATCAGGAAAAATCATCATGTTATCACATGGTGGCTCCAAAGTTTTCCTCTTAAACATTAGAGTTTTCCTTTTCTTGCCCTTCATTTTGTTAGAGTTATTCTCTTTGTTCTTTTTTATTGTCTGAAGAGTGATTTAGGTGAAAAAATTCCTTAAAATGTAGATCTTATCTGATCAAGGGAAAAAATGCAAATGCTCTTGTTCTAATAATCCCCTAGTTTAACTATAGATTACTCCACAAATCCAGAGAAGCCTAATATTTTATATCTTCACAGTGAATAATAATGAATTATATCCACAACAATCAAATAGGGGAGCAATTATTAGCAAAAGTCTGATTCTGCTTGAATTTAACCTTTTACATGTTCTTATAAAGTCATTTCCAAACTAAATATTAGGACTTAAAGTGTAATACTCTTCAAGATAAACCTTTCGATATCCAGGTCCTCATTATTATCTAACCTGGCTCCTCTCCTTGAATGAGCATAATTTAGTTAATGTACAAGCGGTCAATATCAATTAAAGGGACTGTTACATTCTGCTGCCAGGGTAAACCATGGATACTCAGAGTAGATTCTCTCCATTGTTGCCCTGTAATAATACAGATTGCTCCCCTTCAAGATGGTGTCACTATGCTCAGAGATGTGGCAGACATGTTGCCTTCCTGCGATGCCTGCAGCCGCCTCATGCAGCTGATTGGTTCATTCCCGATCCAGCCCCCCACCTTTGAAATGTTTCTGAATTTTGACTAACAAAGGGGTATTTTAAACCTTGAAAAATGCTTCTTCGAGAGAATGAGTGATCTGAAATCCAGCCATCTTATTTTTTATAACTTACAACAAATGCACCTTTTTGTCTAACTTAAAGTGTTGCTGTGATGCTAAATTTTTCCTGATTTCTCTTTCGTAAGATTAGTGTAAACAACTTTTCAGTTTATTGTGGATAAAATATTGATCTTTTGTGGAAAACATCATACTGAAAAGTCTTGCTTTTAGCTAATCTTTTCAAAACTGTTGCAGAGTACAGAGAAAAAAAGTATTTGCAGCTGTCTCTTTACTACATGGCTTTATAGGTGGATAGAAGATAGACACTTTACTTGAATTTCATAAAGACAGGAGGAGAACAAGCCCAGAGATAAAGGAAAACTAGATGTTTTCAGTGTAAGTTTTTTATAATAAAAATATTAACATTTTTATATCTGACATTGTTGATCAGCTCTATAAATATTTTACTACTTAAATGTAGCAGAAAAGAAATACAGCATTCACTTTAGCCCCTGACAAGGGACAAATCAGGGTCCTGTACAGGTTTTATATCACTCCAGGCCCATTAACAGAGAGGACAATTACAATACATTTGATTAAATGTCCATTTAGTCAATTAGGGACTTTTTTCCTAAACTGTGGTTTGAGGCTTACCAGGGCACCATGAGGTTCATGCAGATAGTCCATAGATTAACCACCAGGGCACCCTGAGGTTCATGCAGATAGTCCATAGATCACCCACCAGGGCACCATGAGGGTCATGCAGATAGTCCATAGATCACCCACCAGGGCACCATGAGGGTCATGCAGATAGTCCATATATCACCCACCAGGGCACCATGAGGTTCATGCAGATATCCATAGATCACCCACCAGGGCACCACAAGGTTCATGCAGATAGTCCATAGATCAGCTGGGATCATTTGAAAATATGAAACAACATCAATACAATTTCTAAAAATATATTCCCCAGTATTGATAAAGTGCCTAGCTATTATATGTTGTGCACAACATTACCCTTTTTCCGAGCTGCACGAAAGCAGCACTGAATAGGTAAAAATGATCAATTATACTAAGCTACGGTGACCTGTCCCATTCTAATTTCCCTCAAAGAAATCAAAATCGCTCTTTAAGCGGCTATACGCAATTAACTTACTGTACATGTTATTTTTCCTCCTATATGAAGGTATGAACACTTAGAACCACCCATAGAGGCAGAAAAATGAATAAAGTGTCATAGAGGAAATTATTACAGTGAGATGATGCCGCGGTGATCAGATTAACTTTTTTTTTTAATAAAATGTCGGCCACCCGATGCCCCTTCTTTCCAAAGGCTACTGACAAGTGATCTCATCACAGTCACTGTAAGGTGACTTCAATGTAACAAGTTAACTTGTTGATAACCTTTGGAGTGTTAAAAAAACAACCGGAAAAGTTCCATGAAGATCCTCAACAGCATTTAAGTGTCCAACAAAAATTCTAAATAGTTTTGAAGTGGTTTGTCAAAACATTAAAAGATTTGGAACCACTACTATGTTTTTTATAAAATTATACAAATTGATAAGCTGATGAAAGTTAATATGTTAATGGATTTAACTAAAATATCTGCATTTGATTATAATTTACCTTGCAATTTGCTTTGTGTTATTAAAGTGACTCATTAAAGTTCCCAATGTATTCCTTTGCATATCAGATGTCCTAACCAAATGAAATTACTTCTTGTGATAAAATGATATTGTATATTGTCACATATTTAGTTAAGTACAATAAAGTAATTGTTTTGAAATTCTTTCCATAAAAGGCCTCTGATCCTTCTTTTAGCTACATTCACTTCTCAGATAGACAGACTGACAGCCATACACAAATGCAGAATTATATATAATTAAAATGGCAATATACTTGAATAATTACCTTGTAATATCGGCATTGTAGTGCTGGTGGTGATCAGAAGCAGCACAGCCAATATTTTTGTATTTTCGGTAATTTTTGAGCTGGAAAAGAGAAATAATGAAAGGACCAGGTTATGTATATAAGATATTTATTGAAATATTTGTCCACAGTCCCTCATCCTCCTCCCTTTCCCCCCTCATCCTCCTTTTCCCCCTTATCCTCCTTTTCCCACACATCCGCTTTTCCCCCCCTCAGCCGTCTTTCCCCCCTCATCCTCTTTTTCCTCCCACCTTCCCATCCTCCTCCACCCATCTTCCTTCAGTGACATAATCCATCAGTCCACGATACTGTTCTACACATAGTTTTTTTCTTGTTGATATTTTATGTAATTTTAATTATTTGCCTCAACTTGCAAATATGAATCAATGATCCATTGTTGTATCAGTTTTCCCCCACATAAAATGGGATCCAAATCATCTTGAATGGCAGTTTGAGCCACTTTAACTTCAAGCATGGAAATATTATTTCTGACACGTACTTTAGAATTTGGGTAAGTGTCAAGTGTTAATTTGGGTTGCCATCCGGCTTCCCCATTGGGGTATGTGCAACGTCCCGAAGGATGTGTGCTACGTGCCGCATGAAGTGTTATTGAGTCTGGGTACGTGTTTTAATTTTACGTGCTGAGCCTCGTTTTCGTTTTTTTTCGGCCACCATTTAAATTCGCAAGCAACCTCACTGACAGACGTCCTGGCTGTCCCCCCGTGCTGTGTGTGATGTTTTAAAAATGTTTTATTTTTTTGTGTGTTTTTTGTGATTTTCGATGTGCGCAGTTGAGCCGATGTGCGCAGTTTGGGTCGTATTTTTTTTATTTTTTATGTAAGTCGTATTTTTTTTTTCTAAGTCCCGCGAGTCATATTTCTTTTTTCTAAGTACTGCTTTCCTGCCACTTTCCTTTGTAAAGTGTTACGGGTCATAATTTTTAAACTAAACTTTTTTTTCAAACTGCTACGGGTCTCGCAGTGTGAATTGGATAATGAAGGTTTTTGTCGAACTGTAGTCCTGTGGCTCGAAGATTTCTGTTGAACTGTAGTCCCGAAGGTCGTAGGGATGAGTGCCTACCGCGCTCATTTCCACCAGCGCAAGGAGCACCATCGGCACTCCTTGCCAGCAACTGCGGTGGGCTCGCTGCGCAAATCCGCAAGCTTTAGCAACAACTCGTAGTGCTCACAACTATATAATATATGTATTAACAACTAATCCGCATATTGCAGGTCAGAGGAGATCTTAAAAGGTTGAACTTAATGGGCTAAAAGTATTTTTTCAACCTCAATTACTATGTATCTATGTAACTATATATGTTATAATGTTTTAGTGTTATACAATACACTAATTGTGTTCCCCCATTAACCAGGGTTCTCCCATTTACTGTACTTTAAATAAGGGATTCCAGTGAATCCCTGAGCTCCTAGGGGGTAGGTTTACTAGAGGTAGATCCACGAAGTCCCCCAAGTATTTGTAGTATAAGGGTGCACTTATTAACCCCTCAAATGAATCAAATATAAGAAATCAAACCTTATATCTGAATCACTTGAGGTGTTATACTGTTTTTAGCATCGGATCTGACACTTGTATAATGTTTCTGCTTCTACAAGTGGTGCTCAGTATGCGTAGGTTGGGTAGGAAAAAAGGACTTACATTTAGTATGCTACCTGCGCGAAGATTAGAATTGCATGTAGGGAAATTTGACAGGTCAACGTAATTTGATAACGCAGCTAATTTTAGCCTATACAGCCATGCATTTGTGGGATTTGAATATATTAGTTACTGTTCAACCTGCATCATAAGTGCCTGTGCAAAAGCTTGTAATAGGGATCTTGGTGAGGTCTTAAGTGTAAGAAGGGCATTTACGTTTCTGAAGACCAGGGCTTGTATTTACTGATGCAAGCTTACCTGCTTTTCATCATGTGTGGGGGAAGGAGGTTGATGTCAAATTCATTAAGATTCAGTTTAACAAACTGTCTTTTCGTTTTCTTTTTTTGTTACATTTTTAACATTGTAAATAAGAAGACATTTGGAAAGATTCCGAAGGAGCTCCTGGCAACAAAATTTTGAGCCAGGCAATGCTGTTTGCCACACAATGCAAAGCTATGGCCCCTCTGAGCACCTTTGGTGCTCATTGCGAGCCCCATGGTGATTGAGATGTGACTATAAGTTAATAACATTTTGACATGTAACGCAAGGCACCATTGAACTATTTTGTGCTGTTTTCTTTTATGTTTATGTTTTATTTTTCATTTACATTTATGATCTGTATGTATAAAAATATATATTTTTTAAATATAAGGCTTTTTATCCTGATTTATGAAATATTCAATTTTTATACTATGACTCAGGTGATCTGATCCTACTCCGAGACAATAAAATTAATTCAAGTTCCCATCTGGCAAAATGCTTGTTGTTCACACTTTGTGTTCATCTAGTATTATGCGACCCTTTGATAAAGCTGGACAGAGATATGGAAGGATCATATAAGGTATACATGTGAGGCTGACGCTAAATAAAGTAATTTGTCCAATCCAGACCTGCAGAGTTAACAGGTACGTATACAGCACAATGGGGACAGAGGAAAAGAAGCTGTGAAACAACTGGAACTGACAGTGTATGCAAACCTGCAAGCAGCACAGCTGAGGTGAGCTCAGAGCCAGACACTGACAAAGGAGCTAGAAGTACAAGGCACATGAAAGAAATTGTGTTACCTATAAGAACCCCCAAGAAAAGCGTGTGTATTTTGGACTAACAATGCAGCAAACATAAACTGCATAACTAAGGGTCCCTAGGTTTATAAATTTGGAGTGAAGGGTGGGCCCCCTGCAAACCGCTGTTATTGCTACAAACCAGGGAGTGGAATCACAGACAGGCTTCCTACAAGAACAGAGACTATATTTGTGTATGTTATATTTTTACCCTGTAGCAGACAAGCTGTAAAGGTTTCTGAGGTCAGTCAGCTTGTTAAGTAGATGTTATTTTTGTTGCTACATTCCTTGCTTTAATTTTTTATCAAAAGCTTTGTTTGAAACTATACCTGAGCTTTTGGACTGTCTCTCTAAGCAAAATTGTAAGTGAACATGAGGACTCTAAAGACTCACTTTTTCACACTGGTGTCTTAAGATGGATTGCCTGATCTTGGATTTGGAGAACACCCACAGCTCAGTATCAAGGATATTGTAAGTGCCTTAATGTTGGATACAGCAGCTCAGCAGGACAGAGAGCAACAAGAGAGCAACAAGAGAACAACTGACAACTACAGGAGTTCAAAAATATATTGGCTACCCAAGTGCCTCAGAATCATGCTGCCTTGCAAAAACGTTTTAGGAACAAGATAACCTGATACTGGCATCATCCCTTAGTGGAGCAGATCAGTGAGCATACTCTGACCTCACGGAAAAAACAGGCTTCTCATTATACTTTACGAAAAGGTGAAATTCTTGCCAGAGCAGGGGTGAATCCAACAGTTTGTTACCAAAATTGTCATCAATGGAGATACCACAGAAACCAGGCAGCACAGTCGCACATGTCTGACCTTTTCCATATTACTCACAACTGGTTTGCCCTGAAACCAACTGTCCAGAGCAAATGGTTGAAATTCTAGTAATAGATCACTATTGGAGTGTACTTCCACGTGATATGAGAAAATGGGTAGGCCAATAGGTCCTCAGTCCATAGACAAACTGGTCAATTGCATTGAATGTCATGAGACTGAATGATTTTTTTTTTTTTTTATGGTCCCAGAGAAGAAAGACAAGAAAGGGCTGATCTTTTGCTTCCATATCTTCACTATCTTGATTGGTTGTCATCTCCTGTGAGGTAGATGCCACTGTTTCTCCCGTACCTTTTGGGTTAGCCTAGGATTCTGCTAGAGCATTCTCTTGGTCCTATTTCTTCTTGATTCATGTTGTCATATTTTTCTCTTTCTGTCGCTCTATTTTTGATTGTTTTACTTTCTCCTGAATGGAGAATAACTCTGCATGCAAGAAAGGGAAGACTTCCCTCAATTTGTTGTCCTCTACATAATCAGACTTTTCTTTTTGTTTTTCCTGTATACGCATTTTAAAATGTGAAACATTCCAGCCCAGTACTACTGCATACGATAGCAGATGGACTACAGTGCAGCACACCCTGCACCTCAATCAGGAAGTCTTGCTAGGATAACTCAAAATGGTACACAATGTACACCCCTCCTTTTTTCTGGCTCCCAGTTAGCTAACAGTAGGGTTACTGCACTTCCAGAGACAACCAGTCCTGTTATGATTACAGTAGGTTTACTTTTGCTCCTGGTTTTGTTCCATATATTTTCTCCTGACACACCTTGATCTATCCTTGTTTCACATAGGTATCCCCTTTTATAGCATCCATATAAGAGTTGAAATGGCTAGAATCTGGTAAAGGCCAGAGATATATGAAGACAAGGTAATGACATGTCCCAGTTTTTTATATCACATTTCACCATTTTTCTTATTATTCTTTTTAATATTAGGTTGAAAATTGTTTGTGGATGATATACCGATGTTCTCAATGCTATTATTTGAAATAATTTACACAGATCTGTTATTGTTTTAGACACTAATGGAAACTTTAATCTTTACATTTGTTTCTTGGAATTCCAGCTCTAGAGAAAAGAAGAACCAGTTATTTAGCCACATTCATGGAGCTTGCATTCCTCAAAGGAAAAGCTTCTGGATATTGAATATCATAATCGACCACAACCAGGATGTACTAAGCTGTCTGCTCCCGCTAGATCCACAATCATCTTTTTAAAAGGTTATTCTATGATCGTAAGAGGTATCAGTAGCTCACTTAATTGTGTTGAGGACTTGTAAGCTGACATTCTAGGAAGGACAGACAATAACAGTGTTCTTTCGTATAAATTCCAGGCCAATAGAAACTTTTCTTAATTATGTTTAGGGTTTTTTCTATTCCCAGGTGGCCTCCAAAGAGATGACCATGGGCCAGTTTCAACACTCTCTTTTCGATGTTCCTGGAGTACCAGCAACTGTTCTATAACCTCATTGATAATCTTGACAACCCGTTACAGGGCATCTCTTTCCAACACGAAATAGGAGCCTTGAGGATTTTATCTTCCCTGTACAGCTACTCAATTTATCTCAGGAATTTGGACTCTTCTGAAATGTTCCAGATATGTGTTTCAATCAATGGACCGAGTAATGGCACTAGTGCCAACTGTAGAGGCTAAACTTCTGGCAAGATGGCAGGGACGTTATGCAGTCCAAGAAATTGGAGAAGTAGACTAAATGATCAAAAAACCCGACCTTAATCAACAAAAGCAAATATATCATATCAATTTGTTAAAAGCATGGCATGAGAGAGAAGCTGAAGTGGCTTTTGTTTACTCTATTGATCAGTCAGAAGAAGTGCCTCATGAAGTATCGATATCTCCGGACTTATCCACATAAACAAAAGAGAAGTTCCACAAGTGGTAGCCAGCAACAGATGTGTCATTTCAGCCTATCAAGGATGGACCAGTGAGATCCACTATGATATTATTACTAAGCCTGTAGTGACGGAAATGATCAAGCCATACAGTATTCTGGAAGGAAATAGAGATGACGTAAGACAGTGAATGGTGTAGTCCAATTGTACTGATTCCAAAGCCAACACGCTTCTGTAGTGACTTCAAAAGGTCAGCTGAGATGTCTCAGATTGCACATATCCTCAGATCTGATGAACTGATAGATGAATTGGGAAAAGCCAGATTCCTGTTTACTTTGCATCTGACAAAGGGATATTGGCAAGCGGGGGGACGACGAAAGTAGCAAAAGAGAAAAAAAAGTTCTGCACCCCTGACAGGTTTTTCCATTATGATCTATTGCCATTTGGACTATATGTAGCCCGAGCATCCTTTCAGAGGCTTATGGACAAGTTCCTATGCTGCCATCTGAAATATGGGTCTGCATAATTGGGCGACATAATAATATACATCTCTGATTGGGATTCTCATTTGAACAGATTAGAAAATTCCTAGAGACACCAAGTAAAGTGGGTTTGATGGGTAATTCAGACAGAGACAAAATATTTGGGATATGTTTGTATATATATGATTTGACAAAGGCAAGGACTTCAGTTGCTGTAAAATGGTACCAAGATGCAAACTAGGCTTTTTAAATATTAAAGTCATTCCTATGCCAAAAGCCTATATTGGTGGCACCGGATTTCATCATCCAAACGGATGCATTGGATTTTGATTAGGAGCAGTCTTGTCACAAGTGATAAAGGTGGAAGAACACCTACTTTTGTACCTGAGTAGGAAACTACTTCAGAGAGAACAAAAGTACCAGGGAGTTCCTGGTGGTAAAAAAGGCCATGGGTGCTCTTAAGTATTACCTGTTGGAGAGACATGTTGTGTATGTCTCAGATCATGCCCCACTGAAATAAATGCAGTGAATCAGAGAGATACATGCCAGGGTGACAAGGTGGTTTCTCTCATTGCAGCAATATAAGTGACCTGGATCACAGGGCAAGAAAGGAACACACAAATGTGGACACCTTCTTGGGAATCCACTGCCTCTCTGCATAAGTCGCTAAGCCCCCTGCTACTGAGCTGAGGAAAGGAGAATGCATGATAAAGCCGGATTGCATGGGCATTTGCCCATTTCAGATGTGCAAGTGTTAAAAGGCTCTCACACAGCACAATTGGGCTGCTCTGGAGAAAGGCTGGAGCAGCTACCTATTTTGTTTTGTATTTATTTATTTATTTTTTAATAATATTTAGTGTAATGGGCCTAGCGCCCCCTCTCAGGTGCACCAGCCCGCCCCAACCTTAAAGTTGTTTACTGGTGGCTCAGATGTACTGATATCTGTCCTCTCATTGCCAGGGGAAGGAATCCCGAATGACATCACACATGCTGCAGGGTAAGGATGGCAGTACTGCTGAACCACCAAGGAATCACACCTAGATTAAAAGAAGCTTAGATTAAGGTAGAGGGCTGGTGCTGCTGTAAAGGCCATAGGGTCGACGGGGGCAGCAGAAGTCAGAGGGACCACAACACTACAGATTTTTTTTGTTAAATACATATATCACACACTTATATATATATATATATATATATATATATATATATATATATATATATATATATATATATATTTATTTATCATATATATGGTAATGAGAAAGGGGCCCAACGCACACACAAAATGTGTCTCCCCTGAGGGGGGTGGGGGGACATTTTTATTTTACATTAGTTCCCTCTATTCAATAGCTCCACTGGGTATACATGTAAAATTGCACAACTTGGCTACTGTTCCTCTTTCCGTCCTTCCTTCCTTACATCCAGTTAGACTAATTAGAGAGTTGTATTGCACGCCTAGCAGTGATTTAAAAACATGTATTTCACAGCCATGTCCTCTCATAATTCACCAGGTCCTTCTATTCAATAACTCTACTGGGTATACATGTAAGATTGCACAACTGGGCTACTGTTCCTCAATGTTGTTCAGTCATTACTCAGTCATTTCTTACTGTCCGTGACCTTATGGACCACAGCACGACAGGTGCATCTGTAAGCTACTGCCCCTCTGAGCTCTCTCAAATTCATGTCCATTGCTTCAATTACCTCATCTATCCATCTCTGTGTCTCTGCTGTCCCCTTTTTCGTGTGCCTTCAATCTTTTCCAGCACCAGAGTCTTCTCTAGGTTATCCCGTTTTCTCATGATGTGAACAAATTATTAGAGCTACAGCCACGTGATCATATCTCCCTGTGAACAGTTTGGCTTGATTGCCTATACTATTGATTGACTGGATCTTATTGCATTTCAAGGGACTCTAATCAATTTTCTATAAAATTACAATTCAAAGGCATCAATTCCGCAGTTGTCAGCTTTATTTATGGTCCAGCTCTCACATCCATATGTCACTACTGGGAGTACTATAATTCTAACTATGCAGATCTTTGTTGATAGTGTCATATCTTTATGATGAATAGCTTGTCCAGGCTTGCCATAACTTTCCTTCCTAATAGCATATGTATTTTAATCACATGGCTGTAGTCACCATCTGCTGAGGTCTTGGAGTTCAAAAATCTGTCACTGCCTCCACTTCTTCAGCATATATTGCCAGGAAATGAGTTTGCCACGATCTTTATCTTTTAGCACTGAGCAACAGGACAACTTTTACACCCTCACCCCCCCCCCCCTATCAATAGGCCCTTTAGTTCTTTCTCACTTTTAGACATCAGATTAGTATATCATACTCATATCTGAGGTGGTTCATATTTCTCCCAGTTTAATGTTTTGAAATGTATACAGTATGTTGAATAAATAATGTTGCTCTCCTTTTCCAATCTTCAACCATTTGGTTTTTCCATTCTTGGTTCTGGCTGTTGCTTCTTGGTCAACATACAGATTCCTTAGAATGAGGTTGAGATGGTCTGGTGACCCCATCTCTATAAGAACTTACCACGTTTTGTTGTGAGCCACACAGTCAAAGTCTTTAGAATAGTCTCTGAAGCAGAGGTAATATTTTTCATCTAGAACTTTCATGCCTTCTCTATTATCCAGCTGACATTTGCAATTTGATCTCTTGTGCTTGTGCCTTTGCCTGGCTTGCACATCAGGTATTTCTCTGTCTATATATTGTTGGAGCCAAGCTTGCCCTATCATAAGCATTAAATTGCTGGTATGTGAAATGAGTGGAATTGTTTGATAACTGGAACACTTTTTGGAACTGCTTTTTCTGGAATTAAAATGTAGCCTGACAGTTTCCAGCCTACTAGCCACTGTTGAGTTTTCCAAATGTGTTGGCAAAATGCAAGCAACACTTTCATAGCATCATTGTCTATGATTTTGAAAAGTTCAACTGGGATTCCATCAACTCCTGCAGCCTTGTTATCAGCAAGGCTTCTCCAAGATGGCTCGTTCCAGCTCATTGGAAAAACTATTGAGGATATCAATGCTGTTTAGATATTTCCTGTATAGATCTTCTGTGTACTCTTGACACCTCTTTATCTGATCTGTTTCTGCTAAGTCCCTACAGTTGTTTACTTGATATCATGCTTGCTTTGGCATGAAAGATTCTGTGGAGGTCCCCAATATCATAAAAGAGATCTCTTACCATTCTGCATATAGCTGGACAAATCTTTTCCTATCTCCAGGCCTTTCACTTTCCTTCTTTCCTGGGATTCTTTCATAGTCTTATCAGACAGCCGGTATGACTAATTATTTTTTTTTATTTTGGGGTTATTCTTTGTTGTCATTTTCTGCACAATATTGCAGACTTATATCTAAAGTTATTGAGGCATTCTATCTACCATGTCTAATTCCTTAAATATGTTCTTATCTCCATTGCATAGTTTTTGGGGATATTATTTATTTTGTATCTGCTTGGACAGATGATTTTCCCTTTTTTCTCAGTTTAATTATGAACTTTGCAATAAGAAGGTCACAAACTTCACCACAGTCAACTCCAGGTCTTATTTATGCTGTATAAAGCCCCTCCTTCTTTGGCTACAAAGTATATAGTCAATCTGATTTTCATATCATTCATCTGGTGGTGGCCTTGTGTAGAGTCACCTCTGAGGCTATTGGAAGAGGGTGTTTTCTATGAGAATTATCTTGACAGAATTCTACTAATCTATGACCTGCTTCATTTTGCACTCCAAGGCAAAACTTGCACATTATTCCAGGTATCTTTTGGTTTCCATACTTTAACATGCAAATCTCCTTTGGTGTTATTTGTTGAATATCCTCATAGAAACTGATAACTGTAGGCTCCTCAGCAACCAAGTGTGAAGAATACACTTGGATCACTGTGATGTTAAATGGCTTGCCACAAATTCTATCTGAAATAATTCTATCATTTATTGGGTTGTAACAGCGCACTGCTATGGCAACTCTTTGATTATGAGGGATACTCCATTTCTTCTTGACCACAGTAGACTATATGGTGGTATTGTCCAAATCCAACCCATTTGAGTTAGCTAATTCCCAGGATATCAATGTTTAATCTTGCTATCTCATGTTTGATCACATGCAGCTTATATTGGTTCATAGTTCTAACATTCCAGGTTCCTATGCTGAATTGTTCTTTCCTCTCCAAACACATCCACAGAAGGGCACCCTCTCAACTCTGGCTCAACCACTTCATTTGATCTGGTGCTACTCATACTTGCCCTCTGCTTTTCCCCAGTAAAACAGTAAGTACCTTCTGATCTGAGAGGTCATCTTCTGTTGCTAAATCATTATGTCTCTGGTTGTGCTTATCAATAAGGTTATCTTGGCACAGATACTGGAGTGGATTGCTAGCTCCTTCTCTAGCAGACCTCAATTTGTCTTAACTTTCTGCTATGACCTACTCATCTTGGGTGACCCTACATGCACCTTCATCATAACAAGGTAAATACTGAAGGAGGGGTTAATTTTATAGTGTCTTTATTTAGGATAATACTAAGGTGACCCCCGATATTGATGTCTCTCTCCCCCCCCCCCCTCCCCCCATACTGGTCTCACTTACAATGCTTTTTGGAATCTCCTGTATACCCTATATCTCTCAATATCCACCCTCTCTATTACTCTTTTATCCAAACGTTATTCCTTTACTGTATTCGCCTGCATCTGTAACATTAAAAAATATTAAGGACGGGAATCTGTCTACCTTGAAATAACTATGTTAGGGATATGTATTTTGACTATGAAACATGGATGATAATGCTTGGGTATTCGCCATTTGCAAAAAAATAGAAGATTTTCTTTGCTGAAATCTTATCTAAATCTACCAATGAATAAACCATTTCCCCACTTTCCTCATTTTTCCTCCTTCCAATATTGGGCAGACAATAAAAACTAGGAGAACTTTCCAACTCAGTCTCTAAACCAGCAGGACAGGACATATGAAAAGCACAACATGGTATCCTTCAGGCAACAGGTGGATCTACCATCGGTGCAAGTGGTGCAATGCACCAGTGCCAAGCTCAATGGGGACCCAGTGCAGTCAATTATTTATGTATTAATTTTTATTTTACCCCGGGGGGTCCCAGTCCCTTTAGGGCCCCTCTGTCCCCCTTGCCCACCCTTCTTCCACCCCCTCTTTTTTTTACAAAATCCTCCATTGTCAAAGTGAATTTTTCAAAATGAAATCAAGGTTTGGGGCCGTTATTTTTTTATATATACAAATATTTTAAAATAAAGCACTGAAAAGGACATAGGAATGAAGAATATATTGCAGAATTATGCCCAGAAAAAGGATGTTGTTGTTCAGTCATCTTCATGACCAGTTCCGTGTAAATAACTGCTTCTCTGAGGTCAAACAAGTTCATGTGCACTGCTTCCGTAATACAGTCTATCTTATCATTTGTCACCTCTTCATTGTGTCTTTTATCTTTCCTAGTATTAGAGTCTTCTGTAGTGAATCCTGTCTTCTCATTATGTGTCCAAAGTGTTTACATTTTACCTAACTATTTCTCCAATAAATAGCCTGGAGGACCCCCAGAGAGGAACCAGCAAGGCTGGCTATGGTTGTGGGGGGCCCTTGATGTGGTGGGACTGAGTACCGCCGGGGTGAGGTCTGTGGCAGCCTTGAGTAAGGGTTCGGGTTGTTACAAATTGTTACTGTTATTATTTTCTCACTCTTGTATTACACAGACAGATTTGTGGGGGATATGGGTGATACTGAGACATAAACGCAATGTACAACTTTATTCAGCAAGATAATGCTGCATGCTTTACATGTTGTTATGGTACTAATCATTTATTGAAGATACAGAGAGATCCAGTTTATCAACTTCCATGTGACAAGCATTTACACATTTTTACCACAGTTCCAAACAATAAAATGTCCTTTAATGAGTGATTTCTGCAATATAAACACTACATGGTACTAAAGTGTAGTGCTCTTGAGGGAGCAAGCAAGGTGTGTGTAGCTTAAACCTCTCAGTAAGATCTAGTAATGGTCAGAGGTAGGGCATAATGGTGAGTAGAGATGGTGGCACATAGTTAGTATAGACGTATAAACATATAGGTGGCTTCAGTAATTATTAGGGGGGTGATATGATGATGCACACAGTGGCTACATGATTATAAATTAATATCACAAAATGCTTACGGTGAGTTCTTGTGCAATTAGTCCAAATTTACCTCTTAGTGCCCTAAATTTAAAAAGAAAGTTTTGGTGATTGCCAAATAATTTCTGTGTCAGTAAACTGTATTACTTTGAAATATTGTACAAACAGCTGCTCTACACAGAATAAACATTTATTTGTATCATTTGAGAGAAGTTATTCTTTACAAAATAATTTGCTCTCTAGGGGATTGCAAAATATACTATACTAGCGAATTGCCCGTCAAAAAATGACGGCAATGAAATTGTAAGGTAGCTAATGCTGTTTGGTGTGTAATAATGAAATATATAATACATTAATAAATGAATATACTTTACCTATTTTGAAGCATTGTGTTGAAGAGCTGGCAATCTGTTTTGATGTTGCTGGAGCATTAGTGGTGGGGAGCTGCTGTGTCTCCTTCCCCCCTCCTTTCCCTCCCTTGTGTCTCCTTTTCTTCTCCTTTCCCTCCCTTGTGTCTCATTTACCACCATTTCCCTCCCTTGTGTCTCATTTCGGCCCTCCTCTCTCTCCCTTGTGTTTCCTTTTCCCCTCCTCTCCCTCCCTTGTGTCTCCTTTTCCCCCTATTCTCCCTCCCTTGTATCTCCTTTTCCCCCTCCTCTCCCTTATGTCTTTTTTCCCCCTCCCCTCCCTCCTTTGTGTCTCAATACTGCCATCCCCTCCCTCCCTTGTGTCTCATTTCCCCCTCCTCTCCCTCCCAGGTGTCTCTTTCCCCACCCTCTTCCTCCCCTGTGTCTCTTTCCTCCCTCCCCTGTGTCTCTTTTTGCCCTCTCCCTCCGCTATGTATTTTCCCCTCCCTCCTCTGTTTCTCTTTCCTCCCCCTCTTCCTCCCCTGTGTCTATTCCACCCCCTCTCCTATGTTCTTCCCCCTCTACTCCCTCTCGTGTCTCTTTCCCCCTCTCTAACCCCCTGTGTCTCTTCCCCCCACTCCCTCCCTCTCTTTCCACCCTTTCCCCCCTCTCCCTCTCCTGTGTTCCTCATGACCCTCACCGTGTCCTGGGGGCTCTGGATGTCGGGCTCGGCCCTGTCCCTGGGGGCGGGTTTCCCAGCCTCCTCCGTGGGTGTCGGAGGCCTGTCCGGGTGGCTGGTGGACTCCTGTGTGGTGGGTTGTGGGCCTGGCACGGGTCCCCGGGTCTAGATCACATCTCTGTGGAACTGAGGCCCTTGCCCGCAGCCCTCGCTTTGCGAAGGCCTCGGCGCTCCATCCCAGCAACTGAGGCCCTTGCCCGCAGCCCACACTTCACGAGGGCTGCGGGCAAGGGCAGCGAGGGCTGCGGGCAAGGGCCTCTGTTGCTGGGATGGCGCTCCATCCCAGCAACGGAGGCCCTTGCCCGCAGCCCTCGCGAGGGCTGCGCTAGTATTAGAAATTGGTTACTACAATTAGGTTTTTATATATTACTTTCATTACATTAGAAGATATACCTCATGTATTTTTCCTATAAGTGTGTATAAGTACACATGTATAATTCAATACTGGGCAGCTAATAATAGCAGTTTGATAAAATAATTAACCAGTTCCTGCATTGTCTAATTACCAGTCATATATTTTAATACTTTACTGTAATTTGTGTCCTTTAGCACTTTACCTTGTGTCCCACTATTTGGGAGCACTACTTATACCATTTGGATTGTATTAATAAATGATATTATTTATATGTCGATACCTCGGGTCCCCTTGTTTTCTAGAGGAGACACTACCTGTACCATAAACTTTCGTCAACTAAATATAATTTCCTACTCGTGTCTGGTAGTGTATAGATCAATACACTTCCTGTTTTGATATTTGCCAGAACTTTTGAATCATTTACATCTCTTTGAAATATTGCTTAAATACTATTCCATTAATTGGGCGCTAGCAAATTAAAGCTTGCTAACAGTTTGTTTAGATGCGATAGTACTATGTAATCGTAAAGTCTGTAGTTATATCTCAATGTGACTGCCCCTTTATCTGTGTTGTTATTTGTATTTATCTTCTGTGCTGCTGCTGTGGAGCTTGTTTGACACTAAACAGTTGGCGCTGCGTCATCATTTAGTATCAAACAAGCTCCAGAGCAGCGACAGCAGCGCAAAAGACGAATACAAATAACAACACAGATAAAGGGGCAGTCAAACTGAGATATACTAAGAGAAACATCTAAGAAAAACTATTAGCAAGCGGTCATTTAAAGGAATGGTGTTCCAGCAATATTTCAAACAAAAGTAAATAACAGAAAGTGTATTGATCTATACACTACCAGACATGAGTAGGAACAGGATAACTAATCATTATTGATACTGTACTACTGTATGGTGGAGGGATTATATCCCAGTGTTATTATAAAACAGTGGCACATACCTGCTCTTTTATTTTCTATCCGGTTGTATATTAATTGGTATTATTGGAGGAGTTTCCTTTTCATCTTCATACTTGAAATAACTGCAATATAATTCAGAGTATAAATAACATGCTGGATTGTAGATTTCCAGGCTTAACAGATAATATAATGGGAAGGGTAAAAGGAACAAAATGATCATAAAACATTTAACATTATTATTTATCTTAGTTAGCAAATAATTAATAAGGAGCGTACACACTTACCTTCCGTACATGCATCGTGTGATGTGAGAGCCGCAGACGCGCCATGCACGGCTTTAGGACGAGGGGGAGAAGGGGAGGGAGGAGGAAGAGACATAGGGAGATGTAAAGACACAGGGAAGGGACAAGAGATACAGGGGTAGGGGGAAGAGACACAGGGGAGGGGTAAGACACAGATAAGGGGAGAAGACACATGGGAAGGGGACAGAGATATAAGGGGGAGGCACATGGGACAGGGGGAAGAGATATGGGGGAAAGAGACACAGGGGAGGGGGGAAGACTAAAGAGTGCTGAAGCGTGGAGTACAGCGTTTGGGCTTTAACCAATTAGAGTTTGATATCCATTCATTCCAGATAGTGGCTGCATTGGAGGCTGCCCGCTAGGCTTACCAGCGGAGACAATTAAAAGAATTGGGAGATGGGAATCCAGATGCTACATGACTTATGTGTGACCAGTAGCAGTTGAGAGCCGGACGCGCTGGACAGTCTAACTCTGTCTTTGTTGTTGGCAGGTTGTCAGAAACAGCTGTGGATTATCGGGCACTCGTATGTGCTTTGGGCTCTCCTGTTTACCGCAGGTACGAGCAAGGATCCACAACTGGGCGTTCCGGATGAGGTCATGCAGGTAGGGTGGATCGGAGTCCGAGGATTGCTGTGGTTGGTATTGAGCAAATAACTAAATAGAGCTGAGTTGGCATATATATATATATATATATATATACATATATACATATATATATATATATATATATATATATATATATATATATATAATTAATTACATTTTTACAAAATACTTACGTATAAACACAAGCAAAAGAGATAATGCCAATGAAGAATCCTATCAGAAGGATCATGAGAACTACAAAGACGATCACAGCAACAATGTTGTATGAATGCTCCAACCAGAAAAGAGATTAAACTCATGTTAGAAACATTATACATACACATCAATATCTATACAAGTCATGATTATAACTATGTGTTGGTGTTTAACACTAAAAATAAAGTACATAAACTGGCACATGTGTATAAACATTATTCAGAGTTTGTAGATAACAGTTTCTTATGTTCCTTAGTAGGATCTACAAAATAAACAAGCAAAAAAGGATTGATCATATGAAAAACATAGATTTTATAAGACAATCTCTCTTGTAGACAGTTTGTGTCTGAACATTTATGAACTGCCTACTATGGTAGTAGTAAGGTGGTAGTAGGTGAGGTTCTTCTAGGTCTGGGGATGTTGTCAGTTGGTGAGTAGCTCTGATCAGATAAATGGTATAGGGCCCCCTGTAAGTGGCTGAGCTCCTGCACAAGTAGCTACCTCAGTCCTCATGTTCGATACAACTGGAAAGATGTCACACTAGGGAGTCGTAGGGAACAGAAGGATTATTATTATTATTATTATCTTTATTTATATCGCGCCAACATATTCCGTAGCGCTGTACAGGGGTTGAGTACATAGCAGAAAACAAATTAAACACCTTGTAAAGAATGGAGGGCCCTGTTTTCGAGCATAAAATCAAATGTAGGATGTAAAAAACTAGCCACTACAATGTGTACACAAATACTCACACCCACAGTAAGCTGCTGTTATTATTGTGATTATTATTATTAATATTATAGCTATATAGACTTCATGTATTCTAATAAAATGTCTACAAAGGCATATTATTTTATTATATTGTTTTTGCCCAGGATGTGTGTTAATTATTAGTTTGGGGAAGCAGTTCTCTCACAAGTTTTCCGGGATGGGTGATTAACATGGCTAGAGGGATTTACTTTGGCCTTACACATGATGTAAACTGAGATATAGGGGATTAACATAGGGCCCTTAGATTTTATAATAAAGCACCATCTGCAGTAATAGTTTCAGTGCAGATGTCTTAAATTCATGATACATATACAGCCCTATTAAATTCCCTCAATTTTGCAAAATGTAGCCCGTAACGTAGCCCGCTTGACTTGCAGCTATTAAATTAAACCCGTAAAGCAACCTTCTGACGATCTGCGGATTAGGAGCGTGAAAACTCTACATGACGTGAAAATTTGAACTGCATGCCCGCAAATCCTTTTATCTGTCAACCCCGTAGCTGCTACGTTTCCAATTTAGCTATTACATTTCAATGAATTCACTGGCGTTCAAACATGTAACCCGCAAATGGAGCCAAAAGCCAATGGGTACTAGCGAGGACCCGCTAGAGGGGTAAAGACCGATACATAGCACTTTAAAAGCATATATAAACACACTACTGTACTTAATATTAACGTGAAAGTGATGTTAGGTATTAATATTAATAGCATAACATTCTCAAGTTTGCAAATCTGCAATATAAAATATTTTTATTTATGTGTATTTTCTGTGTTATGTCGATCCTGGCAATCAATGTGTTAATACATATAATGGAACTCGCATGGACTAGAATATTATATTTATTGATGTATTCATATTGCATTATTTCTGGAATGTGGTCTAAACCCGTAATTGAAACCAATAAGACTTTTTTTTTCCAGTGATGTCATGATGACGATCTGTATTACCATTGGCTCCCTCTAAACCCCAATCTTGGTCTGACTAATTGATCACACGCAGGCCGCACATTCAACGTGCGTGAAAATATTTTACGGGTTTACGTCTCAAGCCCGTAGCTTGCAGCCTGTTCTAATTTAATAGCTCTGTAAATCAGTCAATTTCAAGCCCGCAGAAGATGTATAGTTTAAGCTGGGAATGTCTATAATTGTCATTTTGCTCAGTGTACTATAAACTGAACTTTATTATCTAGTAGTGTTTTTAGATCAGCGTTCCATAGAGCCCTATATCCAATATATGCAGGATTTCACAACATATTTAACTTTTTTATGTTAAAACAATTTAACGACAGCATCGCACTGAAATCGCTTTGATATAGTCTTTATACAGAGGGACTGAAACATGCCATTTCTTTCTAATGTATGAACTGTTCAGGTTAGGGGGGAGGGTTTTCTCTTTATGGTTCCTCATCCTGCTTAAAAATCTCCACTGAGAATATGTCTAAACTTGGCAGGAACAATAATGCTGCACACGTTTCCTGTAAAAATATTCAGTATCATGATGCGTTAATCACTGATTTCTTTATATTTGACTAATAATTACACATGCTCTTGCCAAGTTTGCTAAATTAACCCACCCTGGCCTTCCATTTACATTAACACAGACTTGATTGCACAGAACATTCACACTGCTCATGTTTAGTGAATTCTTTCTTTCACACACATGGATCATACATGATCTGCGGGGGGCAGCCCACAGTTATTCACCGTTCTGGTTATAAATGGAGTTTCTTTCTGGGCCACTTTCCTTCCACTTATTCCAAAGCTTGTGTAACCCTCCCACTATTACTGAAGACTTGTCTTATTGCAGCATCTTCCTGTGGCAGTGACAAATTAACTCTATACATATTTTCATACATTTGGTAATTATTCTTGATCTCTGATTCACTGGTGATTTACATCACCTATGTGCTATATGCATTTACTATCACTTATGGGCTAATAGCATTTAATTGCTGTTGGCTAGTTCTTTTCCACTATTATTATTATATATTTATAAGATTTTTCATACTCCATAGAGGTATAACTTTTATAATTTGGACCTATGGAGATATTATTATTCACAGTTAGTTCCCTCTTTCTGATAGGGACTTTACTTCCTTACTGTATTATATTCACAATTTTACACATCAAGAATTTAGGGGCATCCTATTTTGAGATGCGCCTGTCTCTTATTCTCATGCATTCCTATTTTGTTTATTCTCTTTATGTCCATGATAATTACATTTTCTCAATATCCGTAATAAGTCTGTGACCTATATCTTTTTAAATTATATATAGTATTCATTGTATCTATATATTATGGCAATATCCTCTCCTTCAACCTTTGACCTGTAATACCCAATGCCTCCAGGTGATGGCGATCCCATATATTTTAAGGCCCTTGTAGAGGTGCACAAGATCCCCTTTCTCTATTGTATGTTGCCTAGGCAACTGATCCCTATAAGTAGTCCATCTCCACAGCGCTATCCAAATTTACCTTTGAAAAATACGTCCTACGTCGAAATGCGTCAGGCGCCTAGCAACGACGCAGCGTAAGTCATCACGCAAGGCGTGCGCATGCGCGTTGCATACCCGGAAGTCGAGTTGTACTCAGCCCGCGAATCTCTGAGCTACATGGCCTAGTTTAATGCCCCATGCACCCCTGTGATACGCTCACTAAAGCGATTGATATTATCAATGAAACTACCAAGCCAGCCCTGTGCAAATAAGCCTCTGAAACCTGAACTTAGCTTTTGAATGCCAAAGCTAGTTTTTTGCATATAAGTCTCTGAAACTTGATCCTAGCTTCTAAAAATGACAAATATAGCTTATCCACTAATATAGCTTGTCTCCATCTTTAAATGGTACTACCTGGGATCAATATTTAAAAGAATACGAAGAATTGTGCTTTTGCACAGATATGTGAATGCTCTCTATTATAGGAGCACTTTTTCAGATTGTGGGCAGATGCTTAAAATACATTGTGCAAAGCTGTTACATTAAAAGAGCTTGACTCTTTATATTTTTCATATACATATGCTTGATATATAGGTGCATGTAGACAATTATAACTAGCGGGGGTATATACACTTGAAATATATGGATTTACCATTGTTAAAGATTATAACACGACTGAAGGTTGGAATAAGAGTATCCCCCCAATAGGAGTATATATAAAACACAATTTATGTGCTAATAGGATCAATATATTCCAAACAAGTGCCTTTTTTTTGTATTCCCCTTTGTGCCCTTTTGGTATTTTTAACGATTTTTATTTGTCGCTGTTATATACAAATAAACTTTATATTTATTTAGTCTTTATTAGTCCCATTACTTTTGTACTGATTAGTTTGGGGTGGAAAACACCGGGGAATCCTTGAATTCCTCACTTTGAACTTTGGATATGTCATTGGATCCAAATTGGTACTCAAGATACTTATATTAGTGAAAGGTTGCTCCTCATTTCTGGGATACCGTATATACTTGAGTATAAGCCGACCAGAGTATAAGCCGAGGCACCTATTTTACCACAAAATACTGGGTAAAATGAGTGACTCGAGTATAAGCCGAGGGTTTGAAATGTGCTGCCCCCTGTGTCCCTTTTGTGCCTTCTGTGTCCCCCTCTCTCTCCCGTGTCTCTTCTCCCCTCTCCCTTCCCTGTGTCTCTTCTCCCCTCTCCCTTCCCTGTGTCTCTTCCCCCCCTCCTCATTCTCAACCTCCCTCCTCAACCCTACTCCTCATCCTCATCATCCATCCTCATCCTCAACCCCCTCCTCAACCCCCTCCTCCTCAACCCCCCATCCTCAACCCCCCTCCCCATCCTCAACCCCCCCATCCTCAACCTCCCTCCTCAACCTCAACCCCCCCATCCTCAACCTCAACCCCCCTCCTCATCCTCCCTCCTCATCCTGCCTCCTCAGCCCCCCTTCTCATCCTCAGGCCCCCTCCTAATCCTCAGGTGTCCTCATCCTCAGGCACCCTCCTCATCCTCAACCCCCCCATCCTAAACCTCAACCCCGGTATATGCTAATGACGTGGCGCGCGTGTGACGTCACATGCGCGCCACATCAAGACCCGGAAGGAGCGGAGGCCGGAGCAGGTAAGTAAGGGGGGGGGGGGGTTAGAATGAGGGGGGGTGAGGATGAGGAGGGGGGAGGGAAAGAGACACGGGGGGTGGTAGAGAGACACAAGGGGGGTTAGAGAGACACAAGGGGGGTTAGAAAGACACGGGTGGTAGAGAGACACAAGGGGGTTAGAGAGACACAGGGGGTAGAGAGACACGAGGGGGGGGTAGAGAGACACAGGGGGAGAGTAAATCTAGTATAAGCCGAGGGGGACCTTTTTAGCCTTAAATAAAGGGCTGAAAAACTCTGCTTATACTCGAGTATATACGGTATATTCTTATAACTCTCTGAAATTGTGTTATTTCTTAAACAGAGACCATTGCAACCTCATTGGATATTGGCAAGTATAACAGCGTTTATCAGTATGGCGATCACTTTTAAGCACCATATTGACTTTTGAGATTGGCAATTGATGTATTTTTGCATGAATGTGTTGTTCCTTTTCTA
This sequence comes from Discoglossus pictus, assembly GCA_027410445.1. Lineage (NCBI taxonomy): Eukaryota > Metazoa > Chordata > Amphibia > Anura > Alytidae > Discoglossus > Discoglossus pictus. The sequence continues at coordinate 69,355,827 of CM050169.1, forward strand.
CTTCTGCCAATTTTTTATAGGCTTGAGAGTATGGGTTTTGAGCCATAATTTTATCAAGCTCTATAAAAACAATGGGTAAGCATTTTTTTTTTCTGGAAGCTGCATATGTTGTTCAACAGCTTCCATTGTATCTAGGACATATAGTTGAGCAAATTTTCTTTGCTCCCCTACCTCTGGATGTAAATGAGAAGTACGATGGTAAATTTGTCCTTGTACTTTGAAGCAGTAAGGGCCATGTCCTGGCACATTAGCAGCTAATGTTGCACCCATAGATGCAAAGCATATGGCACTATTATATGATCTTATGTTTGTTTTGAAATTTTGGGAGTTAGGGAAAGTAGGCTCAATCATAATGCTTTGTAAATATGTTGGGGATTGTTGTCTTTGTGGGAGTCTTACCTTGCCTTTTCGACAGCAACTAACGAACTCGCCATCTCTGGGTCTTTCCTGTTTGAAATGATAAGCCCCACAAAACAGACAGACAATATTCATATCACTACAATTATGATCCTCTACTGTTAAAGATTTAAGTAAAGGATAATAGTGAGAAGATATATCAATGTGACAGTGTAAATCATCATTCAAATTCTTATCTGATTGTTCTGATACATTTTCTAAATGCTTTTGTTTTTTAGTTGCCTTCTTGGGGTTGGATTTTAGTGTGTCAGCTGTGTCTTTTGCTTGAGAGTCTCTCCCGTTCTTTTTGTCTTCAAATTCCTTCTGCTCCAGAGTCTGATGCTCTGCCCATGTTTTTTGACGTTCTCTAGTTTGACATCTTTTCTTTTCCTGTTTCTTGTCAGTATCTGCCATATTAATCTGTAAATAAAAATATTATATTAGTATTTTTTCTCCTTATTTTCTTTATTTTTTTGAAATGCATATTATTTTTTACTACTATCCTGTTTTGTGTAGAGCACTATGAGGTTTCCATTATGAGGTTAGCTTTATGAGGTTGGAGTTATCAACGTAGGGCCTCATTCAATTGCAATTTTTGCAATTGAATAAGGATCTATATAAGCACCGAATATATATATATTTACAGAAGTTTTTAGATAGTGAAGACCTTACTTTTGGATAGAAGTTCAGTAACTACAAAATTCTGTAAAATAAATATGCTATCTGCTTATATAAATCTCTATTTAATTGTCAGAATTGCAATTGAATGAGACCCTTAGTTAGGTTGCAGTGTATTTTGTGAAAGTGGCACATGAAAGATGATTATTACTTCTATTTTGTATATGTTTTATATTGATTTTTGTGCGCCACTGTTGTTATTACGTGTTTAGGGTATGGAGTAGGGCTTAAACCTTTGTGCATGAAAAAGCGTAAATATCTTTAAATTGTGTATATATTAACATCATTGTGTTTTTGTATTTTGTGTGCAACACTGTTGTCATTAGGGTTTAGGGTAGTTTTTTTTTTTGCTATCCTGTTTTGCATGTGGCAATGTTGTTATTAGGGGTTTCCGGGTTATGGGGTTACGCTTATATTGTTAGTTAGGTTGCAGTATGTTTCCACAAAGTCAGACAAAAAACAGGATAGGTCCTTCTATTTTATATGTGTAAATAGCAGTATTTTATTTGTAGTTTAACTTGTAATACTGTACCTCTTTCCTTGAAATCTGTTGTGTGGAAATTGCTGTAGCGATGCAGAGAGTCTTCAGGCAGTGTCTGTTGAGACTGAAAGAGAGAGATACAAATGTTGCAGTAAAATGTAACTCTTTTTTTTTTGTACTAAGAGCATGTAAAACAGGATATATAGTTTTGATTTTGTATGTATTCAGCGACGTTTAGCTTATGGGGTTAGGCTTAGAGAGTGGTGCATATATAAGAGGATAGATGGTTGGATGTGTTATGTTTTAAGAACATTTGTGTACACCACTGTTGACATGATATGTTTAGGTTCTGGTGTTGGGCTTATAGGTTAGGGCACATTAAACATAATTTGTAATTGCATTTTGTATCTTGTAACAATATTTGCTGTACTATCCTGTTTTGTGTACACCCCTGTTGTCATTAGAGGTTTAGGTTCTGGGTTTAGGCTTATAGGTTAGGGCACACAAAACAGGATTTATTCTTCAATTTTGTATGTGTTTCTAATATTTGTTATAGTATCCTGTTTTTTTGCACTTCACAGTTGTCATTAGAGGTTTAGTTTACCATAAAGGCTTAGAGGTTGGATGCAGACAAAACAGATTGATTCTTCCATTTTGTATGTGTTAACAATCTTTGTTGTACTATCCTGTTTTGTGTACGCCACTGTTGTCATTAGAAGTTTAGGTTGTGGTTTAGGCTTATAGGTTATGACACACAAAACAGGATTTATTCTTGATTTTGTATGTGTTAACAATATTTGTTGTACTATCCTGTTTTGTGTACACCACTGTTGTCATTATAGGTTTAAGTTCTGTGTTTAGGCTTATAGGTTAGGGCACACAAAACAGGATTTATTCAATTTTGTATGTGTTATCAATATTTGTTGTAGTATCCTGTTTGTGTACGCCACTGTTGACATGACATGTTCTGGTGTTTGGCTTATAGGTTAGGGCACAGCAAACCTGATTTTTAATTCCATTTTGTATCTTGTAACAATATTTGTTGTACTATCCTGTTTTGTGTACAACACTGTTGTCATTAGAAGTTTAGGTTCTGGGGTTAGGCTTATAGGTTAGGGCACACAAAACAGGATTTATTCTTCAATTTTGTATGTGTTACCAATATTTGTTGTACTATCCTGTTTTGTGTACGCCACTTTTGGGATTAGAGGTTTAGGTTATGGGTTAGGCTTAGAGGTTGCTGCAGACAAAATAGGATTAATTCTTCCATTTTATATGTGTTAACATTTGTTGGAGTATCCTGTTTTGTGTGAACCATTATTGTTAGTAGGGGCTTATGATTTATTTTATTTTTTTCATTTTGACATTGGCGCACAGCAAACAAGATAGGTGTTTCTTTTTTTTTACTTGTTATACTATACCTTTGTTGAATTATTAGTTGTGTATAAATGAGGGTCCCCTGCTGCCAATCTTCCTGCGACAGTATTCAGGCAGTGTCTGTTGAAAAAGAGAAATGTTTTTTTTTGTTGTATTTTATTTTTTGTTTTGTTTTTAGTAAAAGCATATTATTTTTGTGAAGCAAATGTATTTTTGAATTCTTTCTTTGTCGTGTGTAACATTCTGCAGATTTGACAGTCCGTGTGAAACCGTGCAGCGCTGCAAATTATTCAGTGACACTGTTGAAAATGAGAAAAAAAGTGAAATATTGAAATGCAGCATAAATATATATATGTGTCTATACTTTTGTGGTAAAAGCATAAATTATGTTTTAAAATAGATATGAATAAAAGCTATGTTATTTTTTAAATTTGTCCTTAATTTTTTTTTTTTTTATTGAGATTATTTTACGGCACATACACATGTATCTGTGTTTGAAATCTTACTATACATGAATACGGTTGTTGTTGGCAAAATATTAAAAAATATATATATATATTTTCATTATGTATTTATTAATTAATTAATGTATTATAGCTTTCCTATTTAGTGTAATTTGCAGATTTTGAACTTCTAAAGTGATAATGAAGTTGCTTCAGAAGTAACGCCACCAGTTACATGTCCAGTCCCACTGTTCATCCCATGAGGAGAAATGTAGAAATTTCTGGAAAGTGTGCAGTATTTATATATGAAGTAGAAACCGTTAGAACGCATTACGCATGCGCTATTTGCGTTCCAGACGTCAATTTGCGTTCCAGGCGCCATTTTGTGGAAATTAGTTACTTGATGCATGTGAAATGGTGGCGATTTTGTGTGTGTTACGTCCCGCATACTGTGTGTTACGTGCCGCATGAAGTGTTCTTGAGTATTGGTTCAGTTTGTCGAGTACGTCTTGTAATTTTACGTCCTTAACCTCGTTTTCGTTTTTTTTCGGCGGCCATTTTTTCTCTCGCTTAGGGGATTTTCGAGTGTGTAAACTTTTTAAATTGGATTCAAATGAAGGTGTAACCTGACTTCCTGGGTAACCTGACCCTTGCTGTGGGTAAGGTTTTTATTTAATTTTTGTGTTTATTTGTATTTTTTAATGTTTTCCGCTGTGTGCGGGTTGTCCGTTAAGGTCGTATTTTTGCGAGTCCACAATTTTTTTTTTCTAAGTCCCGCGGGTTGAATCTTTTTGTGTAAGTACGTAGTTAGTCATTGCATGTTTGCTGTTTTAAAGTCCCGCTTCTATGGGCGTTTGTAAGCGGTTGTGAGGCGCCGTAGAGCCTCCATATCCGCAAATGCGTCCCCTCGCGATTTACGGGCTGAAAGTCATAGGGGGTGGTAGGGATGAGCGCCTACGGGCCTCATCTGCACCAGCGCAAGGAGCACCTTTGGCGATCCTTGTCAGCAACTGCGGCCCTCGCTTTGCGAGCCCGCAAGCGTTAGAAACAACCCGTATGGCTGAGAACTATATATGTGATATGGTTTTGTAATATAAAAATATAAAAATATTACATTTTATTACAAAAGCATCAAAAATAAACCCAATTGTAACAATAGCTTTTGTGGTGGCTTTTAGTGCAGCTATTACAATAGACATTTGTCCATTATCCATACATGAGTCCGTGGCAATTTCTTTTTTATGTCCATGAGAGGGATCAAAGGAAAAACAGTATTTGTTCTAAGATGTCCCAAATACAAACTAGTGTTGCTTTTGAATGAAAGAACCAATTCCTTTTTTATCATCTATCTAATCATATATTATTTAATATACTTGTGTTACAAAATAATTAGGCAAATACTGGGAATGCCATAGAATGCTTAAGAACCAATAGGAATATGACTTACAATGTTAGATGAACCAATAGGAATATGACTTGGAGAACCAATAAGAATGTGACTTGCAACATTTTGAGAAAGTGTGTGAGGTGCATAGCATTTATTAGTGACATATGTTGTTACTAATATGTTTTGCTCCAGCACCAGTGATGGATTTGCCATTTTCTTCCTTTTCCAACATGTTTGAATATTTGGGTATACAGTGATTGCATTACACTTTCCCATACTGTATGTGCATTGTAGCGCAGTACCCAGAACAATCTGCTTTTACTCTGCAGTTTTACAGTGCGTAGCTGTACGACTTAACTTCTTTCCTTTTTTATAAGGAAATTGGGTTGTTTCAAATATAGTTTTTTAAAACTCAGAACTAAAATAATCAGTAGTTTTGTATATATTGACTTTTGTGGAATATGTGTCATATGTAATCGATAAAGGATGTACATTCATGTTTGTTCTGTAGAGGATATATCTTAAGTATATTTACTCTAGGTATGTTTGACTTTCTCAATAGCAATTTTCTATCTATATTAGAAGTTTTGCTTGCACATCAAGTGAGTCATCATACTTCTGCAGCCCCATTAAATTGCTCCAACTGTAGAAATTGTAGCCCGTAAAGGAGCCAGCAAGACTTACGGCTATGAAATTGGCCTCTTTTAGCTACCCGCCAACGATCTGCGGGTTACAGGTGGAAAAACCATGTGGGTCTTCAAAATCGGAACTGCATCTCAGCTAAGCCTTTGATCTGTCAAGCCCGTAACTGTTACAATCACAAATTGCTATTAAATTGCTACAAATCCCCAGACGCACTGGCGTTCAAACCCGTAAACGGTAAATGGAGCCCACAAGGGGTATAAAGTCCTGTCCATAGCACTGTAAATGCAAATATTAACACAATAATGTATTTTAAATTAAAGGGAAAGCGATGTGAGGTAATAAAATTAATACCACAACATTCTCCGGCACCCAAATCTGTTTTTATTTTTAACTATCTGACATCCTGTTGTCTTAAAGCTGGATGTTTCACTTAACTTGTACTATTTGTAGCTATCATTTATTAGATGTGATCAAATCTTTGTGTTATGAGCTTGATTTATATTGGTTTATAATGTTATCTTGGTTCCGACTGTGGGCTGTATCTGCATACGCTGCAGTGGGCACACCCATACATGGACTCTCTATTGGTTGATTACTCTTGTTGTGCCCACTAATGACAGTGATTTGTCAGCTTCATGGATATAATGACGCATGACTGAGCGGGAGGGAGAAAGGAGACACCGGGGGAGGAAGTGGGAGGCAGAAAGGAGACACGGGGAGGCAGATGGGGATAGAAGGGAGGGAGAGGGGGGGGGAGATAGGGGACACAGGGGAGCGAGAGGAGGGAAAGGAGACACAGGGGAGGGAGGAAAGGAGACACAGGGGAGGGGGAAAGGAGACACAGGGGAAGGAGAGAAGAAAGGAGACACAGGGGAGGGAAAGGGGAAGGAAAGGAGGCACAGGGGAGGGAGAGGGAGGCAGAAAGGAGACAGAGGGAGGGAGAGGGAGGCAGAAAGGAGTCACAGTCGAGAGAGATGAGGAAGGAGACACAGGGGAGGAGAGAAAGGAGACACAGGGAGGGAGAGGGGGGGGGGAGAAACAGAGGGGGGGAAGAGACACAAGGGAGGGAGAGGAGGGGGGAAATGAGACACAAGGGAGGGAGAGGAGGGGTGAAATAAGACACTAGGGAGGGAGAGGAAGGGTAAATGAGACACAAGGGAGGGAGAGGATGGGTGAAATGAGACACAAGGGAGGGAGAGGAGGGGTGAAATGAGACACAAGGGAGGAAGTAGACGGGGAGAGACATTAAATGAGTGCCGAAGGTGCTCACATTGGGTGGCAAACTGTATTGCTAGGCTTAAAATTATATTCCTCTCATTTTTGACGGTCAAGTAGCTAGTTACTCAAATAAAACCTAACAATCAGAGATATCATATGATAGTATATTAGATTCATATGTAATTCCCCATATATACACAAAGCAAACTATATTGCAGAAATGTATTTCTTTCCACAAAAAAACACACTGATCAAATAATACTAAATACATATATTTTCTTGTTTATGTTCATGTTTCTGTCATATTACATACAAATGCAAAACTAAAAATGTTTTAAAATAAAATGAGAGGTTGTGATCAGGTGTGTGTGGTTAGTTAGGGGTGTGTTACAGTTTGCATTGGAAGAAGATATGTAGTTTTAGCTTATCAGATGAGGTGATTTATGGTCAGTCACATTATACAGGGCCAGGATCCAATGCCAGGGACACAGAACATATCACCCGCTCTAGGACATCCTTTACAGACCTTTAGATGAGAAGCTGTGATGGAGGGAGATCTGTCAGTGCTGCTCCTGTCTGTCACCTCTGAGCTGCGCTGTTACCTCCAAAACTGCAGTCAGATGCAGGGGGTTGTACTTCCTGTTACCAGATGGAGCTGCTCCACAGTAACCGGAGGTGATTGGACATCTAATGCTTGACTGAAAGGTCCTACCTGGTACACTGCGCATGCGCTCACCACTACATGACTCTGACTCATCCTGGTCTTTCAGGGCGACTGAGCCAGCGCCCCAGAAGCAAATGAGAATCTCTAGTGCGCATAATCACGCTGATAGCCAGGGCCATTGTCAATTTTTAAAAAACATTCCTGAGGGTAGAGGAGCAGGGGAGGGGGCCTGATGAGCACTGATGAGCTAGTAATATGTAACGTCACAGCTTACAGTCAAACCCAGATACAGTATACTAGAGTTAAAAAATATAATAAAACAAAATAAATATGTAATAAAATAATATATATTTTTATTACATAGAAATGTGCAACATATGAAATTTATGGCCACAACTGCAAGCCTCGCAATGCGAGGCGAGCCGTCAACCTTGTGGGACTTAGGCTGCAATGAGCGCCAAAAGCGCTCACTGCACTGTGAGCCTCGCAAAGCGAGGCGAGCAGTTGAGGCACGTAGGACTTAGGGTGCTGGGCTCACAACCTATATGCCTCATCGCCATTGGCGCAAGCAGAACTTACGACCCATAGGACTTACCCATACATGCACTGTGCGACTTGTAAAAATCCCACTTTAACGCCCGAACCATGGAACTGGAAAGACTTGAAGAAAACAACAAATATGCCTCAAATTAACTTAAACACTTTAAAAAAATGTAACTTCTCTCCAATCATTGCAGAATGATAATATGCAACAGTTCAGCTTTTTTGTTATTATTCTTACACATTTTATTAACTAAGACTGATCTTTCAGTAATTAAGTTTTCTTTATTTTATAGGCCTCTTTGAGGCACCGATTGGGGTACACTCTCGCTTTAAATCTGTCTCTCAGAACATCTGCTTAATTCTGAAACTCATCATTGCTGCAGTTCTTCCTGGCACGTAATTGTTGCCCTATGGGAATTCCTTTTTTAAATTGAATAGGGTACGTACTAGTTTATTTAAGAAATGAATTGGTGGCTTTTGGTGTTTCTGTCTGATAATATTCAGATCAAGGAAAGTAATTTGTGAAGTGTCAGATTCAAATGTAATTTGTAAATCTAAATAGGTTTCATTGAGAAATGTGGTAAATGATTTGAACTCAGATAGTGTACCTGTCCAAAAGATCAAAATATCATAGATAAGTCAATGTCATATAAGAATATATTATGTATGATTGGACATGTATTCACTGAATACCTGCGTATCCTCCCACTAAACCCAAAATTGAGGGAACCATGAATGCCAACATGGACTGTGACATACTGAAGCAGAGCATGATCCCCTCCCTTCGGGGACTTGGCCGCAGGGCAGTATTCCAACATGATAACGACCCAAACACACCTCCAAGATGACCACTGCCTTGCTAAAGAAGCTGAAGGTAAAGGTGATGGACTGTCCAAGCATGTCACAGACCTGAAACCCTATTGAGCATCTGTGGGGCATCCTCAAATGGAGGGTGGGGGAGTACAAGGTCTCCAACACCCATAGGCTCTGTGAAATCATCATGGAGGAATGGAAGAGGACTCCAGTGGCAACCTGTGAAGCTCTGGTGAACTCCATACCCATGAGGGTTAAGGCAGTGCTGGAAAATAGTGGTGGCCACACAAAATATTAACACTCTGGGCCCAATTTGGATATTTCCACTTAGGCGTGTACTCACTTTTGTTGCCAATGGTTTAGACATTATTGGGCTGTGTGTTGAGTTATTTTGAGGGGACAGCATATTTACACTGTTATACAGGCTGTACACTTACTACTTTACAATGAAGCAGAGGGTCATTTCTTCAGTGTTGTCACATGAAAAGATATAATAAAATATTTACAAAAATGTGAGGGCTGTACTCACTTTTGTGAGATACTGTACATTATATACAGTATACTCTTTATTTGTTTTGCATCATTATTTTCTGACATCATCTCAAGTATTCAATTACATGAGTGAGTTCCCTTGAACGTCCCATTATAAACTAATGTTTCTACAGCTTACCGCTTTGCGTTGATTCGATGAATCTGTTTGAAATTTTGCATTTTAGGAGGTATTGGGGGAATTTTTGGCCAATTTTTATTAAATTCTGTCTTCCAAAAAAGGGAGATTTTGTGTTAAATTTTAAAGTGATGACATGGTGTTTTTCCAAAAGTATTTTTGCTCACTTGTATCAACCAATTGGCTGAATGGATTTGCTTGAAATATTGCAATGTAATAGTGATCTAAGTAGCCTCAGTGCCTTTTTCGGATTTCAATAGTCGAAAAAATAATGTAATGAGCATGCTCCATAGAGACTTGTGCACATGGCCAACTGCCAGAATCCATGCATTGGGATTGGCTAGTTATGGTTAGGTGAAGTTTTTAGCGGTTTGAGAGAGCGAGACAGACAGACAGACAGAACAACAGGTCTCTGGATATGTAGGATTGCTAGGGTAGTATGAGCTCTGCTATTCCTGTACTGACACTACACACTCCCTGATACTGCACCTTCATACAGTGTGAGCTCTGCTGTTCCTGTACTGACATTACACACTAAACATTTATACCAGGGCACCTAGACAGATCCCAGAATAAGAGATTTATTAGGTAAACACTGATCTACACTGAGTGTATCTGAAGACTTATTTTTAAATTGATATCTTCATATATTGTTGTCAATAAATAAAAGCATTATAAGTCAGGGGTGAAACTATCACCAGTGTACCCGGAAAAGCATTATAAGTCAGGGGTGGAACCACTTCGGATTTGAGGCTGCCACATGGTACTGACACTTCGTAGACGTCGTATGACTGTTCCTTTACGTATCCATCTATTGATGAGGCTCACCCCCCCTCACATTAAACCTGAATGATACTTCCTATTTGCCTACGCTATCTTACGCTCTATCCCTAACAAACTGGTAAAGAGTCTTAGCTTTAGTATCCTCTATCCTCATCCTAGCACTTATACCTTTCCTGCACACAGCCAAACAACGCGGCCTAATATTCCGACCCATCACTCAAACTCTATTCTGACTTCTAGTCGCAGACACCCTGATTCTCACCTGAATTGGGGGTCAACCAGTAGAAGACCCGTTTATTATAATTGGACAGGTCGCCTCAGCTATCTACTTTGCCATCTTCATCTTGCTCATTGCAACCTCAGGCTGACTAGAAAACAAGCTCCTGAACTGATAGCCCTAGTAGCTTAAACCTAAAGCACTGGTCTTGTAAACCGAAGACTGGAGGTGAAATTCCCCCCTTGGGCTAATTACGCGTTGGCAGTTGTTAGCGTCGAGACAGAAGGATTTAAACCCCCTCTGCTGACCCCCAAAGCCAGCGTTCTTTTTAAACTACGTCCCGATGTTGTACTTCAACATATGCTTTATGTACATACTATGTATATAGTGCATTCTTATACTTTCCGTACGAATATCCACCTCACTTAAATGTTGTACTTCAACATATGCTTTATGTACATACTATGTATATAGTGCATTCTTATACTTTCCGTACGAATATCCACCTCACTTAAATGTTGTACTTCAACATATGCTTTATGTACATACTATGTATATAGTGCATTCTTATACTTTCCGTACGAATATCCACCTCACTTAAATGTTGTACTTCAACATATGCTTTATGTACATACTATGTATATAGTGCATTCTTATACTTTCCGTACGAATATCCACCTCACTTAAATAATTATAGTATGATATATCAGTTATTTACGTGACTTCAACATGTGCTTATATATACATATTATGTATATAGTGCATTATTACATTTACCCCATGCAGATATTTATAGTTACCCATCTATTAATCAACATGTTATTTCAAGTACTTACTATGTAAAGCGCAGTAAATTTATTTACAGTACGAATATCCATAATAAATGTTGGTTTATTTATCTTACTGAATGTTTCTTACTCATATTATTATACATCGTACATAACATGTTTACCCCCATTAATATCCTCATCAACCCTTAACTAATGCTTATAACATCTCTGATTGACAGTACCCATTATTATTTTCGCATTATATGCTCAAATGGTACGACTATCTTAAACAACTAAGCAGCCTCATGCAATCCAACTCTTATACCCATGATGCGGCCTAACTGTGGTCAGGTGTTTGGTGATCTCCCCTTCACCGGACCTAAATAGTAGAGTGGCTTCAATTGGTTTTCACAAAGGCCTCCGGTGGTACCGAATCTATGGACCTACCTTGTAGAGTGGCTTTACTAGTTCTTCACAAAGGCCTCCCTCCTATGCGTTTGTTCCTATTATACTCATGATGCCACCTAACTGAAGTAAATAGCATTTGGTAATTTTTTAGGGGGCCTTTCAACAGCATCCCACAGTGGCTGCACCCATTCTTGTCTGGAAGGTCCATCTTAATGGTTAGACTCAGGCTCATCATACAATTAATGATTGCTGTAAATGTATGCATGACGGACATAGTAATTATTACTACATCCCATTTTTACCCTATTTTCACCTACAACCTACCTTTATTTTCCACCCGGTACTGGACTTCAAGCTAAAAAAAAATTTTTTGGGCGGTAAACCCCCCTACCCCCCTTAAAAACAACACATAGAGAAAAACCTGCTTTCGTCAAACCCCTAAACCGAAAGAGCTTTCCTTATGTTTTACTGCTGTTTTAAGTGCGTACCGCGCCCATTAACTTCCCCTAAACTTACTGCTGTAGGTATACAATTATATGTTATATGCCACCTAGCACTTTAAGCCCTACGTCTAAATATTTTAAATTATATCACCTCCCGGACTTGCTGTTATAAATATATGGTGTGTATATGTATATATACTGCGTATAATACGCCACCATATTTACTTTCTAGCACTTTAAGCCCTACGTCTAAATATTTTATATTATATCACCTCCCGGACTTGCTGTTATAAATATATAGTGTGTATATGTATATATACTGCGTATAATACGCCACCATATTTACTTTCTAGCACTTTAAGCCCTACGTCTAAATATTTTATATTATATCACCTCCCGGACTTGCTGCTATAAATATATGGTGTGTATATGTATATATACTGCGTATAATACGCCACTATATTTACTTTCTAGCACTTTAAGCCCTACGTCTAAATATTTTATATTATATCACCTCCCGGACTTGCTGCTATAAATATATGGTGTGTATATGTATATATACTGCGTATAATACGCCACCATATTTACTTTCTAGCACTTTAAGCCCTACGTCTAAATATTTGATATTATATCACCTCCCGGACTTGCTGCTATAAATATATGGTGTGTATATGTATATATACTGCGTATAATACGCCACTATATTTACTTTCTAGCACTTTAAACCCTACGTCTAAATATTTTATATTATATCACTTCCCGGACTTGCTGCTATAAATATATGGTGTGTATATGTATATATACTGCGTATAATACGCCACCATATTTACTTTCTAGCACTTTAAGCCCTACGTCTAAATATTTTATATTATATCACCTCCCGGACTTGCTGCTATAAATATATGGTGTGTATATGTATATATACTGCGTATAATACGCCACCTATATTTACTTTCTAGCACTTTAAACGCTACGTCTAAATATTTTATATTATATCACCTTCCCGGACTTGCTGCTATAAATATATGGTGTGTATATGTATATATACTGCGTATAATACGCCACTATATTTACTTTCTAGCACTTTAAACCCTACGTCTAAATATTTTATATTATATCACCTCCCGGACTTGCTGCTATAAATATATGGTGTGTATATGTATATATACTGCGTATAATACGCCACTATATTTACTTCTAGCACTTTAAACCCTACGTCTAAATATTTTATATTATATCACCTCCCGGACTTGCTGCTATAAATATATGGTGTGTATATGTATATATACTGCGTATAATACGCCACCATATTTACTTTCTAGCACTTTAAACCCTACGTCTAAATATTTTATATTATATCACCTCCCGGACTTGCTGCTATAAATATATGGGGCCTCATTCTATTATCGGCCGCAGCCGTTGCGGGGCCGCAAGGACCGGCCGCAAGCTATTCTGCTATTCTATTCCCTTACGGCCGGGGATTCCGGCAGGCTTGCGGCCGGTGCCTTGCTATCTCTTGCGGCCGATCGCGCCGGAGGAAAGCCTTTGATCTAAAACGGCGCAAGAGATTTGCAATTCAATTGCTCCGGGAAACCTCTCTGCAAGGCTAAAAACGAGCCGCAGTTACTTGCAGGAAAAAGGTCTCGCTAGCACCAATTAAGCACATAAAATAGCTCAAATAAAGCCATCCTGCACTTTGAGAAGACTATAAAGGGATTTTAGGTGTTAGAAAAAATAGCACATAATTATCCTGTACTCAAATCCGTAAAATATTTTATTTTTAATATCCGTAAAATATCCATGTAAAAAGTCCAGAGTGCTTGGAGCACCTCAGACACACCCCCCGCCGCAGCCGGCAAATAAACAGTTAATTTGAACTCGGGTTTGGGCAGATGTGCAAGCTTGAGAGTGGGTTCCTTTTAATCCTCATGTCCCCCAATATGATCCCTAGCATTTACAGAGCTGTACAGTGCAGGCTTGAATTTATTTTTCAGTTTTTATATTTCACAGATTACGGCCGGTTCCAAGATATGCGGCCGGCCGTAAAAGGAGATCCTTGCGGGGCCGTATAATAGAATCGCGAGTTAACTGAACCCTCGCAAGGAATCGCAGCCTTACGGCCGATTTACGGCCGATAATAGAATGAGGCCCATGGTGTGTATATGTATATATACTGCGTATAATACGCCACCATATTTACTTTCTAGCACTTTAAACCCTACGTCTAAATATTTTATATTATATCACCTCCCGGACTTGCTGTTATAAATATATGGTGTGTATATGTATATATACTGCGTATAATACGCCACCATATTTACTTTCTAGCACTTTAAGCCCTACGTCTAAATATTTTATATTATATCACCTCCCGGACTTGCTGCTATAAATATATAGTGTGTATATGTATATATACTGCGTATAATACGCCACAATATTTACATCCTAGCACTTTAAGCCCTACGTCTAAATATTTTATATTATATCACCTCCCGGACTTGCTGCTATAAATATATGGTGTGTATATGTATATACACTGCGTATAATACGCCACAATATTTACATCCTAGCACTTTAAGCCCTACGTCTAAATATTTTATATTATATCACCTCCCGGACTTGCTGCTATAAATATATGGTGTGTATATGTATATATACTGCGTATAATACGCCACCATATTTACTTTCTAGCACTTTAAGCCCTACGTCTAAATATTTTATATTATATCACCTCCCGGACTTGCTGCTATAAATATATGGTGTGTATATGTATATACACTGCGTATAATACGCCACAATATTTACATCCTAGCACTTTAAGCCCTACGTCTAAATATTTTATATTATATCACCTCCCGGACTTGCTGCTATAAATATATAGTGTGTATATGTATATACACTGCGTATAATACGCCACCATATTTACTTTCTAGCACTTTAAGCCCTACGTCTAAATATTTTATATTATATCACCTCCCGGACTTGCTGCTATAAATATATGGTGTGTATATGTATATACACTGCGTATAATACGCCACCATATTTACTTTCTAGCACCTTAAGCCCTACGTCTAAATATTTTATATTAT